>LR999965.1:66869329-67469329 GCA_905220375.1 Tachina fera | reverse complement strand
ACTATTTGGCATTGGACAAAGCGAAGTTGATCGCTGACGAAAAATTGGATTTGTCGTTAAAAAAATATTTTCACTAGATTTATTATTTGTATTATTTTCATTGAGAGCTTCAGAACTCACAGTAAAATAGGCATTTCTGCCGTTAGAACTCACTTCATAATTTTTTGTATTTGAGGTACTCATATAGAGTATTCCTCAAGGGCACTTTTTGTGTTTTTTTGCTTACGGTTTTTTTTGTTTTTGTAATTTTTGATTGTTTATTTGTTTTTGAGTTACTCGTATAGAGTATTCCTCAATGTCACAGTTTATGTTTTTTTTTGTTTCTGTTTTTTTGTATTTGTTATTTCCACTATGTAAAAAATATTAACAAAGCAGTAAAGCTTATTTATTAAAGTCAGTATGTGCCTATTACGAATAATATGTACTACGAATATTTTTTGTATAATTTTTTATTTGTTTGGTATGTAAGAAAAAATTCCGCTAATCGACTGTTCGCTATGAAGGTACCACGAGAACTGACCTTAACGAATTGACAAATGTAAACAGAAGAACGCCTAGATCAATCGATTGGATCGGATCGGCTTGGAAATGGGTTGCGGGAAGTCCTGATTCTACAGACTGGAATAATATACTAAAGAGTCAAGAGAACATCATCGAAAATAACAATGAGCAATACAAAATCAACAAAGAGCTTCAGCAGACGACGAACCAGGTTGCGAAAAAAATCAATGAAATCATCACCAGACTAAACAATATCACGAGTGGCAAAGACTACACCTTAATAGAACAAAGTACCATCAATGAGATCATTATTTTGAGGGATGAAATAAATGAAATTGTCCGAGCTTGCCAACTGGCCAAAAGTGGTATTGTCAACACGAATCTGCTAGATCAATCGGAGATAAATAGAATAATTGACGAACTGGAAACATTGCCTTATGGTAACGCAATAGAAGCAGTGGAATATGGAGCCCCATCAATTTACACAAATGGCTCATTATTATTGTACATCTTATCAATACCAAAGCTTGAAAGGAACTGTTATAACTTGCTTCTCATTAGAGCTGCTATTAACGAAGAAAAACAAATAGATTTACCGTTCGAGAAGGTGCTTGTTAGCGAAGCTGAGACCTATGGTATCAAAGGTAACTGCCTCTTAATAAGTAATTCAACAGTCTGCCAAAGAGTATCCGTAACTAAATTGAAGGAAGATGACTGCCTTAACCGCATTCTTAAAGGCGGATCAGCAAAATGTAAATACAGGCGTATGCAAGAGGAAATTGTCGAGTTGTTGAGTGATGACGTTATCTACGTGACAAACTACAAGGGTCTGATTAAGTCAAATGGCAAAACCGAGTTCCTGAATGGCACGTATCTTCTGCAACTCTCGAACGAGTCGGTAGTGATAAAGAATCATACTTACACGAGCAGTTCCATCACAAAATTTCAAGCTCTACCACCAGTACTAGCGAATATAACACATGACGACCTGCTGTTGGACATCAAATATGTCCATGAGGTAAGCCTTAATAACATAAACCGATTGAACCAGTTAGGAGTGGGATTCAATGGTACCATTGGAATTAACGTCATGATCATTGTCTCCATGACCTGTTGTATTGGATGGCTTTGGTACCAACAAACAAAGAAATTAAATCTTCCAGAGCTACGTGTCCAGCTACCAGTAATAGACTCTCAGATCTGCGGGACGCAGACATTTAAGGAGGGAGGAGTTAACAACGCTGGTAACACTGTTACCAAAAAGAATTTAGCAGTTTAAGCTCATTAATTATTTACTTCAACACGCGCTTCCGATCCAATTACGAAATTGCATTCTTGCTGAAATGATGGGAAAACAATTTTGCATGATCAGCGTCTGTATGCTTGCGCGTGTTGGTGTAACATGATCCATGGATTCAACGAGCCAACAAGGTTGGATGAAAACAGGCAGTCTTGGTTACGCGTTCGTACGATTCGGTCGGTCTAAAGCTGATAATTAATTTTATACTAGTTTTTAATAAATAAAAATTGTTAAATAACAAAAAGAATTGTGTGTAAAATTATTCCTGGCGCAGTGGTCGCGCCGTAATAAATTTTTTTGTAATTTACTGTTTAAAATCCTTTAACTGGCGCCCGAGCAGGGACCCGCTTAAAAAAATTGCGGAGTCCTCGAAATAAAAACTAATAAAATAATTTAAATAATAAAAATTTATTTCTGCGATCTCTACGGAGCCCTCCAGAAATTAAAGAAAAAATTAACAATCCTGCGATCTCTACGGAGCCCTCCAGGACTTATAAAATTTAAAAAAAAAATAATAAATTTAGCACCTCCTTCGCTAATCCGGTATTCCTGGTGATTCCAAAAACTAATCACAGAAGGTTACCGAGGCGAAAGTGTAGTAAACCGTACCCAAGTAGGTGTCCGCGAGTATCAAAACGGATTGCTAAACGGGAACAATACGGAGCTGCCGTGAGGTCCAAAGGATTTTAAACAGTCGCGTCGCGTAGCCTAACCAAGGCTCATTGGAAAAAATAATATGCAAGATTACAAGATTTATAAAAAAAAAAAGAAAATTTTTTTTGAAAATATAAAATTGAATAAAAATTAAAATTGAAAATTAAAAAAGGAAAAGGAAAAATTAAAATAAGAAAGAAAATATTTAAAATACAAAATTGAGTTGTTGGAAATTGAAAAAGAAAAAATTTAAATGAGTTGAAAATATTGAAAGAAAATATTAAATTGAATAAAGAATAAAATCGAACATTGAAAAGAAAAAATTAAATAAGAAAGAAAATATTGAAAGAAAATATAAAATTGAATAAAGAATAAAATCGTACATTGAAAAGGAAAAATTAAATAAGAAAGAAAATATTGAAGGAAAATATAAAATTGAATAAAGAATAAAATTGAATATTAAAAAGAAAATTTTTTTAAGAAAACATAAAATTGAATAAGATCAAAAATTGAGAAAAAATATAAAGAAGTTTAAGAAAAAGAAGTGAAGTGAAAGTGTGCAACGATCAAGGATCTTCTTCATCGAAATTTTTCCAGTTATATCAGGTACGTGAAATTTTTTTTCCCCCTTGTCAGCTCAAAATAAAAATAATGGAAGATTTGAAGGCAACAGTAACCACTATGACTGGAGCCATAAATCGCTTTATGGAACAACTTAGGTCGGTAGAAAATAGAATAGGGACTATAGAAGCGAGCCTCAGTAATAACGCAATAGGAAATGTTTTAAATAGGATAGAGCGTCTTGAAAGTAGACAGGGTGCCGCGGTAGCTCCAGTAGACACGGACGAAGGATCCCTTCAACGACCACGAACTGAAACAGAGTTGAAAGATATAAGCCGCCTTCCCGATAGTGTAAAGGAAATAAGAACTTTTGAGGGCAATCCGACTCAGTATGTATCCTGGGTTCATTCTGTGGAAACCATCCTGAAGGATTTTGAAATTGTTAAGGATAAGCCAATTTATCGTGCAATTATACAGAGTGTCCGCCAAAAAATCATTGGCGCTGCCGATACAGCGTTGGTATCATATAATGTATTCGACAGTGATTGGACTGAAATCAAAAGAATACTTTCCCTTCATTACGCAGACAAACGGGACATCCAAACTCTGGAGCATCAGCTCAATCAGCTTTCCCAAGGATCCTCAACAATAGATGAGTTTTATTCTACTATTAATCATCAACTTTCGCTTATCATCAATAAACTTAAGACAGAATCCTACAGTGAGGAAACGATCAAAGCCTTGGTGGAGACATACAGGAACAGAGCGTTGGACATATTCATACGTGGATTGAAACCGGATCTTTCCCGCATGATTATTATACAGCGACCAGGAACGCTCCCTGAAGCGTACTCCGCTTGTTTGGAATTGCAAAACCTAACAATGAGAAATAACATAATTTATACCAAAACTAATCCTCGCGATTCGATGTCCTCGGAAATAACTTATCGTCCTGGATCCCCGAGGCCATCCAAGTCATTTCCTACGCGGTCGGGGTGGCAGAATCAAAATTTTCGGTCTAGAAATTGGCAACATAATAATTATTCTAACTTCCGGGTAGACGGATATTCGAACTATAATAAGCCAGCGTTACCCCCACGGTATCCGGCCATAAAACATGAACCGATGGAAGTCGATAGAACAATACAATCTCGTCGGGTAAATTACATCAACAATCCTAAGACAGCTGAAAAAAGAAGTGCCTTCGAACCAAATACGGGTAACAAGCAACCCAGACTTTATCACATAGAAGACTTTCCTGATAATAGTCATATAGCTGGGAATGGATTAGAAGAAACCTCTCGTCAGGAGGAAACGGTAGGTGACGTAAATTTTATGGGGGAAGGCCATCCAGCTTACCCTATATAGAATACTCTTCTGTTACCGGTGATACCTTATGTTTTTTGATCGACACAGGCTCTAACAAGAACTTTTGCGGTCCACGTTTATCATACGGTAGTGTAGTTTTAGATAAATTAATTAATATTCGAACAGTTGGAGGAGATGTTATCATAGATAGAAAAGTAATTGGACCATTTTTTAAATTTTTAGGGATAAATGAACCCATTCAATTTTATGTCCTGTCAGCATTAAAAACATTTGAAGGAATTATTGGGGATGACACATTAAAAAAATTAGACGCTATAGTTGATAGAAAGGAAAATATTTTAGTTTTAAAAAACTCCTTTAAAATTCCCTTAAAGGAAAAAATAGCGACTGAGTCGAATTATATATTAGGCGAAGAATACCTACCAGAAGTTAAAAGAAGAAAAGAGAGTCTTATTGGTGAATATAAATCACTTTTTGGACCTCTCGATGGTAGCGAACTTGCCTCAACTACTGTTCAGGCGGAAATCAGGACAAGTACGGAAGAACCAATATATACGAAGAGCTATCCGTACCCAGTCTGTATGAGAGAAGAAGTAGAGAATCAAATAAAAGAATTACTTTCGGAGGGAGTAATAAGACCCTCAAAAAGTCCATACAATTCGCCGATTTGGGTAGTGCCAAAAAAACCAAAACCCAATGGTGAAAAACAATATCGAATGGTAGTAGACTTCAAACGCTTAAATGCTGTGACGATTCCAGATACTTACCCAATTCCGGACATTACATCAACTTTAGCTAGCTTGGGTAAAGCAAAGTATTTCACAACAATAGATCTCACATCAGGCTTCCATCAGATATCCATGAAACCAAGGGATATTCCAAAAACTGCTTTCTCAACGGCAAACGGTAAATTTGAATTCCTCAGGTTACCTTTTGGCCTAAAGAATGCCCCAGCAATATTTCAGAGAATGATAGATGACGTCCTCCGTGAGTACATAGGAAAGATTTGTTTTGTCTATATAGACGACATAATAGTAATTGGCGAAAATATGGAAAATCATTTCAGAAACATAGCTACAATTTTTGAGAGGCTTCGCGAAGCTAATCTTAAGGTAAATCTAGATAAAACGCATTTTATGAAAACTGAGGTGGATCCCGCTAAAGTAAGATCCATCGAAAATCTGTTACCGCCTTCAAACTTGAAGGAGTTGAAAAGTTTTCTGGGAATGACCTCCTATTACAGAAGATTTATTCGCGACTATGCAAAAGTGGCAAAACCCCTTACAAACCTTACAAGAGGAGAACATGCGCAAGTAAAATCCAGCCAGTCTAAGAAAGTGCCAATTACCTTGAGTGACGAGTGTTTAAAGTCCTTTAATGAACTTAAATCCATGTTAACAACAGCGGAGCTTCTGTCTTTCCCAGACTTTGAGCAACCGTTTAACTTGACGACGGATGCTTCTAATATTGCTCTAGGTGCCGTTTTGTCACATGGTGAAATCGGCAAGGACAAACCCATAGCATAGGAAATAGGAACTTTAACGCCAAATTAAAAAGATGGAAAGCGCGTATAGAGGAATACAACCACGAGTTGATTTACAAGCCAGGTAAATCGAACCACGTGGCAGATGCCCTTTCGAGATTAAAAACCGTTACGAATCATTTGTACCATTCTTCTACTGATACAGCGAGTGAAGGAATGGCTATGAGTTCGGATGAAACTTTAACCGCTTCAGAAGGTCGAGAAGACGATAACCTTTCCTCAGCGGCAACAGTTCACAGCGCAGAACAAGATGCTTCTGACTTGATGCCGCATGTGGAAGCACCTATAAACGTCTTTAGAAATCAGATTATACTGGGTATCGGAATGGACATGACTGCAGTGGAAGAACCACACCGCGGATACACTAGACATTTTATTTCCTCAAAAAGTTGGTCTAAGGAAAAGTTAGTTACTCTACTAAGGGAAAAACTTCGCCCGAATATCCTTAATGGAGTGAAGGCACCAGAAGGTCTTCTTGGTGCGATACAGGAAATTTATGTTGATAATTTTTCTAAATATAAAGTGAGACTTGCACAGAAACTAGTTACAGACATTACTTCAAAAGAACGCCAATTTCAAATAATTGAAACTGAACATAGAAGGGCACATCGTAATGCCAGAGAAAATGTTGAACAAATTTTAGAACAATTTTACTTCCCGCATATGCGCGCTAATATTAAGAAATACGTTGCTAGCTGTGACGTTTGTAATAGGTGTAAATATGATAGAAAACCTCCAAGAATACACCACCAGGAAACACCTGATCCTAAATATCCATGTGAAATTCTTCACATGGACATTATGGAAATTCAAGGACAAAAATTTATTACCTGCATAGATAAGTTTACGAAATTTGCTAAGTTCTTTAGTATAAAAGATAGATCGTTGTTACAAGTGAGGAAAAAATTAATCAAAGTCTTGCATTATTTTACAGTGCCGAAAATTCTTGTTACTGATAACGAAAGCAGCTTCTTAAGCCCTTTAATAGAAACCTTCATTAAATCATTAGGTATCAAATTATATCTTACGCCAGTACAGAGAAGTGAGGTGAACGGGCAAGTTGAAAGACTGCACTCAACAATAATCGAAATCTATAGATGTCTGAGGGTTGAATACCAGAATCTATCAGTAAAGGAGTTAATTGAAATCTGTCTCGATAGGTACAATAATACCATCCATTCAACAACAAAGAAAAGACCCCGTGACTTATTTTTCAATAGAAATATCGGAGCAAACTATGAAAACCTATTATCACGACAAGAGAAAGTTAATACTGATCTCAGGCACTTGCTTAAAAGAAACATGGCAGCCCGCAATGCAAAAATTAATAAAAAAAGACAAAGTCCTAAGAAATATAGAAAGGGTGATAGAATCTATGTAGCTATCAAAACAATTAAAGGAAAAAACAAAGCGCTTTTTAGAAGGGAAATAGTCGAGAAGGATAATAGAGTAACTGTGTTGACAAGGAGTGGAAGAAAAATTCACAAGGAACATATAAAAAATTTAAATGGCCAAAGTCCAAGGAAAAATTTTGTTCTTTAAATAATTATAGGTCCTTATTCGTCTCACTCATTTAAACTACATTTCTTACAAAAAAAAACTTTTGTACGATGCAATAGAAAATTTTTTTATTATTAAAACATTTATATTGGTATACAAAAGCACATCAAATACTATTTCCATATAAAGAAATAAGAGAACATCAGCTCAGGCTTGGTCAGTTTCCGGATGATGCACTAATACCATGCAATGGCGAGTTGCGTCAAGGCTTACAGACTCAATGGCGGCAGGGTATAAGGCCATCATTTAGTGTTCCGAGTGAACCAAGGAAGTGTACATATACTGGCTGATGGAGAAGTATAATATATTAATAGAAAACCAAAAAATGGAAAAATTTTCGATAGAAATAAGAAAAAACTGTCATCTAAACATCTCACTGTCATAATGCCGCCTCATTTTTATCGATATAATTAACTTATTATTTTTCAGAAACTACATTTTTTATAATCATGAATCTCAAGCTTATTCTGTTCATCGCATTCAACCTGACTGCTTTTGCAAATAGTTTGCAAATCTATCAATACAAGACATCTCTGGTTTCACTAAAGATTGGCAATGGATGGGTAGTCGATGGAAACTTTAAACTAATACACGTCATCAACTTGGAACAGTACATGGACGTGGCTGCAAATATATCATCTCTCATTCAAAAGCATATTCCGGCAAGCAAAAACAAAGAATTCATTTTACACCACATGCTGCAGATACAAGAACGCCTTAACGAATTGACAAATGTAAACAGAAGAACGCCTAGATCAATCGATTGGATCGGATCGGCTTGGAAATGGGTTGCGGGAAGTCCTGATTCTACAGACTGGAATAATATACTAAAGAGTCAAGAGAACATCATCGAAAATAACAATGAGCAATACAAAATCAACAAAGAGCTTCAGCAGACGACGAACCAGGTTGCGAAAAAAATCAATGAAATCATCACCAGACTAAACAATATCACGAGTGGCAAAGACTACACCTTAATAGAACAAAGTACCATCAATGAGATCATTATTTTGAGGGATGAAATAAATGAAATTGTCCGAGCTTGCCAACTGGCCAAAAGTGGTATTGTCAACACGAATCTGCTAGATCAATCGGAGATAAATAGAATAATTGACGAACTGGAAACATTGCCTTATGGTAACGCAATAGAAGCAGTGGAATATGGAGCCCCATCAATTTACACAAATGGCTCATTATTATTGTACATCTTATCAATACCAAAGCTTGAAAGGAACTATTATAACTTGCTTCTCATTAGAGCTGCTATTAACGAAGAAAAACAAATAGATTTACCGTTCGAGAAGGTGCTTGTTAGCGAAGCTGAGACCTATGGTATCAAAGGTAACTGCCTCTTAATAAGTAATTCAACAGTCTGCCAAAGAGTATCCGTAACTAAATTGAAGGAAGATGACTGCCTTAACCGCATTCTTAAAGGCGGATCAGCAAAATGTAAATACAGGCGTATGCAAGAGGAAATTGTCGAGTTGTTGAGTGATGACGTTATCTACGTGACAAACTACAAGGGTCTGATTAAGTCAAATGGCAAAACCGAGTTCCTGAATGGCACGTATCTTCTGCAACTCTCGAACGAGTCGGTAGTGATAAAGAATCATACTTACACGAGCAGTTCCATCACAAAATTTCAAGCTCTACCACCAGTACTAGCGAATATAACACATGACGACCTGCTGTTGGACATCAAATATGTCCATGAGGTAAGCCTTAATAACATAAACCGATTGAACCAGTTAGGAGTGGGATTCAATGGTACCATTGGAATTAACGTCATGATCATTGTCTCCATGACCTGTTGTATTGGATGGCTTTGGTACCAACAAACAAAGAAATTAAATCTTCCAGAGCTACGTGTCCAGCTACCAGTAATAGACTCTCAGATCTGCGGGACGCAGACATTTAAGGAGGGAGGAGTTAACAACGCTGGTAACACTGTTACCAAAAAGAATTTAGCAGTTTAAGCTCATTAATTATTTACTTCAACACGCGCTTCCGATCCAATTACGAAATTGCATTCTTGCTGAAATGATGGGAAAACAATTTTGCATGATCAGCGTCTGTATGCTTGCGCGTGTTGGTGTAACATGATCCATGGATTCAACGAGCCAACAAGGTTGGATGAAAACAGGCAGTCTTGGTTACGCGTTCGTACGATTCGGTCGGTCTAAAGCTGATAATTAATTTTATACTAGTTTTTAATAAATAAAAATTGTTAAATAACAAAAAGAATTGTGTGTAAAATTATTCCTGGCGCAGTGGTCGCGCCGTAATAAATTTTTTTGTAATTTACTGTTTAAAATCCTTTAACTGGCGCCCAAGCAGGGACCCGCTTAAAAAAATTGCGGAGTCCTCGAAATAAAAACTAATAAAATAATTTAAATAATAAAAATTTATTTCTGCGATCTCTACGGAGCCCTCCAGAAATTAAAGAAAAAATTAACAATCCTGCGATCTCTACGGAGCCCTCCAGGACTTATAAAATTTAAAAAAAAAATAATAAATTTAGCACCTCCTTCGCTAATCCGGTATTCCTGGTGATTCCAAAAACTAATCACAGAAGGTTACCGAGGCGAAAGTGTAGTAAACCGTACCCAAGTAGGTGTCCGCGAGTATCAAAACGGATTGCTAAACGGGAACAATACGGAGCTGCCGTGAGGTCCAAAGGATTTTAAACAGTCGCGTCGCGTAGCCTAACCAAGGCTCATTGGAAAAAATAATATACAAGATTACAAGATTTATAAAAAAAAAAAGAAAATTTTTTTTGAAAATATAAAATTGAATAAAAATTAAAATTGAAAATTAAAAAAGGAAAAGGAAAAATTAAAATAAGAAAGAAAATATTTAAAATACAAAATTGAGTTGTTGGAAATTGAAAAAGAAAAAATTTAAATGAGTTGAAAATATTGAAAGAAAATATTAAATTGAATAAAGAATAAAATCGAACATTGAAAAGAAAAAATTAAATAAGAAAGAAAATATTGAAAGAAAATATAAAATTGAATAAAGAATAAAATCGTACATTGAAAAGGAAAAATTAAATAAGAAAGAAAATATTGAAGGAAAATATAAAATTGAATAAAGAATAAAATTGAATATTAAAAAGAAAATTTTTTTAAGAAAACATAAAATTGAATAAGATCAAAAATTGAGAAAAAATATAAAGAAGTTTAAGAAAAAGAAGTGAAGTGAAAGTGTGCAACGATCAAGGATCTTCTTCATCGAAATTTTTCCAGTTATATCAGGTACGTGAAATTTTTTTTCCCCCTTGTCAGCTCAAAATAAAAATAATGGAAGATTTGAAGGCAACAGTAACCACTATGACTGGAGCCATAAATCGCTTTATGGAACAACTTAGGTCGGTAGAAAATAGAATAGGGACTATAGAAGCGAGCCTCAGTAATAACGCAATAGGAAATGTTTTAAATAGGATAGAGCGTCTTGAAAGTAGACAGGGTGCCGCGGTAGCTCCAGTAGACACGGACGAAGGATCCCTTCAACGACCACGAACTGAAACAGAGTTGAAAGATATAAGCCGCCTTCCCGATAGTGTAAAGGAAATAAGAACTTTTGAGGGCAATCCGACTCAGTATGTATCCTGGGTTCATTCTGTGGAAACCATCCTGAAGGATTTTGAAATTGTTAAGGATAAGCCAATTTATCGTGCAATTATACAGAGTGTCCGCCAAAAAATCATTGGCGCTGCCGATACAGCGTTGGTATCATATAATGTATTCGACAGTGATTGGACTGAAATCAAAAGAATACTTTCCCTTCATTACGCAGACAAACGGGACATCCAAACTCTGGAGCATCAGCTCAATCAGCTTTCCCAAGGATCCTCAACAATAGATGAGTTTTATTCTACTATTAATCATCAACTTTCGCTTATCATCAATAAACTTAAGACAGAATCCTACAGTGAGGAAACGATCAAAGCCTTGGTGGAGACATACAGGAACAGAGCGTTGGACATATTCATACGTGGATTGAAACCGGATCTTTCCCGCATGATTATTATACAGCGACCAGGAACGCTCCCTGAAGCGTACTCCGCTTGTTTGGAATTGCAAAACCTAACAATGAGAAATAACATAATTTATACCAAAACTAATCCTCGCGATTCGATGTCCTCGGAAATAACTTATCGTCCTGGACCCCCGAGGCCATCCAAGTCATTTCCTACGCGGTCGGGGTGGCAGAATCAAAATTTTCGGTCTAGAAATTGGCAACATAATAATTATTCTAACTTCCGGGTAGACGGATATTCGAACTATAATAAGCCAGCGTTACCCCCACGGTATCCGGCCATAAAACATGAACCGATGGAAGTCGATAGAACAATACAATCTCGTCGGGTAAATTACATCAACAATCCTAAGACAGCTGAAAAAAGAAGTGCCTTCGAACCAAATACGGGTAACAAGCAACCCAGACTTTATCACATAGAAGACTTTCCTGATAATAGTCATATACATAGCTGGGAATGGATTAGAAGAAACCTCTCGTCAGGAGGAAACGGTAGGTGACGTAAATTTTATGGGGGAAGGCCATCCAGCTTACCCTATATAGAATACTCTTCTGTTACCGGTGATACCTTATGTTTTTTGATCGACACAGGCTCTAACAAGAACTTTTGCGGTCCACGTTTATCATACGGTAGTGTAGTTTTAGATAAATTAATTAATATTCGAACAGTTGGAGGAGATGTTATCATAGATAGAAAAGTAATTGGACCATTTTTTAAATTTTTAGGGATAAATGAACCCATTCAATTTTATGTCCTGTCAGCATTAAAAACATTTGATGGAATTATTGGGGATGACACATTAAAAAAATTTGACGCTATAGTTGATAGAAAGGAAAATATTTTAGTTTTAAAAAACTCCTTTAAAATTCCCTTAAAGGAAAAAATAGCGACTGAGTCGAATTATATATTAGGCGAAGAATACCTACCAGAAGTTAAAAGAAGAAAAGAGAGTCTTATTGGTGAATATAAATCACTTTTTGTACCTCTCGATGGTAGCGAACTTGCCTCAACTACTGTTCAGGCGGAAATCAGGACAAGTACGGAAGAACCAATATATACGAAGAGCTATCCGTACCCAGTCTGTATGAGAGAAGAAGTAGAGAATCAAATAAAAGAATTACTTTCGGAGGGAGTAATAAGACCCTCCAAAAGTCCATACAATTCGCCGATTTGGGTAGTGCCAAAAAAACCAAAACCCAATGGTGAAAAACAATATCGAATGGTAGTAGACTTCAAACGCTTAAATGCTGTGACGATTCCAGATACTTACCCAATTCCGGACATTACATCAACTTTAGCTAGCTTGGGTAAAGCAAAGTATTTCACAACAATAGATCTCACATCAGGCTTCCATCAGATATCCATGAAACCAAGGGATATTCCAAAAACTGCTTTCTCAACGGCAAACGGTAAATTTGAATTCCTCAGGTTACCTTTTGGCCTAAAGAATGCCCCAGCAATATTTCAGAGAATGATAGATGACGTCCTCCGTGAGTACATAGGAAAGATTTGTTTTGTCTATATAGACGACATAATAGTAATTGGCGAAAATATGGAAAATCATTTCAGAAACATAGCTACAATTTTTGAGAGGCTTCGCGAAGCTAATCTTAAGGTAAATCTAGATAAAACGCATTTTATGAAAACTGAGGTGGATCCCGCTAAAGTAAGATCCATCGAAAATCTGTTACCGCCTTCAAACTTGAAGGAGTTGAAAAGTTTTCTGGGAATGACCTCCTATTACAGAAGATTTATTCGCGACTATGCAAAAGTGGCAAAACCCCTTACAAACCTTACAAGAGGAGAACATGCGCAAGTAAAATCCAGCCAGTCTAAGAAAGTGCCAATTACCTTGAGTGACGAGTGTTTAAAGTCCTTTAATGAACTTAAATCCATGTTAACAACAGCGGAGCTTCTGTCTTTCCCAGACTTTGAGCAACCGTTTAACTTGACGACGGATGCTTCTAATATTGCTCTAGGTGCCGTTTTGTCACAAGGTGAAATCGGCAAGGACAAACCCATAGCATATATTTCTCGATCCCTCAACAAAACTGAGGAAAACTACGCCACAAACGAAAAAGAGATGCTGGCTATTGTGTGGGCCCTTGACAATCTCAGAAATTACTTATATGGCGCGAAAAAAATCAAGATCTATACCGATCATCAACCTCTGACATTTGCACTGGGAAATAGGAACTTTAACGCCAAATTAAAAAGATGGAAAGCGCGTATAGAGGAATACAACCACGAGTTGATTTACAAGCCAGGTAAATCGAACCACGTGGCAGATGCCCTTTCGAGATTAAAAACCGTTACGAATCATTTGTACCATTCTTCTACTGATACAGCGAGTGAAGGAATGGCTATGAGTTCGGATGAAACTTTAACCGCTTCAGAAGGTCGAGAAGACGATAACCTTTCCTCAGCGGCAACAGTTCACAGCGCAGAACAAGATGCTTCTGACTTGATGCCGCATGTGGAAGCACCTATAAACGTCTTTAGAAATCAGATTATACTGGGTATCGGAATGGACATGACTGCAGTGGAAGAACCACACCGCGGATACACTAGACATTTTATTTCCTCAAAAAGTTGGTCTAAGGAAAAGTTAGTGACTCTACTAAGGGAAAAACTTCGCCCGAATATCCTTAATGGAGTGAAGGCACCAGAAGGTCTTCTTGGTGCGATACAGGAAATTTATGTTGATAATTTTTCTAAATATAAAGTGAGACTTGCACAGAAACTAGTTACAGACATTACTTCAAAAGAACGCCAATTTCAAATAATTGAAACTGAACATAGAAGGGCACATCGTAATGCCAGAGAAAATGTTGAACAAATTTTAGAACAATTTTACTTCCCGCATATGCGCGCTAATATTAAGAAATACGTTGCTAGCTGTGACGTTTGTAATAGGTGTAAATATGATAGAAAACCTCCAAGAATACACCACCAGGAAACACCTGATCCTAAATATCCATGTGAAATTCTTCACATGGACATTATGGAAATTCAAGGACAAAAATTTATTACCTGCATAGATAAGTTTACGAAATTTGCTAAGTTCTTTAGTATAAAAGATAGATCGTTGTTACAAGTGAGGAAAAAATTAATCAAAGTCTTGCATTATTTTACAGTGCCGAAAATTCTTGTTACTGATAACGAAAGCAGCTTCTTAAGCCCTTTAATAGAAACCTTCATTAAATCATTAGGTATCAAATTATATCTTACGCCAGTACAGAGAAGTGAGGTGAACGGGCAAGTTGAAAGACTGCACTCAACAATAATCGAAATCTATAGATGTCTGAGGGTTGAATACCAGAATCTATCAGTAAAGGAGTTAATTGAAATCTGTCTCGATAGGTACAATAATACCATCCATTCAACAACAAAGAAAAGACCCCGTGACTTATTTTTCAATAGAAATATCGGAGCAAACTATGAAAACCTATTATCACGACAGGAGAAAGTTAATACTGATCTCAGGCACTTGCTTAAAAGAAACATGGCAGCCCGCAATGCAAAAATTAATAAAAAAAGACAAAGTCCTAAGAAATATAGAAAGGGTGATAGAATCTATGTAGCTATCAAAACAATTAAAGGAAAAAACAAAGCGCTTTTTAGAAGGGAAATAGTCGAGAAGGATAATAGAGTAACTGTGTTGACAAGGAGTGGAAGAAAAATTCACAAGGAACATATAAAAAATTTAAATGGCCAAAGTCCAAGGAAAAATTTTGTTCTTTAAATAATTATAGGTCCTTATTCGTCTCACTCATTTAAACTACATTTCTTACAAAAAAAAAAATTTTTTTATTATTAAAACATTTATATTGGTATACAAAAGCACATCAAATACTATTTCCATATAAAGAAATAAGAGAACATCAGCTCAGGCTTGGTCAGTTTCCGGATGATGCACTAATACCGTGCAATGGCGAGTTGCGTCAAGGCTTACAGACTCAATGGCGGCAGGGTATAAGGCCATCATTTAGTGTTCCGAGTGAACCAAGGAAGTGTACATATACTGGCTGATGGAGAAGTATAATATATTAATAGAAAACCAAAAAATGGAAAAATTTTCGATAGAAATAAGAAAAAACTGTCATCTAAACATCTCACTGTCATAATGCCGCCTCATTTTTATCGATATAATTAACTTATTATTTTTCAGAAACTACATTTTTTATAATCATGAATCTCAAGCTTATTCTGTTCATCGCATTCAACCTGACTGCTTTTGCAAATAGTTTGCAAATCTATCAATACAAGACATCTCTGGTTTCACTAAAGATTGGCAATGGATGGGTAGTCGATGGAAACTTTAAACTAATACACGTCATCAACTTGGAACAGTACATGGACGTGGCTGCAAATATATCATCTCTCATTCAAAAGCATATTCCGGCAAGCAAAAACAAAGAATTCATTTTACACCACATGCTGCAGATACAAGAACGCCTTAACGAATTGACAAATGTAAACAGAAGAACGCCTAGATCAATCGATTGGATCGGAGCGGCTTGGAAATGGGTTGCGGGAAGTCCTGATTCTACAGACTGGAATAATATACTAAAGAGTCAAGAGAACATCATCGAAAATAACAATGAGCAATACAAAATCAACAAAGAGCTTCAGCAGACGACGAACCAGGTTGCGAAAAAAATCAATGAAATCATCACCAGACTAAACAATATCACGAGTGGCAAAGACTACACCTTAATAGAACAAAGTACCATCAATGAGATCATTATTTTGAGGGATGAAATAAATGAAATTGTCCGAGCTTGCCAACTGGCCAAAAGTGGTATTGTCAACACGAATCTGCTAGATCAATCGGAGATAAATAGAATAATTGACGAACTGGAAACATTGCCTTATGGTAACGCAATAGAAGCAGTGGAATATGGAGCCCCATCAATTTACACAAATGGCTCATTATTATTGTACATCTTATCAATACCAAAGCTTGAAAGGAACTATTATAACTTGCTTCTCATTAGAGCTGCTATTAACGAAGAAAAACAAATAGATTTACCGTTCGAGAAGGTGCTTGTTAGCGAAGCTGAGACCTATGGTATCAAAGGTAACTGCCTCTTAATAAGTAATTCAACAGTCTGCCAAAGAGCATCCGTAACTAAATTGAAGGAAGATGACTGCCTCAACCGCATTCTTAAAGGCGGATCAGCAAAATGTAAATACAGGCGTACGCAAGAGCAAATTGTCGAGTTGTTGAGTGATGACGTTATCTACGTGACAAACTACAAGGGTCTGATTAAGTCAGATGGCAAAACCGAGTTCCTGAATGGCACGTATCTTCTGCAACTCTCGAACGAGTCGGTAATGATAAAGAATCATACTTACACGAGCAGTTCCATCACAAAATTTCAAGCTCTACCACCAGTACTAGCGAATATAACACATGACGACCTGCTGTTGGACATCAAATATGTCCATGAGGTAAGCCTTAATAACATAAACCGATTGAACCAGTTAGGAGTGAGATTCAATGGTACCATTGGAATTAACGTCATGATCATTGTCTCCATGACCTGTTGTATTGGATGGCTTTGGTACCAACAAACAAAGAAATTAAATCTTCCAGAGCTACGTGTCCAGCTACCAGTAATAGACTCTCAGATCTGCGGGACGCAGACATTTAAGGGGGGAGGAGTTAACAACGCTGGTAACACTGTTACCAAAAAGAATTTAGCAGTTTAAGCTCATTAATTATTTACTTCAATGATGGGAAAACAATTTTGCATGATCAGCGTCTGTATGCTTGCGCGTGTTGGTGTAACATGATCCATGGATTCAACGAGCCAACAAGGTTGGATGAAAACAGGCAGTCTTGGTTACGCGTTCGTACGATTCGGTCGGTCTAAAGCTGATAATTAATTTTATACTAGTTTTTAATAAATAAAAATTGTTAAATAACAAAAAGAATTGTGTGTAAAATTATTCCTGGCGCAGTGGTCGCGCCGTAATAAATTTTTTTGTAATTTACTGTTTAAAATCCTTTAACTTCTATACGAGTAACTCAAAAACAAATAAACAATCATAAATTACAAAAACAAAAAAAAACAATAACCAAAAAAACACAAAAAGTGCCCTTGAGGAATACTTTATATGAGTACCTCAAATAAAAAAAATTATGAAGTGAGTTCTAACGGCAGAAATGCCTATTTTAATGTGAGTCAGAACTCACATTAAAATATCTCTCAATGAAAATAATACAAATAATAAATCTAATGAAAGTATTTTTTTAACGACAAATCCAATTTTTCATCAGCGATCAACTTCGCTTTGTCCAATGCCAAATAGTGATTCATTAACATTACAGTTCCCCAGTACTTCTTCATATAAGTCAGTAATATCATCTCCTTCAGGCTCGTGTTCATCACTTAATAAAGTTATCACTACAGATAAAAGTAGCTCAAAATCCAAGGTACAAGTCGGAATGGACAGATACATAACAGTGGTAAAGCGTGGGCGAAGCCCGAATTCTTCAAAAATTTCATCTGCTCCAAAGATGTCTAGGGATAATAGCGCATCATCTACCAATCGTCAAAATCGTTTTTCATTATTGCACGTCATCAACGACAATCCCGCTGCATCATCGCAAAAGTCTTTTAAGCCACCACCTATATATTGGAGAGAGAAAAATTCTAACGCCCTAATTAAAAAATTAGTCTCGGCCATTGGTGAAAACGCATTTCATGTTATTCCAATAAAGCGTGGTAATATTGACGAGACTAAAATTCAAATATACGAAGAAAAAAATTTCTGCAAAATAGTGACTGAATTTGAAAAAATAAAACAAATTTTTATACGTACCAGCTTAAGAGTGCCAAAGGTATGCAGATCGTATTGAAGGGTATTGACTCTTATGTTAATCCCGAAGAAGTAAAAGATGCACTCATGATACAAGGATTTAAGGTAAAAAATTTTACCAACATAATCAATAGGGAGAAGATCCCCCAGCCTCTATATCGTGTTGAATTGGAGCCGAATGATATACAGCTGAAAAAAAACGAGACACACCCAATTTATAGCCTAAAATACCTCTTATACCGAAAAATCACAGTTGAAGAGCCACATAAGCGATCAGGTCCCGTACAGTGCCATAATTGCCAAGAATATGGCCACACAAAAACATACTGTAAATTACCCACTGTTTGTGTTGTGTGCGGCGAATTACACGGCACTGCCAGTTGCAATAAGCCCAAAGATCAAAGTGATAAAAAATGCAGTAATTGTGGAGGTAATCACACCGCTAACTACAGAGGTTGTCCTGTGTACTCTTTTGTCAAAAACACTATGGTGCATAAACCTAAATTAGCTCCATCTCAATCAGCAAACGGTTACTCCGCCACTTTTGCGCAAATGAGCCAACCAGTTACTTCCCGTGTATCGTATGCCGATGCTGCTAAAAGAAATTCTATTCCCCCACAAAATGTTCCACCTCCAAATAATTCAACGAATGCAAACTCAAGCTTTAACTTTAGTCGCCTTGAAGCTACTATTGACAATTTGGTGCAAACTATAAACAACTTTACAACAAATATGACTACCATGATGCAAGAAATGCTGAGAATGCAGAATACTCTGCTTCAAGCATTAATTAACAAGGCATGAACACGTTAAAAATATGTTTCTGGAACTAAAACGGCATTCGCCAACATAAAAATGAACTTGAGCACTTCCTTCCGGAAAAAAATATTGATATAATGTTGGTGTCTGAGACACATTTGACTTCGAGAAGCTTTTTCAAAATAAATGGCTACACTATGCATGATACAAAGGACCCTAGAGGGAGAGCATGCGGTGGATCTGCAATTCCAATTAAGTCAAGACTCAAGCACTATATCCTTGACAACGTTAGTGAAGAATATATGCAAGCTACGAATATTTTTGTAGAAAATTTTTGTTCTAATTTCGTGATATCATCAATTTACTCACCTCCCAGATTTTCCGAAGATCAGTATGAGAAGTTTTACAAATCGCTTGGATCTTGCTTCGTGGCAGCTGGAGACTACAATGCAAAGCATACGTACTGGGGGTCGCGCCTTGTAACACCTAGAGGTCTAGCTTTGTTTAATACAATTTCAAAAATGGGCTTAGATGTTATTTCGAGTGGGGAGCCCACTTGTTGGCCTACTGACGTACGAAAAATTCCGGATGTTATTGATTTTGGCGTAATCAAAAATATTTCTAGGGATTTAATTAATATTGAAACTTCTCTAGATCTCTCCTCCGATCACTCCCCCACTATCGTCACAATTTGTAACCCACTAAGAAGTGACTTACCTCACCCATATATGAAGACGACCAATCATGTTAATTGGCTGGGATTCAAAACATATCTTAGTAGTCATTGCACGGAAAATATTGCGTTAAGAACACCCAATGACATTGAAACTAACATTGCCAATCTTAACGAAATTATTAAACAGGCTGCTGAACATGCCACTACCTCCCATCCGCAGTCTGGGCTTAATAAAATTTATTCCAGGGATATTGAACATCTCGTATGTGAAAAAGGAAGAGCTATAAGCTCTTTGTGGCGCGCTGCTAGAAAGATTAAAACACCCTTTGAGTTTAAGCCACCTCTGCGCACATCTACCGGAGGTTGGTCAAGAAGCGATACGGAAAAATGTAAAATATTTGCTGAGCATTTAAAATCCGTATTTACCCCAAATACATGTACTGGTGTTGCTGATTTGCCGATTGTAGTTGCTCTAACCCCTCGAGCCTTAAAGTTTAAGATGCGTGATGTACAAAAAGTAATTGCTGAACTCAAGCCAAAGAAAGCTCCAGGTATTAATGGAATTAGTAACAAGATGCTGATGAACTTGCTGCATATTGCAATAAGAATCTTGCTGTTTATTTCTAATGCCATATTACGACTGGTGTATTATCCACAACTCTGGAAGCTTGCAAAAATAAAAATGATTCCAAAGCCGGACAAAGATTTTACTAAAGCTGAGTCATATAGGCCAATAAGTTTGCTGTCGACTATGTCAAAACTCTTCGAAAAGCTGCTCATGTCAAAATTGTCCCCAATTTTAACTGATAGTAGGTGCATCCCAGACCATCAATTTGGTTTTAGAAGTCAGCATAGCACCATTGAACAAACTCATAGACTGGTTCAATTTATAAGAAAAGCATTTGAGGAAAAGAAGTATTGTTCTGCCCTGTTTATTGACGTTTCTCAGGCATTTGATAAAGTGTGGCAAGAAGGCCTAATTTTAAAATTAAAATCATATCTACCAATAAATTTAGTGAATTTATTAGAAAGTAACATTACTACCCGGAATTTCACGGTTGTGGAAGGAGAATTCTTGAGTGTGCCCGAAACTATATCAACCGGTATGCCACAGGGTAGCATACTGGGGCCAGTTTTGTATTTGATCTATACTTGTGATATGCCTTTGAGCAGCAATATCCATACATCTACGTTTGCCGATGATACAGCCTGCATGAGTATGCATGAAAACCCTCACGAGGCTTCCCGATATCTACAAGAACATATTACACAATTGGAAATGTTGTTGAACTTATGGAGAATTAAGGTAAATGAACAAAAGTGTGTCCATATAACGTTTACCCAAAGAAGAGATACTTGTTCCCCAATTCGAATCAATAATCAAAATATTCCTCAACATTCCCAAGTGAAATACCTTGGTATACACCTTGATCGAAGGACGGAATGATATTTAAATACTAATAAATTTGAGCCACGAAAGACGAGCTATTCCTTCGGGCCCCACGTTGGGCGCCATCTGTAACGTAACTGATTTCGTTTAGAATAAAGTTATAACAGGTTCTGTCATGAACTCCATTGTAAACTTGCTATTGACCAACAAATTCCCATTTCCCTCTGATAACCAAAATTGCAAATGCTATGATTACTGAGGCACTGGGTTGTACCTGATACTAGGGAAACAAGGATTCTATTGGATAAAAGATAAATTGACAAGAATTATGGGAGCCATTGAAATGCTAGCAAGCAGCCGGTTGCGGGGTTCGTGTTCCATTACTTTATCTTTTTAATTTAGGTACATGCTCTATTATAGACTCCCAGAAATATAATTTTTAATATCGAAAATATGAAATTGAATAAAACGGGCTGGATTCACCTGTCTACTAAGTCTAAGTCCGTTTTCCAGCCAATAAAACAGAAAACGCGAAATGACAACAAATTCTAGTCGATACGATGCGTAATTCGCTGGAAGTGAATCCGCTTGCCTCAAAACCCTCACCAACCTTTTCATCTCGTGGCACACTTCAGTCCATTCGATAACCCCAAAACTAATCACATTTCTACATTTTCACATCATCACGAATTTAGAAGACCAAATGTTTCAATTTATTCATTCATGTTTATTAATTAATGGGAATGATTCCTTTATGGGGCATTATACTGTACTATAAATGATAATATGACGAAATCTTATACAATCTAGATAATATCTATATATAAAATAATAACTATATATATATATATATATATATATATATATATATATATATATATATATATATATATATATATATATATATATATGTATGCTTTTAATATAAATATGTATATATAGAGATTAATAGAGCGAAAAAACTATTAGTTTATATATTATTTTCATTGAGAATGGATAAGCGTACTTTAAAGAATATTTTTCACCCCAAACAAGAACGAAAATCTCAAATATATGATTTAGTTTTTGAGTTTGAATACTTGCTCAATTGGAAATTGAGGATTTCATGTGTATTTTCAACAGCTTTTGGTTTTAAGCCAATGATATGGCTGAATTATAAAAATTAGCAATACATTGGACTGGACCGGGAAGAGTGGTTACACCTCATGTGCTTTAAGGACTATATTCATGATATGATTAATCGTCGAGATTTTTTAAATTCTATAAATATAATTGATAATGAAAGATTTTGAATATAAGTTTAAATATAAAAGGGTGTTTGGTTTTTAGTTATCAAACAAGGAAACTCTAATATAAAAATCGATTCTGACACTTGGAGATCATTAACTCAAATTCGAGTATTTTTTACATCAATTTTATGTTGGAACAACACTCTAAGAAACCAAATTCTTCATTTCTATTATGAATATTATATACCAACCTGCTCCACTTTAAACAAAACAAAACTCCAATTCAATGAAATACAAGAAATACATGAAAGGGATGTAAAGATTGAACTGACACGACTTTGTTATGAGATTGGGGAAAAAATCACAAGATTCTAACAGATGTGAAAATTCATTAATTATATTTAAGGATGGATAATAAATAAAAAAAATGTACACAAGAATATATATTTTTATTGTTTTTATTGGTTATATTTTCTTTGTTTTTTTTTCATACAATTTTTTTAATAATTAATATTTACATTTATTTTTTAACAAAAGAATTTTTCTTAATAACTAATATTTACACTTATTTTAACAATAAAACTTTACAATAATTTACATTTATTTTAACTTTCTTCTTCTTCTTGAAGTCTATCAATTTCCATTAATAGCATGTCAAGCTCATAATCAGGATTGGTTTCCTCTATTGCTGAATGGTACCATGCATATGTGCTTATACCATCACTTTTGATTTTTCTTTTATCATCTTGATAACTTAGTATTATTTTATGTATTTACATAGTATATAATTGATGCAAACTCGACTTAAAGGTAAGCATATTATCAAATACATTTGATTTATTTAACAGACAATCTCTATATGAACTTAGGCTATACTTATCTAAAATGGTTTTCTTGACCTCCTTCGATTTCTTTACACTAAATGAATACTTTTTAGATCGCAACCCAACAAACTCTTTCATTATTTTTCCACAATTTTCGTCTTTCATCATACCCAGCACCTTTTTGTTTAAACGAGGAATACCATATATGTTATCTGAAAAATAATCAGATGTGTCAAATTCATCCTGTATTTTTATGTCAACATAGAAGTCATCAGTCCGTAGTGTATATATGAATGAATCAGTATCCATATAGTTTAATGACAATTTTGATTTAAATTTGGGCTGCATGTAGCCATAATGGAAATTATACATTTTCCATTTGGAAAGTTCTAGCACACAAAGTCCTAAGTAAGTAGGCTTATTATAATATGTCTGGAGCCTATTCATTTGAATCGCCACCATGTCTTCTGAAAATATAGACAAACTATGGAAATTAGGCTTAGATATCCAATCTTGAGCTCCCAAATGATTGCAATTCGTTCTGTTCCAGTTTGTTACAATTCTAACATCTTTTCTCTTATCTACATTTTCCATAGTCTTACCATATACCGCATTATTGAGCAATTTGAAGAAGTTTTTCTCAAACGTATTTTTAGCGTTAGCTCTATGCTTGGTATTTAAGTCTATATATGATTTTAACCATGGAGATTGTTTAAAAGTGAGAATCCGATGTATTTTTTTTTAGAATCAAACCATACTCTAAACATTGCTTAAGAATTCTGTAGTGAATAATATATGAATGTTTAGTAGAAAAGTCAGCAATTAATTTAGTTTGATTCTTTCCGTAAGGTTTTTTATTTTCCACACAAAAAGGTAGATCATTGTGCGATTCGTGTAAAATGGAGGGATATTCTAAAGTAACTTCATACACATAACCATCATTTGAATTATTCTCTATCCGATTTGGATCCAGATTTAGCTCATCACTTGATAACCATCTGAATCCTCCATATGGAAGATATTCGGACATAGCCCTACCGTAAAGGTTATTGGCATCTAGGTACATTAGAAACTCTGAGGGTTTCTCTTTATCGAAATCCTCTAGATATTTATTGTTTGCTTTTGAATACCTTTTACTACATTGTACAATCCCCCCACGTATCCCTTTTTTAAAGAAATTATACATATCTATATCAGTTAACAACTCCAATTATATATTTGTGTACTTCAACATAGCATCCCACGACAGTCCAGGAGCAGTATAGTACTGGCTTGGATCTAGGTTATATATTCCCTTACAAACTTTTCGAATATTTTCGAATACATCAGTTAGCAATAGAACGTCAGTTTTTAAATAAAACTCCATGTAGTCTTGTAAAGGTTTGCAATCAAATGTGTACCAAATTTTTTTTGCATGCTCATAATCTTCATGTGAACATTCTCTATTGGTAAGTGTGTTGAAAAAGTCTTCCCTCGCTGGAAGTTGACTATCATTTAATTTTTCAAAGGAATTGAGATAGTTGTAAGGGAAAACACCCTTCCTTCTAACCAGATCAAACTCTATTTTTGATGTAAATTGCTCCTTAATTGTACAGAAATCGTTATCCGTAAGATTATTGGCTAAAGTTTCTAAGCTTTCGGGCATAAAACGTAAGGCGTATAGAAATCTAAGTTCAAGATTGAAATCGTCATTAATTTTTGTATGTGTTTATAAAGATATATAACGTTCTTTATTTAGCGGAAGGACTTTTATGTTGTCAGACTTTTCTCCTAACTCTTTAACAAAAAGATGTGAGTCATAAGACGAATAATTATGAAAATAAATAGGGATAAATTTTGGTTGTTGATATTTTAAGTTGCACATATTATGAGCTGCACCTCTAAATTTGCCAGTTACATGACAATGATCCCTTACGCGATCACTACCTAAAAATTTATCACATATGTGGCAATTTACAGCATTTCGAAAACTGAATATTTCTGAAGGGGATAAAGAATCCATTTGTGTCTTTCTCATTAAATAATTAGTATATATATCTTCACAATCCTTAACTAAATAAGCAAAAAAATTTTCTGCAGCGTCCCTACCAGTATATATTCTAAACTTATCTATATTATGGTTAATATATTTAATATTATAACTAAAAGCACAGGGAATATGCTTTTTAGTTAAATAATTTTTTTTACTTACTCTACATTGGATGTCCTCAATTATGCACTCAAAATCTGCATACACAACAAAAGGCACATCCATCTGTCGTTGGTGGTCCTTAAATTTAAGTGTAGCGTTCGTATAGGATGGTAGCTGGGCTACAATTTTACCACACTCTGCTTTGTGTTGCTTCATGATCCTATCACTGTGAGTAAATTGCAGACATACATTACACAATTTAAGAGTGTGTTCATGTTTTGTCCTTTGACCTCTTAATAATCTGTAAAAAATTTAAATTAAATCATTTATAATAAATATTATAAAAAGTTTAGCTTAAATATATATATATTTATATTCCTTAGTACTTGACACTTTTAGCTTACCTAGACATATTTTCTATTAGAACGTAATGATGACCAACGATATTTTCCAACAACAATAAGTTGATATGATTACATTTTTCCTTCTTTGTTATATAATACGGACCAACAACGACATTATTTTCCTCATCATAACCAAATACGTTTACGCTGATTCCACTATTCCGCTTCTCAAATATTTTAATATCTTTTAAAGATATTGGAAATATTAAATTCTTAAAATCTAGCATTACACCATTTTGGGTACAAATGATGTCAGCAGTTATGTCATGATTATTGTATGAGCTACATCGCTGTTTACTCTTTATTTGAGAAGTATTTACTGCGGCGATCAGACACCACTTGAAACAATATTGATCGGTGTTTTTTACATTGATGCAAGCTTTTCTTTTTTGAAGTTTTTCTGGTAAACTCATCCAGTTTGCTCCTTTAACTAGAGAAGCTTTATTAATACTTAGCTCTGCTCGGACTATGCGTATCAAAGTCCAACCAGAGTCCTTCTCTTGGAATTCACTGATTTTATTTTGAATTTCTGAAATTTGGTTAGAAAATACTTCATATATTTCATCTCCTCTGGTCAACAAATTCATTTTAGCTCTATGATGAATAATATTGAACTCCAATTCCTCTCCCACAATTTTTACATATTCTGCCACAATACTCATATTAAATTTTATTACAGTGTGGCTTTTTAAATGACTTTCAAGCATCTCTATGAAAATTGATTCATTTTCACCAATGAAATCTTCTAGTGAAAGTTCATCTCTTTTATTATTTAATCCATACGTTACAATATTATTTTTGAACGCTTTGCTTATAGTGTAAAATTTCATATTATCTTCATGTCTTCCTTGAGTTTCTTCATCAATGCTGGTATCATTTATTAAATTACCTCCATAAGCATCCGCTCCTTGAAGTTCTCGTTGTTGTTGGTTGATATTGTAGTTGTTGATGTTCATAAGTATTTGTGTACCATTGCATGGAGGTAGAGGGTTGTTGCCAATACATTTGTTTTTGTTGTTGTTGTAGTTGATATTGCAATTGTTGGTCAGTATTTGGGTACCATTGCATGGCCGTAGGATATGGTTGCTGTTGTTGAGGATATTGATATTGTTGTTGAGGATATTGATATTGTTGTTGTTCTTGAGGATATTGATATTGTTGTTGTTGTTGTTGTTGAGGATATTGATATTGTTGTTGTTGTTGTTGAGGATATTGATATTGTTGCTGTTGTTGAAGATATATATATTGGTCCTCAACATCATGATTTTGGATATGATCCAAGAAACACTTTTGGTAATTATATATCTTATTGCACATATTACATTTATATACCGTTTTAATAATTTATAGAATGTATTGTATTTTTTAAGATTTTATATGATGATGATGCACTTGCTAGATACAATGCTGTACTTGCTGCTAGATTAGAGAATTTCTCAATTTATACAAATTACGTTCTATTCTTACATTGTTACAACATACATATGTATGTATATACAAAACTGCTTTTCATTAATTTATTTACATATACATATATTTAAGAAATTTATTATTCGACATATTGTCATAATTATATTTTAATTTGAAATTTATTTGCTGGTGGTTTAGCTTGGTCTATATAAGTATTTCATTGGCGCTTGAACCAAATCATCAGCAGACTTCAACCACAATTTTTTTTATTAGTTACAAAGCCTACTAAGCTTATTTTGTCTTTGTGATTTTCAAAAATATTATTATTTTATGAATTCTCATATAGTTTTTGAAAGTCTGTGCATAAAGTAAGAGGTTTGTGACTGTTCAAAATTTGTGATTGAAGTCTACTGATGATTTGGTTCAAGCGCCAATGAAATACGTATATAGACCAAGCTAAACCACCAGCAAATAAATTTCATATACATATATATGTATGTAGTAAGTAAGTATGTATGTATATAAGTGTGCATGGTTTGTTTGACAAATGTCAGCCTCTTTACACAAAAAAACAAAAAATAAATAAAAGTAAATAAAACCAACAACAAAAACATTAAAATCTCACCAGCATACATAATTTCTTTCTATAAATACCCTTCCAGCTCCATCAGCTAAAAAGAATATTACAAAAAAACAAATGCCGAGTACATACTATGATATTTTGTAACATCGCAACATTGTGTACTAGTGTCAACGTTTGTCATTTTTGAAATTTTTTCTTGTTGTGTGGTATTGCTTTCCCTATAAAAAAACATAGCGTGAAACACGTTGCACACATTTTAAAAAATGATTATAACACAAAAATTCCAGATGTGTACTCGACATTACACACTCGCTTTTTTTAATATACATATACGACTACTTACCAATCTGCAACGCTAAAGTTATTGTAAAAACATACACAAATACACATGCATGAGCATCCCTTTGACAATCCTAAATATCTTACACTTCAATTTCTACAACCTTCAAGTAAGTTTGTTGCTCATAAATTACATATTTTATTTCATCTCTTCAAACTCTTTAAACATAGGAAATAGGAAAATCAAAACTAAATAGAACCAACAACAAAAAACATTCATAGATTTCCCACAAGCATACATAAGGTCTTCTAAAATAACCTTCCATGGTCACCAGCTAAAAAGAAAATAAAAAAAATGCTGCAAGCACTTGACAAACAAAAAAAATCACACTTCAATTCAAAATTAAAACAAAAACATACGTACAAAGCATGCGTGCCAATGAAAATAAACTACGAGTATGTACATCAACCTACAGATATCTACAAACCATCGAGTACCCTCGTCACTTCACACCTTTGGTTAAAACAAAAATCTAAAACATACATACAAAGCATGCGCGCCAACATAATAAACTACGAGTATGCACATCAACCGACAGACATCTACAAACCATCGAGTACCCTCGTCACTTCACACCTTTGGTTAAATCAAAAATCTAAAACATACATACAAGTTTGCGCGCCAACGACAATAAACTACGAGTATGTACATCAACCTACAGACATCTACAAACCATCGAGTACCCTCGTCACTTCACACCTTTGGTTAAAACAAATATCTAAAACATACATACAAAGCATGCGCGGCAACATAATAAACTACGACTATGCACATCAACCGACAGACATCTACAAACCATCGAGTACCCTCGTCACTTCACACCTTTGGTTAAAACAAAAATATAAAACATACATACAAGTTTGCGCGCCAATGAAAATAAACTACGAGTATGTACATCAACCTACAGACATCTACAAATCATCGAGTACCCTCGTCACTTCACACCTTTGGTTAAAACAAAAATCTAAAGCATACATACAAAGCATGCGCGCCAACATAATAAACTACGACTATGCACATCAACCGACAGGCATCCACAAACCATCGAGTACCCTCGTCACTTCACACCTTTGGTTAAAACAAAAATCTTAAACATACATACAAAGCATGCGCGCCAACATTTTAAAATTGTCCCATAAATTACAAAATTGTTGACGTTAATTACCCAAATTTGACAATTTTTATTGCCATAGAACCGCCAGTTACTAACTACTGTCCTAACGCACACAAACACAATAACCAATAGAAATTTATTACTTGTAAGTGCATAAAATAGAAAAAGATAACATAAAGATACGAAATATTTAAAAAATTCCCCTTAACAAAAGTTTCATCCTAATATAATACAACTTTATAACGCACACAAACACAATAACCAATAGAAATGTATCACTTGTAAGTGAACAAAATATAACAAATTAAATAAAGATACGAAATATTTAAAAAATTGCACTCAACAAAATTTTAATTTCAAATTATCTTCCATGAAAAATAATAGTGGTGACGGAAAATAGCACAACGTTTTTGGACTCTCTTTTTTTACTGCCCAGTAAAAAAGTCATGAAAATTTAGAGTTTGCGATGCGGAAGTAGTGAAAATTTTGATCCGATCTAATGATTTTTACATGGGGTTGTCATTGCAAGAAGTTCTCTTTTTTGATGCCTTGTCACTGAATTGGAAGCGATATTAAGAAAAATTCCCTTTTTTGTGTTCTATGATGATATTTTCATCTAGGAAAAATGGTAAATAGTTACCTATTATAACAATCCGTTTCTTTTTATACGAATTTAAGCCCGAAACAGTGTTTTCATGTAAATTTAAGCAAATAACTTTTAAATTTTAGACTAAAATTAGTTCATAAATTTCTTTAAAAAATAGATGTTTTTTTAAATTCTGGTGAGTATTTTCTAACACTATGGAGGAGTTATAACGTTTTGTATAACTAAAATAAGCTTCTACATGGTTTTTTGCTCACTATCGGCAAATTAAAAATATCGATTTTTGGAAGCAATGAAAATGTAGTTCCACTAGAATGACTTCCATTTTTTTTCACTGGGTCTTAATAAATTATTCAAAAAACAAGGCATACTAGATTTTTCCTTTTTAATTTTACTTGTATTAGATTTCAACATTTTATCATCTTGAATTTATTGTATTTATTGTTTTAGCAGTTTTTTTTTCTAATTTGTTGAGTTAACTTTAATCGCAAACATTTTAATGGTGAGAAGAACTTTTCTCTTTTATACACTAAGTAAGTCTTTATATATCAATCCACTTACGTATATGAACCATTAATGGAAAATTCTTTTCGCATCATTTCTTTTAATGATCTTTTAAATCATTCTACTATTGATACTTTCATATTGAGTAATGTTTAATCTTATATATGTGAATGAATTTTCCAAAATGTTTATTAAAAAATTCTTTTCCATGATCTGTTTCGAAGTTTTTTGGAATTCGTACCAGTTCAAAAATATTTTCTATTACCTTCGGTTTTTAGAGTGCAGCTTTTATTTTAAACGATAATGGTCAGTATCGTTAAACTATGAAAATGTGCCAGTTTGAGCCTACAAAAATTAATAATTTATATTTTCTGTAATATAGTCCCCCATTTCAACTAAATCAGCTTCCCAAATAATATATATTTCTTTCATTATATTTCTACATTACACAATCAATTTTAGAGATTACTTATGGAGTTGGTTTACTAAATTTCTTTTGAAAGGAATTTATTTGTTTTACAGATTTTTTGTAGTGTTCTGAACTACTTGATGCACTTTCAGCTATTTATACTTACATCTAGTTGATTTTCCAATCCATAAATTTTAGCGTTCAGCTGTTCAATTTGTCTTTCAATATATGATTTAATTTTTAGAATGTCTTTATCAATTTTATAACTGTCTTCTATCTCTAATTTTTTTACGTTATAGTCCATCAATTTGCAGTTAAATATATTTTTGAATATAAATGCCTTAAGCCATTTTATTAAATTGTCCTTTAGTTTATCGATTTAAGTTTCCAGAAACAATTTTCTGATAACATCGTTCTCCGTCAGCGAACGATGATGAGTCTGTATGAATACATTAGTAGTAATTAAAATCTTTTTATAGATTTCGAGTTAAAATTTATCAAAGTTTTTTGGTATTTTATGAAACATTAGAGAAAATAGTCGTGGTGCTAGAGCCCATATTTGACCTCCAACTTGTATTTTATCTTCATTTAGTTTGAGGTTACTATTTATTCATTTACTTTGAGATTTGTATCTAATTCATTTCTTCCTTCCAATATTGATAAGTCAGTTTAAGTGTTTTCGGAATGGGAAGTCTGTGAGTAAAAATCATCTTCATCATCGTCATCATCATTCTAAGTATTAGAATCATTAAATAACATAGTATTACCAAATATTGTTCTTTCTGGTAGTTTCTTTGCTGTACTTGTCTCTATTTTGACTGATGGTTTCTCATGGTCTTATGCAAAAAACTTAACAAAGCCTTGCAAAGCAATTTTAAGTAAAGTTGTATTTTTTAAAAATTATTACATCAAATTTCTAAACTAGGTCCCAATGTTTGTTAAGACTACTTTAAGTTGATATATTTTTAAAATGTGTATTTTGTACCTCAAATATTTTTGTTAATATAGCACATATTGATTCATTATATTTGAAAATTAAGCTAGAATTGTTAGCTCTTAGCTTAGATTTACTATTTCTGTCATGTAATGGAAAATCTCAACAAATTATCCAACTGATTCAAAATACATGGTAAAATCCATATTAAAATAAATTCAATTGTACAAAAATGTTTTAGTGATTTACATACAATCAAAACAAATCGAAAAAAGCTGGATATTCAAGTACCCATTTAATTCGTATAAAAGAAATTGTGATAATTCTTCTTTGTTCCTCAATTTGTTTTACGTATATCTGATTTCCTACCATGTCAGAAGCTCATATTGTTTAAATTAAGTTGCTTTACTTCAAGAAAATAAAAATTTATTTAATAAAATAAAAAAATATTTAAATACCCGAATGAAATTGTATTCGAGTTTGTACATCATAAGCTGTGAAGTGGTTGTTGAACACGGTTGTTACCTGTATTTTTTATTAAATAACAAAATAATTAAAGTTGTGTTTTGCATACAATTTCTTAACAAAGCAATGTTAGCCTTAAATTGCTTGGCAAATACTATCAACTTTAAAGCTAAAGTAAAAGATTTTTTGCATAAGTGGGTCAGGCTTTAAACTTGTATTATTTTCAACTTCTGCCTTGATTTTACTTTCTTCTTTCATGGAAATTCTTTTAATATTCTTAGAACTATTTATGAATTATGTTATAGGTTTAAATGTATTTCTTAGTTGTTCACGTGTATCTATTTCACCAGATTTTGTACTACGAAGCTTTTTCTTCTACACCTTTTCTTATCAACACCAACTGCTTTAAAACTTTCTCATCCATGTTTGCCAACAGCAAATATAAGGTATCAGCTATTAGATCATGTATCAGCTATTAGATCAGCTTGTCAGGTATTAGGTCAGGTTATCAGGTATCTGGTCTAGTTTTCAGATTAGCTTATCAGGATCTGGTCTGGTTTTCAGATCAGCATATCAGCAGCTGATCTGCTTTTCAGATCAGCTTATCAGATATCAGATCAGGTTACCAGGTGCCTGTCTGGTTTTCACATCAGGTTATCAAGTACCAGGTCAGCCCATCAATTAGCGGATCTGTAAAAAAGATCAGGCTATCAGGAGCTGCTCAGATTTTCAGAACAAGTAATCTGATTCTGCTTGAGTTATCAGTAAACAAGCTGTCCACATATAACATTTAGATGCATGAAGTTATAATAAAATATAATAGATCACAACAGTCCAAAAAATTTGTAAAACAACTCAGTCTTTAAAAAGAAATTTAGTAAACCAACTCCATATGCAATCTCTGCATTGTAGGAAAATAACGAAAGAAAAATATTAATTATTGTTTTTTGTAGACTGTAATACACACATTCTCAAAGTTTATATAGTCAGTATCGTTAAATATAAAAGATGTACTCTAAAAAACCAAGGCAGTGGAAAATATTATTGAAATGGTACGAGGACCAAGAAACTTACCAACAGATGATGCTAAAGAATTCTTTAATAGAAACTTTTAAAAATTCATTCACAAATATAAGATTAAACATTATTCAATATGAAAGCATCAATAGTATAATGATTTAATAGATCATTAAAAGAAATGATGCAAAAAGAATTTACTATTAATGGTTCATATAAGTGGATTGATGTATAAAGACTTGCTTAGTGTATATAATAAAAAAGTTCATCTCACCATTAAAAATTTTTCCGATTAAATTTAACTCAACAAATAAGAAAAAATACTGCTAAATATAGTATACACTAATTTGAAGATGCTAAATTGTTAAAATTTAATATAAAAAATTAAATTAAAAGGGAAAAATCTAAATTATTAGCCAGGGGCCTGTGGGAAAAATTAAATAAATATACTTAATAGTAACAAACCAAAAAACGTTTGTCTTAACTAGAACAAAAATAAGCAAATTAACTAACATGTGCATAATTAGTAAAGAATAAACGACAATGGTAAGTCTGTTGTAAATTAGAGATGGTAAATTTGGGCTTTCATTACAAAACACGTTTCAGCAAGCAAATTGAAATACGATGAATCAAAACAATTCTCGTATTCCATTTGCAAGAAAGTTTCGTATATAAGGCAGAAATCTACATCAACTGACACCACACACAGTGGACCAACACAGAAGAACGCTGATGATAAAGATTTAGTGGCCTTCGAAAACGGCTGGCTGTTCCGTTCAACTATGTGTTGTCAGAATATTTAAAACTAACTTTGATGTTATTTGTTCATTAATAATTATCACATGTAATTTGGCTTAAAAAAGCGATACGAACTTTAGCTCGTTCAAATAAATCATAAATTTAGAAACAAATGAAGTTCGAAAAATAATAATTAAAAATTAACTTAGGAAAAATCTAGTTTGTCTTGTCTTTGGAATAATTGATTAGGAATGATAGGTCTTAAGAAAGATAATTAACTTAATGTACTGGAATTCTCTAAACTTGTTGGTAAGTATGAAATATTGTAATAACTTAAGCGTTATAAATTAAGTATAACACAGTGTAATATTCAACAACACAACATATTATGATTTTAGAGCTTTCAAAGCTGTTTACTTAAAATGCAAACATTATTGTATGTGTGTTTGGACGTAGCTGCTCTAAAATTACTTTTTCTTATATTTTTTCTTAATACATTCACGAGAAGTTGTTGGTTGGTACATTTCTGTTTTTAAATATCTTTTAAGCGGGTGCCAGAGACATTAATATTCAGCTTCAATAAATGTGGTTGTGTGCGTTTGTTTACCAAAAATAGTCACACATATACTATTAATGTAAATATTTTTTATAAATAAACGCACACAACACACATACTATTAATATGAATATTTTTATGAACAACCGCACACAGCGACATATATTGAAGCTTAATATTGATGTGATTGGCAGCCGCTTCAGAAGTAGAGTGGTAATGGTGGCGATAGTCCTGTTTTGGGAATTCAAAACCGGGAAAAAACAGGACTATCTCCATCATTACTACAAAAGTGATGGCAACCCTGTCCCGAATGGGGGATTTTGGGGATTTTCATGCAGAGATTTTATGTCTGTGTAGGGTTGTGTGTGTGTGGCTGTGTGTGTGTGGTTGTGTGTGCGTGGTTGTGCGTGTATGGTTGTGTGTGTGTGTGTGTGTACGCTTATGTGTACAGCTTATGTTATTATTGTAGAGAAACGTTGTGCTTACAGTTCATGGATGTATGTATATGTGGGTGTTGGTATGTGTGTATGTATATGTGTGTGTGTGTGCATATGTGTGTGTGTGTGTGTTTATGTATTTAATTGTGAGTCTGCCGGTTTCGGATACTTTTGTTGTAGTGGTAGACAAATATTATACCCCTGTAGGAAATGTCGATTTGAAAAATGTATTGACTCGCTTTCGACTTGTCACCAGTACTACTCTAGAATTATCACCCATACAATACTTTGTGCTATAGACATCTAGCATGTGTCATTGAAACCCTACAAATAACACTGAAACAATTAAGTAGGTATTGATTACGAAGTTCTTATGGGACGTGGAGACATACCAACCAAACAGTTAGTTCCAGTAATTTGTATACATACAAATGCATATATATTGACAAGTTGTTGACAATTCCACCAAAAATATACCATATTTGTTTTCTATCTTTCTTTTATAATGACGGATAAAACAAACTTATTATACTACACTTGTCTCTAGAATTTTAGTGTTGCTACAAAGACACTTGGTTCTCAGTCTGACTGTAGGGTAGTGACAAGGGATCTGTGTAATTGTGTGTATGTAGTGATTGTTATTTGAGCGGTTTTGGTTAGCTGTTGTGAGTTCTTGTTGCTATGCGTATGTATGGTTATTATTTTATGTATGCATTAATTTTTATTTTTTATTTGTATCTCTGGGGAAATAATCTAATAGGTGCAGAGAGTGGCAACCCTGTTGTAAATGGCAGTGAATAGGGAATGTATTTGGTAATGTATGTTTATTTTGTTGGATTTGAATAATATCATTGCTTGTTTGAATTATATCATCACTTTTTCATACATATTAACAAATGAATGTAAATATGTTTTCAAGGCTATTGACGTTGCTATTCTTATGGAGATAGAAAATATTGTGTTGACATAGGCTTTATATGTGCAAGGGAATTTCAGATGTTAAATGCTTTGAATCCAGTCAGGTTGATACGAAGAGCTTTTGAATAGGGGTAATGTTATTTTTTTTTCTTTTCAATATATTTTATTTTAATGAAACAATTATATAAAATAGCTTTTAGAGCAATACAGTAAAAACTACTCATACCTTTGTATTACAAACTGATGCTAGCGATTTTGTTCTGTGCGTTGCTGTGTATATGAATTTCATAATATATCGTAATACCAACAGAGAATTGTGGAAATGTGTATATGTGTGTGTGGGAGTGTGTGTGTATGAATCTTAGAATATGCCGTAATAAATTAGATTTGGAGACTACTACGCGATTCTCATATAAAGTATATAAGTAGAAGAAATAATGTAGACTGTCATCAGTCTGCTCTGATATGTCAACAAGTGACAACCTAGTTTCCCAGCCAAAATTTCTAAAGTGTTTGAAATCCAAAAACTATAAAAGTGCTCGAACTAACTTCGGTTTGTTAAACAAGTTTATACTGTACAAAAAATAATCAAATAAATTGTTTATAAATAAAATAAATAAATAAATTTTTTATAAATAAAATACTTAAATTAATAAACAAATAAATAATTAAATAAAATGAATACTACAAGTTGTATTATCTGCAATAAAGTCTTTATGACTCAAACAAAACTAAATCAGCATATGGAAACGCACTCGTATGCTAACCAATCAAAGGCTGCCCTTGGAATTAGTAAGCTTAGTCTTCAAAACAAATATTGTGAGGATTGTGATGAGATGATCCCATCAAATAGTTATATGACTCATGTCAGAACCACAAGTGTTTTATGGTTCTGACATGAGATGAATGTTTCCCAACTTGTACATATTTCGAAAATGATGTTGGTGACTTTGTCTGACGACATAGAAGACATGTACAAGAAACAGACGGAGGAGCTAAGAACCAAAATGGAAGAATTTCAAGAGAGGGATAGCGGGTGGACTTTGACTTCAATAAACTTCCTTGAAGTTAATATAAACAAGGCGTCCATAATAAGAGGATCGAGCTTTATCCCTCTCCCAAAAAATATTGCAATGAAACGTACATGCATAAATGTTGAGAATAATGACATTTATTGCTTTAAATGGTCTCTAATTGCGGCTTTGAATGTAAATAGTGGTCTGAGTCCTAAACAACGGAAAAACTGTAGAAATTACAATATTGCAAACATTTCTGATGAGAATTTTAATATAGGAGCAATTGCATTAAATTTTGAAGGCCTAGAGTTTCCACTCCCATTGAAGCAGATAAAACAATTCGAGAATCAAAATGATATGAGCATAAATGTATTTGGTCACAATGGAATATCGCTTATAGGACCATACTACATAACAAAAGAAGAAAAACACATTCATATTAATCTATTATTGCTCCAGTCCAATGAGAACTTCCACTCATCAAAGATATATCAAAGTAAGTTTCATTAGTGCATTTATGCAAAATATATTCTCTATTTAAAAAGTTACTTCTTATTGTTATATTAATTTACATATTATTTTATTTTTCTCTCTTCTTTAGACTTCTTCGTTCCAGTATAACCTCTCGCGTTAATAAGATTTATATCTGCAACATTTGCCTTTATCATACACATGATGCTTATGTGTACAGTCAACATAAACATTTTTGTGGTAAAAAAGTCATCAGGATGCCTGAAGATGGATGTATTATTAAGTACAAAAACTACAAACAGCTAGATGTACCATTTGTCATCTACACAGACTTCGAGTCTATTTTAGAAAAACTCCACGATCCTGTAAGTAAAAGCACTACAAATGTACAGAAACACCATGCGTGTGCATTCGGCTATTTTATTACTAGTAGTTTTAAGAAGGAAAATAACTTATATAGACATTATTTTGGTGAAGATTCGGCAAATGTATTTATCAACAAAAAAAGTTGAAGACTGTACAGATTTCTATCTAAATTATTTACTAAAAGTTAAGGAAATGTTCATGACCCCAATAGAAATAGCTCAATATAATAATGCAAAAAAATTGTCATATATGTAAGAAAATATTAAATAACGATAAAGTTAGAGATCATTGTCATCTTACGGGCAATTATCGTGGGGCAGCTCATAGCGAATGTAATTTAAATTATAAAACATCTCAGTTTATTCCGGTTATTTTCCATAATCTTTCTGCATATGATATGCACCTATTTTTCAAAGAACTTTCTACTATAAAAAATGCCACAATAAAAGTGATTCCCCAGAACACAGAACGTTATATTTCTCTTTAAATTTTTATCAGATTATATGAAAAATATGGATTCGAAATAAGATTTATAGACTCGTTTAGATTTATGGCTTCGAGTTTAGATACGTTAGCAAAAAATCTTGATAGCAATGATTTTAACACTATTCGATCATGAACCTGATTGGAAGAAAGGGTGTATTTCCGTACTCTTACATGAATTCCATGACTACCCAGGCAGAAATTGTGACTTTGCCCAAAAAATATGTACTACCACAACACAGTAAATACAAAATTACGACTCTTCCAAAATGTTTGTACCACCACAGTACTGTAAACACAAAAATATGACTTAACGTTTACAAATGCCGCGTCCTTAGTAATGATGTACCACTACAACACTGTATTTACAAAAATTTGACGTTAGTTTCCTAATACCCCGCTTACAATAATTCGTTACCGCTTCAAAAATTTGACTTAAGTTGGGAAATTTACATTGTGACGACCTTAAAAATTTGTATTTAGAATATTGTGACAACATTGAAAACAAGAGTCGGAGGACAGTAATTCGGCGTTATCATTTTAATGTTATGAGTACATTCAAATTTTTGTAAACGAATGTTGTACTGATGTTAGTCGTACCAGCAGAGAATAGCAGCAACGTCGTGCTGATTGTCTTCTTCTGCCTTTTTTTTTGTACCACCCCAGTACTGTAAACACAAAAATATGACTTAACGTTTACAAATGCCGCGTCCTTAGTGTCTCAATACCTCGTTAACAATAATTCTATACCGCTAAAACACCGTAAATACAAAAATTTGACTTTAGTTCCCCAAATACCCCGTTTACAATAATTCTATACCGCTTCAACACCATAAATACAAAAACTTTACTTAAGTTGGGAAATTTGCATTGTGACGACCTTAAAAATTTGTATTTAGAGTATTGTGACAAAATTGAAAACAAGAGTCGGAGGACGGTCTTTCGGCATTATCATTTTAATGTTATGATTGCATTAAAATTTTGTTAAACGAATGTTGTACTGATGTTAGTTGTACCCGCCTGCCTGGGTAAGTTTAAGGAAATTAAACTCCCTAGTAGAGAAGAGTTCTTCAATATTCTAACGAATGAAGAATGTGATGTTGTCGAGTATGACCATGCTCAAAAAATATGGAGAGAGTTTAACTGTAAAACCCTCCTTGACTATACTGAACTCTACTTAAAGACAGATAATCTTCTTCTAACTGACGTGTTTGAAAATTTTAGGAAAATTTGTAGAGGTATATACCATTTGGAACCCTGTCATTATTATACAGCACCAAGCTTATCCTGGGATGCAATGTTAAAAACCACAGAAGTTTCACTGGAACAGTTCACTGATTCCGAAATGTATATGTTTATGCAAAACGGAATTAGAGGTGGACTATTTTAATGCTCACAAAGATATTCGAAAGCGAATAACAAATATTTGGAAGATTTTGATGCATCAAAACCATCAGAATTTCTTGTATATTTAGACGCTAACAATTTGTATGGTTGGGCGATGTCGGAATATCTTCCTTACGGTGAATTTGAGTGGGTATGTGATACTGATTTTGATGTTAAGAAAATTTCTGATACTGCAGAGTATGGGTACATTTTGGAAGTGGATATAGATTATCCCGATTCAGTGCATGATCTACATAATGATTTGCCATTTTGTCCCCAAAATAAGCCAGTGGGGGGATCCAAAATCAAAAAATTAGTTGCAGACTTACACGCAAAAACAAATTACACCATGCACTACAGAGTTTTAAAACAAGCCATTTCAAATGGTCTAATTTTAAAATAAATCCATAGAATACTCAGATTTAAGCAATCCCCTTGGCTTAAAAAATATATTGACTTAAACACATTATATAGGACAAATGCTAAAAATAATTTTGAAAAAGATTTCTTCCAACTTTTGAACAACGCTGTTTATGGGAAGACAATGGAAAACATTGAAAAACTTAGGGATATTAGAATTGCTTCATCTTGGGAAACAACAAACAGGAATCATTTAGGTCTAAGAGCATCAATTTCGAAACCAAATTTTATGCAGTTGACAAAATTTTCTGATGATATGTATGCGGTAGAGTTAGAAATAATGGAACCACTATATGATAAACCCATATATGTTGGCTTTACAGTACTGGAGTTATCCAAGTGGAGAATGTATGACTTCCATTATGGCTTCATGAAGCCTAAATTTGGAGAGAACATTTCTCTCAACTATATGGATACTGACTCGTTTATTTATTCAATTAAAACTGATGATTTTTACGATGACATCCGTAATGATGTTATTTTGAATTTTGATACGTCAGAATATCCTATAGATAATCAATTTCGTTTGCCGCTACTCAACAAGAAGGTTTTAGGTATGATGAAAGATGAAAACAGTGGGGATATAATGACAGAGTTTGTTGGTTTAAGAGCAAAAATGTATTCTCTGTCGACTCTTCGCTCGGAAGCTGTTAAAAAATCTAAAGGGGTCAAAAAGTCTGTTATTAAAAAGTTGTCCATTAATGATTACAAAAGTAGCCTATTTGAATCCAAAATTATCTTAGATGAAATGTTTTTGTTTAGGTCTAAAACACATCAACTATATACTCAAAAACTAAATAAAATATCTCTTAGCTTTTCTGATGATAAAAGAAATATAATGAAAGATAAAATAAAAACGCGTGCATGGGGGCATTACATAGACCGAAATAATGAAACAATGGATGTAGAATAGAATGCTTCCTACTAAATTGCATGTTAGATGACAACAAGAATTTAATTTTGTACTAATTATATTTACTTAATTATTTATTAATTTAATTATTATGTACTTATTTGTATATTAATTTATTTATGTATTTATTTCTGTGCTTATTTATTCATTTATTTATTTGTTATATATATTTGTTTATGAATGTATCTATTAATTTGAGAATTTTATTCACACAAAATCATATTAAAATTGAATGGTCTAAAACTTTTATCTTTTTATCTGTACCTAAATTATTTGTAAATAAGAATCAAATATTACATTAATGATCTTTTTTTCTTTATTTCTTTTTTATATCAAATTTTTTTTTATATATACATAGAGTTAAATTTGTATTACTACTAAGATTTGTAAGAAAAAATTTAAAATAAAATATTGAAAAAAGAATTAAATATGTGAATGGTTTTCATTTCTTTATTGGATTTACATCGTTGGATCAAAAAATTTTTGTTTTTCCTTATGTGCGAATTTCTGTTTTTATATTGCTTAAACATGCACGGTCTTGTTTTCATGTTACTTAAAACATGCGCAATCATGTTTTCTATACAAGAGGAATTGAATTCCACAATATTATGAAATTCCATTAAATTTCATCAGATATTTTCTTATCGACACTAACTGCTTTAACACCATCTCATTATTCTTTGCTAACAGAAAATAGCAGAACAGGTATCAGCTATCAGATCAGCTTTTCAGGACCTGGTCTGGTTTTCAGATCAGCTTTTCAGGACCTGGTCTGGTTTTTAGATCAGTTTTTCAGGGCCTGGTCTGGTTTTCAGATCAGCTTTCAGGACCTGGCCTGGTTTTCAGATCAGCTTTTGAGGACTTGGTCTGGTTTTCAGATCAGCTTTTCAGGAGCTGGTCTGGTTTTCAGATTAGTTTTTCAGGAGCTGGTCTGGTTTTCAGATCAGCTTATCAGATATCAAATCAGCTTATCAGGTAGCTGGTCTGGTTTTCAGATCAGGCTATCTGATTCAGATTGAGTTATCAGTTTACAAGTAGGTAGCCATTTATAACATTTATATGAATGAAGTTTCAGGTCAGATGAATCAACTAAAGTCCATCTTTTATGAGCAGTAATTTTTATTTATGTTTTTCTAAAACGAAATTCGTTTAATTCAATATCTTTGCTTATAATCAAAATCCCATATTTATCCTTCCAACACTCTCTACAAACTTCTTAAAACTTTTAAAAATTCATATTACATACAACATGATGCCTTTAAACGTGCTTAATTTTTTTCTCATCTTGCATAAACATTATAATTACATTTGCATTGTCTCTTATTAAATGCTTACAACCATATTCATAAAAATATTAAACAGCATTTCGAGTTTTGTTTAAGCAAAATTCACTAAAATTATATTCATAATAGAAATTTAGCTTAAAAACATCTTGCAAAATTGTTGGCTGAAATTGTTAAATTGTGGCTGAAATGGTTAAATTTGGGTAATTAAAATTTGAAAATTCTTGGAAATTTGTGAAATTTGATACCTGCGAGGGTGGTTCAATAAGTCCGTCCAAATTTTTGTTTACATAAGGAGTTTTTTGTTTACATTAACTTTGTGGGAACGGGTGATTTTTTTGGGTAATATTAATTGTGATAACGGGTGATATTTTTCCTAATGCCAACGGAAAATCCTGAAAATGATTTTTCGTAATGTGGACCAGGAAAAAAGTAAAAAAAAAAATTTTAGTAATGCCGACGGGAAAAACGTGAAAAAAATATTTTTCCTAATGCCAGCAGAAAATCATAAAAATGATTTTTCGTAATGTGGACGGAAAAAAAGTGAAAAAAAAATTTCAGTAATGCCGACTGCAAAAACGTGAAAAAAATACTTTTGTAATGCCGACGGGAAAAACGTAAGAAAAGAAATAAAAATATTTTTCCTAATGCCAACGGAAAATCCTAAAAATGATTTTCCGTAATGTGGACGTTAAAAACGTAAACAATTTTAATCAGCGCCGGACCGCCAGTGCACTACTACTAATCAAGTCCGAATATTTCTATTTATACTCAAATTATCTATATCAAGCCAAATATGAATATCCGAAGAAGTTTATTTAATTTTTAAAAGAATGGGATATTACAATAAAGCTTAAAGCATTTTAATTATGATATTTGCTGATGTTGCATCTGAAAAGCAGAATAATATACATACATATATGTACGTGTACATTTTTGTATGGGGCACAAGTAGAATGAGTCATCATTCTACTTGTGCCAAACTTGTGGCATTATTCCTAATACATACATGTATACATAAGTGCATTCATACAGGCAAAGTTAAATATACAAATAAACATGAAGCAAAATTATACCAAGGTCAACTCAAAATTATTTTAAATATAGGTGCAGTCAACTTTAAAATAAGGTGATTTATATAAGGTTTAAAAGATGTTTTTTAAGCTAAATTTCTATTATGAATACAATTTTAGTGAATTTTGCTTAAACAATATTCGAAATGCTGTTTATTATTTTTTTCATGTTGTCTGTAATATGAATTTTGAAAAGTCTTAAGAAGTTTGTAGAGAGTGTTGGAAGGAAAAATAATATAATATTTTCTTAAGGTTCTTCAGGTTTTTTATGTTTTCATAAAAAAAATTACTGCTAATAAAAGATTGACTTTAGTCGATTCATCTAACTTTAAACTTCATTCATATAAATGTTATAAATGTCTAGCTACTTGTAAACTGATAATTCAATCTGAATCAGATAGCCTGATCTGAAAACCAGACCAATTACCTGATAAGCTGATTTGATATCTGATAAGCTGATCTGAAAACCAGACCAGCTCCTGAAAAGCTGATCTGATAACCAGACCAGGTCCTAAAAAGCTGATCTGAAAACCAGACCAGGTCCTGAAAAGCTGATCTGATAACCAGACCAGGTCCTGAAAAGCTGATCTGAAAACCAGACCAGGTCCTGAAAAGCTGATCTGAAAACCAGACCAGCTCCTAAAAAGCTGATCTGATAGCTGAAAAAGCTGATCTGATAGCTGATACCTGTTCTGCTATTTTCTGTTAGCAAACAATAATGAGATGGTGTTAAAGCAGTTAGTGTCGATAAGAAAATATCTGATGAAATTTAATGGAATTTAATAATATTGTGAAATTCAATTCCTCTTGTATAGAACCTCTCAAAGAAAACATGATTGCGCATGTTTATGCAATATAAAAACAGAAATTTGCACACAAGGAAAAACAAAAAATTTATGATCCAACGAAGTAAAGCCAATAAAGAAATAAAAATCATTCACATATTTAATTCTTTTTTCAAAATTTTATTTAAAATTTTTTCTTAAAAATCTTAGTACGAATACAAATTTAACTCTATGTAGGTATATATAAAAAAATAAAAAATATGATATAAAAAGAAAGAGAAAAAAAAGATCATTAATATAATATTTGATTCTTATTTACAAATAATTTAGGTATAGGCAAAAAGATAAAAGTTTAAGACCATTCAATTTTAACATGCTTTTGTGTGAATAAAATACAAAAATTAATAGATACATTCATAAACAAATATATATATATAACCAATAAATAAATTAATTAATAAATACAGCAATAAATACATAAATAAATTAATATACAAATAAGTAAGCAATAAATAAATTAATAAATAATTAAATAAGTATAATTAGTACAAAATTAAATTCTTGTTGTCATCTTACATGATACATTGTTTCATTATTTCGGTCTATGTAATGCCCCCATGCACGCGTTTTTATTTTATCTTTCATTATATTTCTTTTATCATCAGAAAAGCTAAGAGCTATTTTATTTAGTTTTTGAGTATATAGTTGATGTGTTTTAGACATAAACAAAAACATTTCATCTGAGATAATTTTGGATTCAAATAAGCAACTTTTGTAATCATTAATGGAAAAATTTTTAATTACAGACTTTTTGACCCCTTTAGATTTTTTAACAGCTTCCGAGCGAAGAGTCGACAGAGAATACATTTTTGCTCTTAAACCAACAAACTCTGTCATTATATCCCCACTGTTTTCATCTTTCATCATACCTAAAACCTTCTTATTGAGCAGCGGCAAACGAAATTGATTATCTATAGGATATTCTGACGTATCAAAATTCAAAATAATATCATTACGGATGTCATCGTAAAAATCGTCAGTTTTAATTGAATAAATAAACGAGTCAGTATCCATATAGTTGAGAGAAATGTTCTCTCCAAATTTAGGCTTCATGAAGCCATAATGGAAATCATACATTCTCCACTTGGATAACTCCAGTACTGTAAATCCAACATATATGGGTTTATCGTATAGTGGTTCCATTATTTCTAACCCTACCGCAAACATATCATCAGAAAATTTTGTCAACTGCATAAAATTTGGTTTCGAAATTAATGCTCTGAGACCTAAATGATTCCTGTTTGTTGTTTCCCAAGATGAAGCAATTCTAATATCCCTACGTTTTTCAATGTTTTCCATTGTCTTCCCATAAACAGCGTTGTTCAAAAGTTTGAAGAAATCTTTTTCAAAATTGTTTTTAGCATTTGTCCTATGTAATGTGTTTAAGTCAATATATTTTTTAAGCCAAGGGGATTGCTTAAATCTGAGTATTCTATGGATTTGTGTTAAGATGAGGCCATTTGAAATGGCTTGCTTTAAAACTCTATAGTGCATGGTGTAATTTGTTTTTGCGTGTAAGTCTGCAACTAATTTTTTGATTTTGGATCCCCCCACTGGCTTATTTTGGGGACAAAATGGCAAATCATTATGTAGATCATGCACTGAATCGGGATAATCTATATCCACTTCCAAAATGTACCCATACTCTGCAGTATCAGAAATTTTCTTAACATCAAAATCAGTATCACATACCCACTCAAATTCACCGTAAGGAATATATTCCGACATCGCCCAACCATACAAATTGTTAGCGTCTAAATATACAAGAAATTCTGATGGTTTTGATGCATCAAAATCTTCCAAATATTTGTTATTCGCTTTCGAATATCTTTGTGAGCATTAAAATAGTCCACCTCTAATTCCGTTTTGCATAAACATATACATTTCGGAATCAGTGAACTGTTCCAGTGAAACTTCTGTGGTTTTTAACATTGCATCCCAGGATAAGCCTGGTGCTGTATAATAATGACAGGGGTCCAAATCGTATATACCTCTACAAATTTTCCTAAAATTTTCAAACACGTCAGTTAGAAGAAGAACATCTGTCTTTAAGTAGAGTTCAGTATAGTCAAGGAGGGTTTTACAGTTAAACTCTCTCCATATTTTTTGGGCATGTTCATACTACACAACATCACATTCTTCATTCGTTAGAATATTGAAGAACTCTTCTCTACTAGGGAGTTTAATTTCCTTAAACTTAGTCATGGAATCCATGTAAGAGTACGGAAGTACACTCTTTCTTCTAATCAGGTTGAAATGAGCTTCATCAACGAAACATGATCGAATAGTATTAAAATCATTGCTATCAAGATTTTTTGCTAACGTATCTAAACTCGAAGCCATAAATCTAAACGAGTCTATAAATCTTATTTCGAATCCATGTTTTTCATATAATCTGATAAAAATTGAAAGAGAAATATAACGTTCTGTGTTCTGGGGAATCACTTTTATTGTGGCATTTTTTATAGTAGAAAGTTCTTTGAAAAATAGGTGCATATCATATGCAGAAAGATTATGGAAAATAACCGGAATAAACTAAGGTGTTTTATAATTTAAATTACATTCGCTATGAGCTGCCCCACGATAATTGCCCGTAAGATGACAATGATCTCTAACTTTATCGTTATTTAATATTTTCTTACATATATGACAATTTTTTGCATTATTATATTGAGCTATTTCTATTGGGGTCATGAACATTTCCTTAACTTTTAGTAAATAATTTAGATAGAAATCTGTACAGTCTTCAACTTTTTTTTGTTGATAAATACATTTGCCGAATCTTCACCAAAATAATGTCTATATAAGTTATTTTCCTTCTTAAAACTACTAGTAATAAAATAGCCGAATGCACACGCATGGTGTTTCTGTACATTTGTAGTGCTTTTACTTACAGGATCGTGGAGTTTTTCTAAAATACACTCGAAGTCTGCGTAGATGACAAATGGTACATCTAGCTGTTTGTAGTTTTTGTACTTAATAATACATCCATCTTCAGGCATCCTGATGACTTTTTTACCACAAAAATGTTTATGTTGACTGTACACATAAGCATCATGTGTATGATAAAGGCAGGAACGAAGAAGTCTAAAGAAGAGAGAAAAATAAAATAATATGTAAATTAATATAACAATAAGAAGTAACTTTTTAAATAGAGAATATATTTTGCATAAATGCACTAATGAAACTTACTTTGATATATCTTTGATGAGCACATAGTGGAAGTTCTTATTGGACTGGAGCAATAATAGATTAATATGAATGTGTTTTTCTTCTTTTGTTATGTAGTATGGTCCTATAAGCGATATTCCATTGTGACCAAATACATTTATGCTCATATCATTTTGATTCTCGAATTGTTTTATCTGCTTAAATGGGAGTGGAAACTCTAGGCCTTCAAAATTTAATGCAATTGCTCCTATATTAAAATTCTCATCAGAAATGTTTGCAATATTGTAATTTCTACAGTTTTTCCGTTGTTTAGGACTCAGACCACTATTTACATTCAAAGCGCAATTAGAGACCATTTAAAGCAATAAATGTCATTATTCTCAACATTTATGCATGTACGTTTCATTGCAATATTTTTTGGGAGAGGGATAAAGCTCGATCCTCTTATTATGGACGCCTTGTTTATATTAACTTCAAGGAAATTTATTGAAGTCAAAGTCCACCCGCTATCCCTCTCTTGAAATTCTTCCATTTTGGTTCTTAGCTCCTCCGTCTGTTTCTTGTACATGTCTTCTATGTCGTCAGACAAAGTCACCAACATCATTTTCGAAATATGTACAAGTTGGGAAACATTCATCTCATGTCAGAACCATAAAACACTTGTGGTTCTGACATGAGTCATATAACTATTTGATGGGATCATCTCATCACAATCCTCACAATATTTGTTTGGAAGACTAAGCTTACTAATTCCAAGGGCAGCATTTGATTGGTTAGCATACGAGTGCGTTTCCATATGCTGATTTAGTTTTGTTTGAGTCATAAAGACTTTATTGCAGATAATACAACTTGTAGTATTCATTTTATTTAATTATTTATTTGTTTATTAATTTAAGTATTTTATTTATAAAAAATTTATTTATTTATTTTATTTATAAACAATTTATTTGATTATTTTTTGTACAGTATAAACTTGTTTAACAAACCGAAGTTAGTTCGAGCACTTTTATAGTTTTTGGATTTCAAACACTTTAGAAATTTTGGCTGGGAAACTAGGTTGTCACTTGTTGAGATATCAGAGCAGACTGATGACAGTCTACATTATTTCTTCTACTTATATACTTTATATGAGAATCGCGTAGTAGTCTCCAAATCTAATTTATTACGGCATATTCTAAGATTCATACACACACACTCACACACACACATATACACATTTCCACAATTCTCTGTTGGTATTACGATATATTATGAAATTCATATACACAGCAACGCACAGAACAAAATCGCTAGCATCAGTTTGTAATACAAAGGTATGAGTAGTTTTTACTGTATTGCTCTAAAAGCTATTTTATATAATTGTTTCATTAAAATAAAATATATTGAAAAGAAAAAAAAATAACATTACCCCTATTCAAAAGCTCTTCGTATCAACCTGACTGGATTCAAAGCATTTAACATCTGAAATTCCCTTGCACATATAAAGCCTATGTCAACACAATATTTTCTACCTCCATAAGAATAGCAACGTCAATAGCCTTGAAAACATATTTACATTCATTTGTTAATATGTATGAAAAAGTGATGATATAATTCAAACAAGCAATGATATTATTCAAATCCAACAAAATAAACATACAATACCAAATACATTCCCTATTCACTGCCATTTACAACAGGGTTGCCACTCTCTGCACCTATTAGATTATTTCCCCAGAGATACAAATAAAAAATAAAAATTAATGCATACATAAAATAATAACCATACATACGCATAGCAACAAGAACTCACAACAGCTAACCAAAACCGCTCAAATAACAATCACTACATACACACAATTACACAGATCCCTTGTCACTACCCTACAGTCAGACTGAGAACCAAGTGTCTTTGTAGCAACACTAAAATTCTAGAGACAAGTGTAGTATAATAAGTTTGTTTTATCCGTCATTATAAAAGAAAGATAGAAAACAAATATGGTATATTTTTGGTGGAATTGTCAACAACTTGTCAATATATATGCATTTGTATGTATACAAATTACTGGAACTAACTGTTTGGTTGGTATGTCTCCACGTCCCATAAGAACTTCGTAATCAATACCTACTTAATTGTTTCAGTGTTATTTGTAGGGTTTCAATGACACATGCTAGATGTCTATAGCACAAAGTATTGTATGGGTGATAATTCTAGAGTAGTACTGGTGACAAGTCGAAAGCGAGTCAATACATTTTTCAAAATCGACATTTCCTACAGGGGTATAATATTTGTCTACCACTACAACAAAAGTATCCGACACCGGAAGACTCACAATTAAATACATAAACACACACACACACATATGCACACACACACACACATATACATACACACATACCAACACCCACATATACATACATCCATGAACTGTAAGCACAACGTTTCTTTACACAACATAAGCATAAGCTGTACACACAAGCGTACACACACACACACAACCATACACGCACAACCACGCACACACAACCACACACACACAACCCTACACAGACATAAAGTCTCTGCATGAAAATCCCCAAAATCCCCCATTCGGGACAGGGTTGCCATCACTTTTGTAGTAATGATGGAGATAGTCCTGTTTTTCCCCGGTTTTGAATTCACAAAACAGGACTATCGCCACCATTACCACTCTACTTTCTAAGTAGTGTGCTATTCATACTATTTAATGAAGATGGTAATACCACAAAAATAAATATTTGCATAGGCAAACCCGTCTTCGCAACTGTAGGGAGTTTTAAGTTTAAAGCAAAAACACATTCAACACAGCAATCTACCGACTAAAAAATATTAAGAATAGACTACATTTGTTTATATGAGAAGGATTATTTTGACGGCAACAGGGCAACAGGCTCAATGTTGCTGTCCGTGATACATTTGTCATTGTAGTCAAATAAAGCTCATTTCTATTTTTTATGGCTACAAATCAAAAACAAAGTTGACAACATAGCAAAATATGTAATTTAAATTGGTGCTTAAAAAATTTTTAATTGCGACATAAAAAAGAAATTTAAAAAGTTTTAATGTTAATTACAAAAGTAATTATATTTTTATAAGGAGAAAACCACGATAATTTGCAAAACTGTTCTTTGCAGCAGATGAAATTTTTGAAGAATTCGGGCTTCGTTTCACCACGGTTATGGATCTGTCTATTCCGACTTTTAACTTGGGTTTTGAGCTACTGTTATCTGTAGTGATAACTTTTGCGATGATGCAGCGGGCTTGTCGTCGGTAACTTGCTATAATGGAAAACGGTTTTGACGATTGGTAGATGATGCGCTATTATCCCTAGACATCTTTGGAGCAGATGAAATTTTTGAAGAATTCGGGCTTCGCCCACGCTTTACCACTGTTATGTATCTGTCTATTCCGACTTGTACCTTGGGTTTTGAGGTACTTTTATCTGTAGTGATAACTTTGTTAAGTGATGAATACGAGCCTGAAGGCGACGACATTACTGATTTATATGAAGAAGTACTAGGCAACTGTAATGTTAATGAATGACTATTTGGCATTGAACAAAACGAAGTTGATCGCTGACGAAAAATTGGTTTTGCTGTTAAAAAAAAGGCTTTCATTACATTTATTGCTTTCATTGAGAGCTACAGACCTCACAGTAAAATGCGCATTTCTGCCATTAGAACTCACTTCACAATTTTTTTGTATTTGAGGTACTTATATAGAGTATTCCTCAAGGGCACTTTATTTGTGTTTTTGTTTTTTTGTTTGCGGTTTTTTTTTTGTTTGTTATAGTTCTAATATGTAAAAATATTAGACAAGCACATAAAGCTTACTTATTAAAGTCAGTATGTACTATTACGAATAATATGTGCTATGAATATTTGTTTGTATAATTTTTTGTTTGTTTAGTAAGAATGTTAGAAAAATTCCGCTAATCGAGTATTCACTATGAAGGTACAACGAGAATGTATTTGGATATCTATTTTTCGAAAGTTCTTCTTCATAGAATCCACCTTTAATAGGATTACTATGATAGCCTTCTAATATGTACATATGTAGTATATGTATGTATTTTGAACTTTTTGAATCGTGAAAATTTCTGTGGTCCAATTTGGTGTATATCCTTTTTCAAGAACATGTTTATATTTACTTATGCGCACATAATCTCCCACATTGAAGTGAAGTTTTAAACGATTATATACTGTATATAATAATTGTTTCTCTTTTGTAGAGTTAGCTTGAATCGGTGGCACTTTGATGGTACAATGAATTTTTTTATTATATGTATTAATCAAGTCTTTGTAAATGTGGACCCAGTTATAAATGTTGTATTTATTCATCAATTTTCCAAAGTGTTTATTGAAAAACTCTTTACCATCGTCTGTTTGCAAGTTTTTTGGTATTCGTCCCAGTTGAAAAATATTCTGCATAGCCTGGCTTGTTTCCAATGCAGTCTTTCTTTTCAATGGTGCTGCCCAAGCATATTTTGAAAATGTATCAATTACAGTCAGCAAAAATCGATAATCTCTATTGTCTGTAGAATAGTTCCCCATTTCAACTAAATCAGCTTGCCAAAGATCATCTATTCCTTTCATAACAACTCTTCGACGTGGAAAATGTTTTCGTGCTTGCTTATGCAGTTCATTTACTAAATTTCTTTTTGAAGTCATTATTTAACGTATTTTGAATTTTACAGGATAAGTTGAGTTTAGTGTGCGTTCATTTAAGTACTGTCGACTGTCAAATTATGGGTATGTAACCCATAAATAAACTCATTTATCTTTGTAATTTCTTTTCCAAAAAATAGTTTCATACTTGAAATTTTTTCCTGAATTTCATTCGACTTTTTGGCTTGAGCTCATGTTGATTTCATCTCGAACCTCTTGAATTTGACTTTGCAGAAACAATTTTATAACAACGTCATTTTCCTCCAAACTTTTGCCACATTTTGGATTCTTTTGTTTTGAACGTCAATGTTATTAGTTGTATCCATAACGAAGCCCAGGAGCTTAGGAAAATTTTTCACAAAAACAGTACCACCTGTATCATTAAGATAGTGCCCGAACTTATCGATGGACAATATTTATGCAGATAAATATTATTCTATAATGTTTGCTTCATATAATTCTTCAACAATTGAGATAATTTCGTTATTGTGATTAGTATGACCTGCAGGTTGTGATGCCAGCAATAGCCCAGTATACATAGTTAGGTTTGTATGTGTTTAGATGCATCAAACCTTCATTGTATGTAGTAGTGATGCACGAATATTCGTACTCGAGTTGTCGAATATGCGGCCATTTTTAGGCGAATACGAATGTATTCGTATTTATTAAATTCAGGTGGACGCGAGTACGAATGTATTCATATTCGTCAAATTCAGGCGAATACGAATACGAATATTTTTCCAACGAAATTAAATAAATTAATCCATACATCCTAAACAAAATTTAATTAAATGACTAAAAATTTTAGTTTGTACAAATACATTAATTTTTTTTATAGAAATTTGTGCTTTGTTTCATTTTTAAATATTATTTAAAGACAATTATTAAAATTGTGGGTACTTTTTATTAACTTTAAAGTACGCCAGCAAGAATGTGAAGTCCTTTATCATATCAATTTTTTAATATTTCATATTGCATATAATAATGGTATTCATATTCGTATTCGCGAATGTCGTTTCAAATATTCGTATTGGTATTCGTATTCGCGAATATCAAAAATTGACATTCGTTACATCACTAGTATGTAGTGATGATGAAGTTGATGACTTCTTTTCACTTACTTTCTTCAATAATTTACTGATAATATGCTTATATTTATATGCTCTCGTTTCTTTGATTTGTGCACCAGGTCTATATTATCTTTTGTATGCATTTGTGCTTACTGAATTTTTTTAGATATATCTAATTCATGTTTATTATGTTTGTGTTAGCAGTGCTCAAGTGAAGTGTCTCTTGAAAGTAACTAAAAACATAAAGAATTAATTGAAAATGTCTAGTCATGGTAAAGGTAACAAAGTTAAGGGAAAGGCAAAGTCCCGTTCAAATCGTGCTGGTTTGCAATTTTCCGTCGGTCGTATTCCTGGTTTGTTGCGTAAAGGCAATTATGCCGAACGTGTTGGTGCCGGAGCTCCAGTATATTTAGCGCTGTTATGGAATATTTGGCAGCTGAAGTTCTTGAGTTGGCTGGCAATGCTGCTCGTGACAGCAAAAAGACAAGAATAATTCCACGTCATTTACAGTTGGCCATCCGCAATGACGAAGAATTGAACAAATTGTTGTCTGGAGTTACCATTGCCCAAGGTGGTGTTTCGCCAAATATCCAAGCTGTTCTCTTGCCAAAGAAGACTGAAAAGAAAGCCTAAATTATTTAGTTATGAAAAACATCGAATGTAAAGTGTACAAACTATCGTACATTCATAAATACAATAACGGCAATAATTTGTAAAACAGTAAGGAAAATTAACCTGGTGTAAAGGCCCATATTTGATTTCCAATCACTATTTTATCTTCAGTAAGTTTAATACTACTATTGCCAAACTTCCATTAATAATTAAACTCTTTATGTGGACCATAGAGAGTATCTAATTCGTTTCTGCTTTCCAAGAGTGCTAGGTCAGTATAACTCTTATTATTATCTGAATTGTCTAGACTTTCCGATTGAGAGTAAAAATCATCGTTGTCATCATCGTCATCGTCATTAGTATCAACTTTATCAAGCTTATTTGCGTTTCGATCACTAAATGAGATATTTTTATTGCAAAATGTTTCTTCAGGAAGTTTCTTTGGAGTACTTGTCTCTACCCTAACTGATTGTTCGTTGAATGGAAAATTTGATTTTTTATAAACTTTCGTTTTAAAATCATCTTTTTCTGCTTTAATACTTCTTTTATTATTTTTAGAACTGTTCACAAACCCTGTTAAAGGATATATTATGGGTTTAAATGTATCTTTGAATTGCTCATGTATATCTGCTTCATCAACTTTTATACTAGGAAATTTTTTCTTTAAAAAATTTCTTGTCTTTATTAGCTCTTTTAAAACTTTCATCCATTTTCAACTATTAGGTACCAGATCAGGTATCAGCTATGAGATAAGGTATCAATTATTAGATCAGGTATCAGATATCAGATCAGATAACAGATCAACTATCAGATCAGGTACGATAAATACTTTAGGAAATAAGTAGATGTACTATGTGCTTTGCCAAATTAAGTACTAGTGTTTTACTTTTATGTGGAGTAAATTATGTCGTTATAAAATAGTCCAATTGTTTTCTATAGCGACCATTGTTTAAGCCATTATCTTTGCTTATTTATTTATACTTGTGATATGCCTTTGAGCAGTAATATCCATACATCTACGTTTGCCGATGATACAGCCTGCTTAGGCATGCACGAAAACCCTCACGAGGCTTCCCTATATCTACAATAACATATTACACAACTGGAACTATGGTTAAAGTAATGGAGAATTAAGGTAAACGAGCAAAAGTGTGTTCAGGTAACATTTACCATGCGAAGAGATACTTGTTTCCCAATGCGAATCAACAATAAAGTTGTTCCTCAACATTCACATGTAAAATACCTTGGTATACACCTTGATCGACGACTTACATGGAAACACCATATTGACTCAAAACTAATACAAATGGAACTTAAACTAACTCAGATATATTGGCTGATTGGTAGAAATTCAACACTCAGCCTAGACTGCAAACTTTTACTATACAAGTCGCTTTTGAAGCCAATACGGTGCTACGGAATTCAGTTATGGGGCACTGCTTCAACTTCTAACGTCGAGAGAATCCAACGAAAGCAAAACAAAATTTTACGTTTGATAACATTGGCTGCATGGTACATCAAAAACTCAAATATACATTAGTCGGCATAATTATTTTGACGAAATAAAAATCGTGCATTTTTACGATTGATTTTTAAACGGTTTTGTTAAAAATGCTTGTTTATTTTTTCCTTTTTATTAATAAATTGTGCAAACTTAAAAATAAGCAAACAAGTATGATTTCACAGAAACTTAAGAAGATATAAATTAATTTGTAATTTCATGTGTTGGCATAAGTATTTTGACAAAAATGTAATACTAAGATAACAGTGTTTAAACTTAAAAAAAGTAAAGAAAAGAAGAATAAGTTGGTAAAATATATATCCTCCTTTGGCTTCAATAACTTTTTGAAGACGTCTTGGTACTGAATCCACTAAATTTTTAAGAATCTCTGGATATATCTCTTCCCATAGGGAAGTGACCTCAGAAATTGTCTCCTCTCTGGGTTTATTTAACGAAACTGTTCTTTTGCGTTTCAAAAGAGACCAGACGTTTTTTATAATACTCAAATCTGGACTTTGAGGTGGCCAGTCTAAAGTATTAACACCAACATCCTTCAAAAACTTAGTAATCATCCGGGCTTTGTGGCACGGGGCATTATCCTGTTGCAGGATAAATGATTCGTCAATAAGATTTTCACCAGAAGGAAAAGCATTTTCATTCAGCGTAAACAAATATTGGTTTTGGTTCATCGAGCTGGTGACAGGAACCAAGTCACCCAGCCCATTATACGCAACACATCCCCAGAACATGACACAGCCTCCACCATGGCTCACTTCAAAAACTTAGTAATCATCCGGGCTTTGTGGCACGGGGCATTATCCTGTTGCAGGATAAATGATTCGTCAATAAGATTTTCACCAGAAGGAAAGGCATTTTCATTCAGCGTAAACAAATATTGGTTTTGGTTCATCGAGCTGGTGACAGGAACCAAGTCACCCAGCCCATTATACGCAACACATCCCCAGAACATGACACAGCCTCCACCATGGCTCACTTTTTGATAAGTCGGTCGTTTCTTTTGACGTACTACCTTTGGCAATCTTACAAAAAATGTGTTTTTGGATGAGTCAAAGGAGCTATCATCTGTCCATAGAACACTTCTCCAGAACTCTTTTGGTTTGCTTAAGTATTCCTTTGCAAAGGCCAGTCTTTTTAGCTTGTTTGACTTTGTTATGTACGGCACGTCCTTAGCTTTAATTGTCTTTAAATCTCCTTCCTTTAAACGTCGTCTAACAGTGCGCTCACTGACTGGATTCTTGGCTGTCAAGTTCCATTGATCTGCAACAGATTGAGGCTTCAGAAAACATTTTTTTTAAATTCTCGTAGAAGGACTCGGTCTTCAGTGTGCGTTGTTTTACGTTTTGCACCTGATCTCCTTAAGTTTTTTATGTCGTTAAGTTTTTTAAACTTATTAATTTGATAGTGCACAGTTTGACGCGAAACATTGAACTCTTTTGCAATGTCTTTTACTGGCGTTCCAGCTTTAAACTTTGCTACCATCGAAGATCTGGTAACCAAGCTCAACTCTGCCCTTTTACCCATGGTTTATAATGCCTTTTAATCAATTTTTATTTTTATTTTATTTTTAATTTAACTTAAATACAAAAGTTGTTTCACTTTAACGTGCTCAAAAATGCAAACAAACAGCCACAAAGACACCGTCAAAATACTTATGCCATGCGAAAATTTGTTGTCCCCATGCATTACTATCAGCAGAAAGAGAATTCAAAAGGAAAGAATATAAAAGAGGAGAAGAGATAAAAATGCATTCTTTATTTTGCGCATCATTTTTGCACAGTTATTCGACGACGCTATGCTAAGCTAGGTTCAACAGTCAGAAAAATGTTTCGTCTAAATAATTATGCCGACTAGTGTACATCGAGATTTGTATATGCCACTAGTGATTGATAAAATTTAAAAATACGCAGGGAAATATTTAACAAAACAAAAAAATCCGTTTGCTCGTAACATCTTGAATTTTACTGTTCACATCCGCCTAAAAAAGAGGGACACAACGGCTCTTATACTCAACACTCCAGATGGGATTTCTTGAAAATATATATATTTTTATTTTTATTTTTTTCATTATCACTATTATGTATTATTTATAACTATCACTAAGTTTATGCCCAACAGTGGTCGGGCCTAATACTTATATTTTAGATTTGAATACTTATTGTTAGTTCATATTTGAAGATACAATAAATAAATGTATGTAAACAAAAAAAATCTTTGCTTATCATCAAAAATCCATAATTGTCCTTCCAACACTCTCGACAAATTTCATGAAACTTTTCATAACTCATTTCGCTGGCAACATGATCGCCATAAACGTGCTTTATGTTTGTCTCATCTGGTTCAAGCATTATAATCACATTTGCTTTGTCATGCATGCAACATCATCAAAGATCATAATTCAATTTGTTTTCGTTTCGTCAGGAGCATGATACAATTATAGCAGGTACATGCACAAGCCCAGCTTGCCACTGTATACATTGCAGATAATTGTCAAACTTTGTTTACAAGCTACAAAAATGTTAGTGTATGTGCGTGAATAAAGTGATTACAGTGTTGCCAATGAATTTAAGCATGACACTGTCTCCAATTATACATTGCAGAAAATTACACTACACATCTTTTGTGTAGGTTAAAATTAAAACAAAAATAAATAAAAATAGAACCCAAAGTGGAATTACACACAGATAATACAAGAATTTAATTACATGTCTTACACATGTGAGTAGAAATCACACACTGTCTAACTAAACACAGATTGGCAACACTGAATAACTAAAATCATGCAGGAATGCCACGTCTGCAATTGTCACCCTGTACCTAGTATAATTGAATCATGGTCAGGAGGAATAACTGTTTCATTATCTGTAAACGTGTAATATCCCAACCCTTTAATTGGTAAAATTAATCGCTTTAACAGCCTGTTTGTCGTGCAGCTTACGTTAATTTGCCCTTATGTCATATATGTACTAAATTGTACTGTTGCTAATATGTTAAAAAATATTTTTAGTTTAAATTTTTTCATACAAAATAGTTTTTTAGCTTCAAAAAAACGACAACCCTATTCTTGTACATAAATAAAAACAAATAGTTTGTGAAAAGTTTTATAATTTTACAATAATTGAAATATATTTGCTGGTGGTTTAGCATGTCTATATAAGTTTTATAATTTTCTTTAATAAAATATTTTGTTAAAAAAACATCTAAATTAAAGTTATATTGTGAAATTAAAGGTGAATTATATCGCAAAACCATGTAAAAGTGTCAAGATATAGAAAATTGGCTAGATTTATCGCTCTGCGAGATAAAAACCCTTATAAATGGTCACGCTTAAAAGTTGCTGAGAAAAAGTTTGATTACGTTCAGAAAACTTTGACGTACCATCCAGGCAAGGAGGAGTTATATAAAGTATATGTTGGTATACTAACTCAGGCCTACACATCTCATGATGAATTGTTTTACAATTGTTGTCTATTCCTAAGGCAAGCAGGTTTGTAGGAACAGTTTTTTAGCCAGTTCTAGTTCCAGTTTCCAGTTCTTTTATAGAAACGCATCCACTATTTCCTGTACTTCACAATAATGTTCAAAATCAGAATAAAGCTAAAGAAGACGAAGCAGAACGCAATCTTTTTGAAGCCGATTGAGGGCACACGTGTACCTGTCGATTCGTTTATGAAATGGAAATTGGAATTTGAAGATAGTACGGGCAGAGCGGCTAACGAGAAAAGGCATCAGATTCGAGAAAACTTACTGGTCGCAAATTGTACACGAGCTTAATGAGGAAGTTTACACGGGAATAATTATGCAGGTACAACATGCGAGTTTGTTGACGAATTCGGTGGAGAGAGTGTTTTTTGTTTGGCATAATTTTCAACCAGCTTCAACCCCGCATTAGCAGCACAAAACTAATACATACACACTTGCGAAACCACAGGTTCGGTGTTTTTTTTTAAGAGCGTATTTAGTTGGCCATCGTCGTGAAAACATGAATTTAAAAGAAGAAGGGTGTTAATACATACATAATTACCTTTATTATTATTAGAAGTTGTATGTATTTTTAAAGGAATACCTTCCCTTTTCTTTTATTATAAATATGAAATTTTGTTTATGTAGTATTTTAAGTTCATTTAACCAATGGTTTGTTATAAATTAATATTTAATGTAATTTCTGCTTATGTTGTATTCTAAGTTCATTAACCAATTTTTATTTACAAATTAATAAGTTTCATATTGCAATCAGTCATTTACCTTTAGATATTTTTATACTCATACAATTAATTCAGTCATTTACCTTTAAGAGTAGTATTACAATAATTCATAAAATGCAAGGTCAGGCTTTATGACAAGTGCTGAAAATGTACATTGCTATTAATTTTAATATAGACGTATGAAATTAAAATTGTATAAAAGACTGGGAAAAATAAAGAAATTATGGCAAACAAAAATTAACTTTCTTGATTGCTAGACTAGTCTTAGTGTTTCTACTAAGACTTAACTTCAACTAATATTAGCACATGGTGATTCTACCTGGGCTAAAAACAAAACAAAAAAAAACACACACTCTGAGCTTCAAAGGAATCCTTTGGTGCTCAAACTTTTACACAGTTGTAAACGCAACATTTGGTGACCCCGACGGTCCTGTAGCAAGGTACAGGATTCCATCAACAGAAGACATTCTTCAACCCGACGGTCCTGTAGCAAGGTACAGGATTCCATCAACAGAAGACATATTTCAACACGACAGTCCTGTCACAAGGTACAGGATTGCATCATCAGACTACACATTTCAAATCGAAGGTCCTGTAGCAAGGTACAGGATTCCATCATCAACTATCGTTCCTTGTACATAAGCAATGGAATCGTTTGAAGACCTGGTAGCAGCCTAACAGAAGACGGCGGAGCAAATAGAGGCAATAATCCGCAATTTCAAAAAAGACTCTTCTACAAGAAAAACTTCAGAGTACTTCTTGGAGCGTCTACAGCGGCTTGACAAGGCATGGCAAGAATTTGAGACCACTGACAACAAAATAAGGTGCCTCTCAAATCTACCATTACAACACAATTATTTTACAGACCAATACTTACGTATCTCGGACGATACACTCAAATACAAAGAACTATTTGAGTCCGAAAGTAAAAAAGCGAAGAAACCAACACCATCGATGAGACAAATAGAAGAAGGAGCAAGCAGAGGTATGCAGGAAAAAACACTACCTGATGATATCACAAGCAAAGTTCTTCGAAATCAGCGGGCATTGACGAGAGCATTAAGACGAACTATGGATGAAGTGAGAACAGAGGGAAATCAACAGATAGCATATTATCAAGGCAAATTATCGCTCATTAATAAATATATGCACGAGTTCTCTACAAACAACGATACATTATGGCAATTGACTAATGAAGAACAAATAGACGGCTACACCTTGGATGAATTTTACGAATTGCAAGCTGAGGTGCACGACATTCAATGTGAGCTAGAGCAGCATGTGAATAATATCAGCGAAAATAATCCACGCAGCACTGAGCATTGTCAACCCCATCTTCCAAAAATTCAGATTCCGAAATTTAGCGGCAGTTACCTACAATGGGTAGCCTTTAAAGATTTTTATACCCAGCTAATCCACAACGCATCAATGAGCGAAGTTGAGAAAATGTTTTACTTAACTACACATCTAGCAGACGAACCAAAAGCACTAGTAAAACATTTGCCAATTTCAACAACAAATTACGAAATTGCATGGAACATTCTGGTTGATAGGTACGATAACAAAAGGCTCATTGTGACAACACTACTAAACAACTTGCTTTCTCATCCGCAAATAAAAATCGAAACGGCACAAGCGCTAAAAAATATACATGATGTCACTAAAGAATGCATCCATGGTTTAAGCGCGCAAGGACTGCCAGTGGACAGTTGGGACGCCATAATTGTTCACATTTTATTGAAAAAACTCGATCAATCAACTCAAACTTTATTTGAGCAATCGCTAGAAAACAACAAAAACCTCGTAAGTCTAAAAGATCTTCTTAGATTTATAGAGCACCGTTTCCAAGCATTGGAAACACGTGGAAGGTCTCACGAATTTGGTGTGGGGAAGGATAGAGCCAAACTTATAACTGCAGCTACATCAACCCCAAACTGTAAAGTATGTGGAATGCCTGGGCATCCCATATATTACTGTGAAAAGTTCCTAAAAATGTCCCCATCTGGGAGACTACAATGGACACAAAAAAAGAAGCTTTGCGTCAACTGCTTTAAGTCAGATCATGCTGCCAAAGCATGCACGTCACGGTCTTGCTCAAAGTGCACAAAAAGACACAACACATTGTTGCACTTAGAGTTAGCAAGAGGAATTTCGGCAGAAGGAACACAAAAATTAGCGTCTGTATCGAATGAAAATAAGCCAATCGTCGCTACAACAAACAAACAGGTCATCGACAACACTTACGTATTACTAGCCACTGCAAGAGTAAAGGCAGTTGGAGCCATTCTCAGAAAATCCATCCGTTCTCGGAAGTTCCAAATCAATGGCATTCAATCGATTTTTAGCATTGGAAAAGCGATTGAACCTTAATCCTGATCTTAAAACAGGATACAACAATTTCATGCAGGAGTACGAAGACTAAAAAAGAGGGACACAACGGCTCTTATACTCAACACTCCAGATGGGATTTCTAGAAAATATATATATTTTTATTTTTATTTTTTTCATTATCACTATTATGTATTATTTATAACTATCACTAAGTTTATGCCCAACAGTGGTCGGGCCTAATACTTATATTTTAGATTTGAATACTTATTGTTAGTTCATATTTGAAGATACAATAAATAAATGTATGTAAACAAAAAAAATCTTTGCTTATCATCAAAAATCCATAATTGTCCTTCCAACACTCTCGACAAATTTCATGAAACTTTTCATAACTCATTTCGCTGGCAACATGATCGCCATAAACGTGCTTTATGTTTGTCGCATCTGGTTCAAGCATTATAATCACATTTGCTTTGTCATGCATGCAACATCATCAAAGATCATAATTCAATTTGTTTTCGTTTCGTCAGGAGCATGATACAATTATAGCAGGTACATGCACAAGCCCAGCTTGTCACTGTATACATTGCAGATAATTGTCAAAGTTTGTTTACAGGCTACAAAAATGTTAGTGTATGTGCGTGAATAAAGTGATTACAGTGTTGCCAATGAATTTAAGCATGACACTGTCTCCAATTATACATTGCAGAAAATTACACTACACATCTTTTGTGTAGGTTAAAATTAAAACAAAAATAAATAAAAATAGAACCCAAAGTGGAATTACACACAGATAATACAAGAATTTAATTACATGTCTTACACATGTGAGTAGAAATCACACACTGTCTAACTAAACACAGATTGGCAACACTGAATAACTAAAATCATGCAGGAATGCCACGTCTGCAATTGTCACCCTGTACCTAGTATAATTGAATCATGGTCAGGAGGAATAACTGTTTCATTATCTGTAAACGTGTAATATCCCAACCCTTTAATTGGTAAAATTAATCGCTTTAACAGCCTGTTTGTCGTGCAGCTTACGTTAATTTGCCCTTATGTCATATATGTACTAAATTGTACTGTTGCTAATATGTTAAAAAATATTTTTAGTTTAAATTTTTTCATACAAAATAGTTTTTTAGCTTCAAAAAAACGACAACCCTATTCTTGTACATAAATAAAAACAAATAGTTTGTGAAAAGTTTTATAATTTTACAATAATTGAAATATATTTGCTGGTGGTTTAGCATGTCTATATAAGTTTTATAATTTTCTTTAATAAAATATTTTGTTAAAAAAACATCTAAATTAAAGTTATATTGTGAAATTAAAGGTGAATTATATCGCAAAACCATGTAAAAGTGTCAAGATATAGAAAATTGGCTAGATTTATCGCTCTGCGAGATAAAAACCCTTATAAATGGTCACGCTTAAAAGTTGCTGAGAAAAAGTTTGATTACGTTCAGAAAACGTTGACGTACCATCCAGGCAAGGAGGAGTTATATAAAGTATATGTTGGTATACTAACTCAGGCCTACACATCTCATGATGAATTGTTTTACAATTGTTGTCTATTCCTAAGGCAAGCAGGTTTGTAGGAACAGTTTTTTAGCCAGTTCTAGTTCCAGTTTCCAGTTCTTTTATAGAAACGCATCCACTATTTCCTGTACTTCACAATAATGTTCAAAATCAGAATAAAGCTAAAGAAGACGAAGCAGAACGCAATCTTTTTGAAGCCGATTGAGGGCACACGTGTACCTGTCGATTCGTTTATGAAATGGAAATTGGAATTTGAAGATAGTACGGGCAGAGCGGCTAACGAGAAAAGGCATCAGATTCGAGAAAACTTACTGGTCGCGAATTGTACACGAGCTTAATGAGGAAGTTTACACGGGAATAATTATGCAGGTACAACATGCGAGTTTGTTGACGAATTCGGTGGAGAGAGTGTTTTTTGTTTGGCATAATTTTCAACCAGCTTCAACCCCGCATTAGCAGCACAAAACTAATACATACACACTTGCGAAACTACAGGTTCGGTGTTTTTTTTAAGAGCGTATTTAGTTGGCCATCGTCGTGAAAACATGAATTTAAAAGAAGAAGGGTGTTAATACATACATAATTACCTTTATTATTATTAGAAGTTGTATGTATTTTTAAAGGAATACCTTCCCTTTTCTTTTATTATAAATATGAAATTTTGTTTATGTAGTATTTTAAGTTCATTTAACCAATGGTTTGTTATAAATTAATATTTAATGTAATTTCTGCTTATGTTGTATTCTAAGTTCATTAACCAATTTTTATTTACAAATTAATAAGTTTCATATTGCAATCAGTCATTTACCTTTAGATATTTTTATACTCATACAATTAATTCAGTCATTTACCTTTAAGAGTAGTATTACAATAATTCATAAAATGCAAGGTCAGGCTTTATGACAAGTGCTGAAAATGTACATTGCTATTAATTTTAATATAGACGTATGAAATTAAAATTGTATAAAAGACTGGGAAAAATAAAGAAATTATGGCAAACAAAAATTAACTTTCTTGATTGCTAGACTAGTCTTAGTGTTTGTACTAAGACTTAACTTCAACTAATATTAGCACATGGTGATTCTACCTGGGCTAAAAACAAAACAAAAAAAACACACACTCTGAGCTTCAAAGGAATCCTTTGGTGCTCAAACTTTTACACAGTTGTAAACGCAACATTTGGTGACCCCGACGGTCCTGTAGCAAGGTACAGGATTCCATCAACAGAAGACATTCTTCAACCCGACGGTCCTGTAGCAAGGTACAGGATTCCATCAACAGAAGACATATTTCAACACGACAGTCCTGTCACAAGGTACAGGATTGCATCATCAGACTACACATTTCAAATCGAAGGTCCTGTAGCAAGGTACAGGATTCCATCATCAACTATCGTTCCTTGTACATAAGCAATGGAATCGTTTGAAGACCTGGTAGCAGCCCAACAGAAGACGGCGGAGCAAATAGAGGCAATAATCCGCAATTTCAAAAAAGACTCTTCTACAAGAAAAACTTCAGAGTACTTCTTGGAGCGTCTACAGCGGCTTGACAAGGCATGGCAAGAATTTGAGACCACTGACAACAAAATAAGGTGCCTCTCAAATCTACCATTACAACACAATTATTTTACAGACCAATACTTACGTATCTCGGACGATACACTCAAATACAAAGAACTATTTGAGTCCGAAAGTAAAAAAGCGAAGAAACCAACACCATCGATGAGACAAATAGAAGAAGGAGCAAGCAGAGGTATGCAGGAAAAAACACTACCTGATGATATCACAAGCAAAGTTCTTCGAAATCAGCGGGCATTGACGAGAGCATTAAGACGAACTATGGATGAAGTGAGAACAGAGGGAAATCAACAGATAGCATATTATCAAGGCAAATTATCGCTCATTAATAAATATATGCACGAGTTCTCTACAAAAAACGATACATTATGGCAATTGACTAATGAAGAACAAATAGACGGCTACACCTTGGATGAATTTTACGAATTGCAAGCTGAGGTGCACGACATTCAATGTGAGCTAGAGCAGCATGTGAATAATATCAGCGAAAATAATCCACGCAGCACTGAGCATTGTCAACCCCATCTTCCAAAAATTCAGATTCCGAAATTTAGCGGCAGTTACCTACAATGGGTAGCCTTTAAAGATCTTTATACCCAGCTAATCCACAACGCATCAATGAGCGAAGTTGAGAAAATGTTTTACTTAACTACACATCTAGCAGACGAACCAAAAGCACTAGTAAAACATTTGCCAATTTCAACAACAAATTACGAAATTGCATGGAACATTCTGGTTGATAGGTACGATAACAAAAGGCTCATTGTGACAACACTACTAAACAACTTGCTTTCTCATCCGCAAATAAAAATCGAAACGGCACAAGCGCTACAAAATATACATGATGTCACTAAAGAATGCATCCATGGTTTAAGCGCGCAAGGACTGCCAGTGGACAGTTGGGACGCCATAATTGTTCACATTTTATTGAAAAAACTCGATCAATCAACTCAAACTTTATTTGAGCAATCGCTAGAAAACAACAAAAACCTCGTAAGTCTAAAAGATCTTCTTAGATTTATAGAGCACCGTTTCCAAGCATTGGAAACACGTGGAAGGTCTCACGAATTTGGTGTGGGGAAGGATAGAGCCAAACTTATAACTGCAGCTACATCAACCCCAAACTGTAAAGTATGTGGAATGCCTGGGCATCCCATATATTACTGTGAAAAGTTCCTAAAAATGTCCCCATCTGGGAGACTACAATGGACACAAAAAAAGAAGCTTTGCGTCAACTGCTTTAAGTCAGATCATGCTGCCAAAGCATGCACGTCACGGTCTTGCTCAAAGTGCACAAAAAGACACAACACATTGTTGCACTTAGAGTTAGCAAGAGGAATTTCGGCAGAAGAAACACAAAAATTAGCGTCTGTATCGAATGAAAATAAGCCAATCGTCGCTACAACAAACAAACAGGTCATCGACAACACTTACGTATTACTAGCCACTGCAAGAGTAAAGGCAGTTGGAGCCAATAGTCACACATGCACATTCCGGGCTTTATTAGATTCAGGATCACAAGTCAATTTGGTTACAACCCGCGTATTGAACAAACTCTCCTTGAATTCCTCAAACTCTTCATTGTGCATTGAAGGAATTGGCCGTAAAGTTCAAAACGTATCCCAACGAATCAATATAGAATTACATGCATATTCAGGCAGCTATGTAACCAGAATCGAAGCATTTGTTCTTCCAACCATTGTACCACCTCAGCCTACAAATTCGTTCGACACGTCAGATTGGAATCTTCCTGAAAATATTAAATTAGCTGATCCATGTTTCAATCAAATGGATAAAATTGACATATTGCTCGGAGCAGAATTTTACCATGAATTGATGCGCCCACAACAAATAAAAATCAATCAAAAACTGCCAATTCTCCAAAACACAGCTTTGGGTTGGATAGTCACGGGTAAATTACAAGAAAGAAACGGCAACGTGGTAACTTATGCAGTGTTTACCCCAGAAGAGCAAACAACAAACCAGCTAACTGAAAAATTCTGGAAGCTTGAAGACACGAATAATACAGAACGAGCACTATCTTTGGCTGAGAAACGATGTGAGGATCATTTTGCACAAAACGTAAAAAGAAACGAGAATGGGAGATTCATTGTGCGCCTACCATTCTCAGAAAATCCATCCGTTCTCGGAAGTTCCAAATCAATGGCATTCAATCGATTTTTAGCATTGGAAAAACGATTGAACCTTAATCTTGATCTTAAAACAGGATACAACAATTTCATGCAGGAGTACGAAGACTTGGGGCACATGGTAGAAATACAAGAAGACGACATTCCTAATTTACATTATGTTATGCCGCACCACTGCGTACTGAAACCTGACAGCTCAACCACAAAACTAAGAGTAGTTTTTGACGCATCAGCTAAAACATCCAGCGGTTCCTCTTTAAATGACATAATACATGCCGGACCAACCGTACAAAGTGAGCTGTTTTCGGTACTGTTGCGATTTAGGATGCACAGAATTGTATTCACTGCAGACATAGAGAAAATGTACCGGCAAATTCAAATCGATGACACGGACCAGATGTTCCAGCTCACCATATGGAGATACAACAAACATCAAGACATAAAATATTATCGTCTTAAAACTGTAACATATGGCACGTCCTCTGCACCATACCTAGCAACAAAATGCCTTCAACATTTAGCTATTCAAAACGCTACAAAATATCCACAAGGTGCTTCAATATTACGCGATGATTTTTATGTGGATGATTGCCTCACCGGAGCTGATTCTATTAACACAGCATTAGAGTCACAACGACAACTAAGCTTAATCCTAAGAGAAGCTGGTTTTAAGCTGCGGAAGTGGGGTTCAAATCATCCTCAGTTATTAAATGGAATTGCACCTGAAGACCAGGAAATCAACTTGGACTTAGACGAGAATTCAGATTGTTCAATTAAAACACTGGGATTAATATGGCTCCCAAAGTCTGATCAATTATGTGGACGGTCACAAAAGCCAACGGCCACAAGGGTAACAAAAAGAATAGTCTGTTCAGAACTAGCCAAAATCTTTGATCCTCTAGGGATTTTTGGGCCGGTAGTTGTACGAGCCAAGATATTTTTGCAAGAGCTGTGGCAATTACCGCTTTCATGGGATGACGAGTTACCCATGAATCTTCAGAATGAATGGAATAAATTTCGCACAAATATAGAAACCCTAAACAAAATAAAAATAGAAAGATTCGTATTAAAACACGGAAACCCAGTCTCTACAGAAATTCATACGTTTGTCGATGCATCTGAACGAGCCTATGGAACAGCAATCTACATTCGTTCAACATATAAAGACAAAACTGTTTTAACCAGACTGCTATGTGCCAAGTCCCGAGTAGCACCCATAAAAAGGCAAACGCTGCCTCGCTTGGAATTATGCGCCGCGGTATTAGGTGTTGAACTAACAAGTAGGGTAAAAGAAGATCTTCGTCTGCAAAATATAGCAAACTTTTTTTGGTCGGACTCAAAAATTGTTCTTGCTTGGATAAATTCTTCAGCAGCATCCTTTCACACCTTTGTAGCAAACAGGATAACAAAAATTCAAGGTCTAAGCGATTCACATCAATGGCGACACGTTAGGTCTAAAGAAAATCCAGCCGACGCAATATCTCGAGGAATAGCACCCAAAACCCTATCACAACATTCAATGTGGTTTTATGGCCCTCTATTTCTTTCGGGACAACGGAGTGAATGGACAACTTCAACTTCACAAGCAATTGAGACACCTTGCGACGAAGAACGTAAGGTGGCTAAGAATGTTCTAACAACAACCGCCTTGCAGCAAAATTATGCAGACATTATAAATCAGATAAACCACCGGAACTCATTTAAAACTCTTCAACACACGATTGGTTATGTGTTGAGATTTATTAGAAATTCCAAAACTACAAATATTTATCGGTCAACCAAAAGGGAGCTTGACGCATTCGAATTAGAAGAAGCTCTGAACATTATCATCAAGATCATCCAAGCCGCTGAGTTTGGGGAAGAACTAGAAAGGCTATCACATCAAACACCTGTACATAAATCAAGTCCCTTGGCCTCCTTAAACCCATTCATGGATGAGCATCATATAATGCGCGTGGGTGGTCGTTTGGAGCAGTCAACATTATCGTTCAAGGCAAAACATCCTGCGATTTTGACTCATAATCACTCTATGACAAAGTTATTGATGCACAATCTACACGAAGAGAATCGTCATTGTGGTCCACAGTCATTGTTGGCAGCATCCAGGTCACAATTCTGGATTACAAACGGGAAATCACTGGCACGAAGTACCGTCCACAAATGCATACGATGCACTAAAGCTAGGCCGGTGCTTTTCAAACAATTAATGGGAAACCTTCCGACACAGGAGTGGATTATTTTGGCCCAATATGGATCCATCACAAGATCAGGGGCAAAAGGCCAGACAAGGCCTATATCGCAGTATTTTGTTGCTTCGCGACTAAGGCCATTCACATGGAAGTAGTATCAAATCTGTCTACAGAAGCATTCATAGGCGCACTACGACGTTTCATCAGCAGAAGAGGCCACTGTCAGACTTTGTATTGCGACAATGCTACTAACTTCGTGGGAGCAAACAATAAAATTACTGAATTAAAAGAATCAATATATTCTCAATCAGCGCAAGAGAAGATTACACGAGTATGCAGCAATCAGTCAATAAATTTTAAATTCATTCCACCAAGAGCCCCTCACTTTGGTGGACTTTGGGAAGAGGCTGTCAAATCCACCAAGCACCTTTTATTGAGAAGTGTGTCAGCTGCATAACTTACATATGAAGAATTGGAAACAATAGTGGTTGAAATAGAAGCAATCTTAAATTCACGGCCACTGATCCCTCTTTCATCAAGCTACGATGATCTTGAAGCTATTACCCCAGGCCACTTTTTAGTAGGGGAACCCTTGACATCAGCAGTAGATATAAATGCGCAACCCCCAAGCATATCATCTAATGATGATGTAAAATAACTTCAGAAATCAAACATAAATTCTGGAAGGAGTGGACTCAAAACTATTTACATGAGCTACAGCAAAGGGGGAAATGGAAGTCTACTTCAACGAACGTCATTGAAGGCATGCTTGTTATCCTCAAGGAAGATAATACTCCAGTGCTCCAATGGCCACTGGGTAGAATCAACCGCATTTACAAAGGAGATGATGGACTTATCAGGGTATGCGACGTCAAAACAGCAAAGGGAATTTTCAAGAGGCCAATACACAGACTTGCACCGTTGTTCAACGACTCCCTCACAGAACATTCCGGATATGACAACTCAAAGTCACAAAAGAGGCAAGGCTCAGCGGAAGTTAACATTATACAGCCAAAACGAAAGTTAGTGTCATATGCCTCCCTGGGAGTTTTCAATATGCTTTTTGTTTCACTCCTTCTGCTGCCGATAATATTAGCCTCTCCAATCAATATTACAGAATTTTCTTCCAATCCAGGATTATATTTCGAAGACATGGGCTCAACAAAGTTGATGACAGCTACCTGGAAATTCATTATATACTACGATTTAACACCCATTTGGGATATGAATAAGGTTCTTGAAATAGGTATAACATCATTTTCAAGGCTCTGCAAGCAATCGGTTGCTTTTGAATCATGTGAGACGCTTTCCATTCAACTTCAACATACTTGAGACAATCTTATTCAAGAATCAGACCTTTTAATTTCAAAAAGAAACCGGAGAGCTGCACTCGATATCGTTGGAAATATGGCCCATGCTCTATTTGGAGTCCTGGACTCAGATTATGCAGAGCAAATGGCTCAAACTATAGCTAACGTAAAGCAAAATGAAGAGTATCTACATCTGTTACTAAAAAATCAAACTTCAGTAATAGATTCTACCATTAACATTCTTAAGCAAGGCGAGAACAATACTAAAGTGCACTTTTCAGAACTTAAGAAAACCATCTATCAAGATCTAAATAAAGTTCAAAATGAGAATTCAAATCTACGACAAGTCCAAAATCTAATGTCTCTGGCAATTCAATTAAATACACTTGCCTCAGATTTACAAAGAATTGAAACAGAGCTGGTCGCTGCCCTCACGCATACGAACCATGGCAATATAAGCCCACTTATCCTTACACCAAAACAGTTAAGATCGGAGATTTCTAAAATTAAAGGACACCTTCCTATAGGCCGTACATTACCAGTTGAAGACACCAACTTGCTAGAACTATACAAAATTATGAATGTTAAAGGCACAGTAACTAACACAAATGTAATTTTCGTTATTGAGTTACCATTGGTGGACCAAGGAAAATTTGAACTTTACAAGGTCATTGCAATACCCACACAAATAAACAACATGACCATTGTCATAACAACTGACATTAAATATCTTGCTGTTAATAACCACCGCGATGAATACCTGGCACTAAACATACTTCAATTCAATAAATGTACTGTAGTCATAGTCGACATATACATTTGTCCAGCATTGCAAATACAAATGGCCAAAGATTTCGGCAGTTATTCTTGTGAAATTGCTCTCTTCAACAACAAAACATCCCCTGATTGTAATTTTGGCTATATCCAGAACAATATCTCTTTTATTCCATTGCACAACGTAAACCAATGGCTGTATGCAACAACGAAACCTATAGAACTAACTGCAGTATGCGGCAATGATATCATACATATACAGGTCAAGACTTCTGGTATAATGACCATGAACTCAGCTTGTATAATAAAAGGAAAATTTCTTACCATTCGTGGACACGAAACTAGTGTCACTACTTTACGCAAATCCTATGCAACATTTGGTAATATCACCTCAATAGAAGAACCCTCTGAAGTTAAGAAAATATTAGAACCAAACCTTGTCTTGGATACCAAATTGGACCAGCTTACCGATATTCAAAACCAACTTAGGCACATTAAGAATTCTTCACTTGAAATATATCAGCCAGCAATTCATCATCCAAACATAGGCTTTTTTGCTCTATTTCTATCGCTACTCATAATCCTAACACTTACTGCCTGGCAATTTCGAATCAAATGCAACAAAACTGCCTCAGTCAACCTAACACCGGCACCTCCAAGGCCAACACCACGTCATTCTATTTCTGAGGTTTAACACTACAGGTTTTCGCTGACTGCTCAACGCGGCGGAGAATGTTAATACATACATAATTACCTTTATTATTATTAGAAGTTGTATGTATTTTTAAAGGAATACCTTCCCTTTTCTTTTATTATAAATATGAAATTTTGTTTATGTAGTATTTTAAGTTCATTTAACCAATGGTTTGTTATAAATTAATATTTAATGTAATTTCTGCTTATGTTGTATTCTAAGTTCATTAACCAATTTTTATTTACATTTGAAATTTATTTGCTTGTGGTTTAGCTTGGTCTATATACGTATTTCATTGGCGCTTAAACCAAATCATCAGTAGACTTCAACCACAAATTTTGAACATTCACAAACCTCTTACTTTATGCACAGACTTTCAAAAACTATATGAGAATTCATAGAACAATAATATTTTTGAAAATCACAATGACAAAATAAGTTTGGTAGGCTTTGAAACTCATACAAAACCCAGCAAATAATTTATATTCGATATGAATCTATTTTATTTTTCTACACCTTCATACAATTAGAAATCCATTGGATAACAATAAAAGTAATTACAAGGCAAAATGAAAAATAAAATCTAAAATTTAACATTTAAGAAGTTTATTATTCGACATATTGTCATAATTATATTTTAATTTGAAATTTATTTGCTTGTGGTTTAGCTTGGTCTATATACGTATTTCATTGGCGCTTAAACCAAATCATCAGTAGACTTCAACCACAAATTTTGAACAGTCACAAACCTCTTACTTTATGCACAGACTTTCAAAAACTATATGAGAATTCATAGAACAATAATATTTTTGAAAATCACAATGACAAAATAAGTTTGGTAGGCTTTGAAACTCATACAAAACCCAGCAAATAATTTATATTCGATATGAATCTATTTTATTTTTCTACACCTTCATACAATTAGAAATCCATTGCATAACAATAAAAGTAATTACAAGGCAAAATGAAAAATAAAATCTAAAATTTAACATTTAAGAAGTTTATTATTCGACATATTGTCATAATTATATTTTAATTTGAAATTTATTTGCTTGTGGTTTAGCTTGGTCTATATACGTATTTTATTGGCGCTTAAACCAAATCATCAGTAGACTTCAACCACAAATTTTGAACAGTCACAAACCTCTTACTTTATGCACAGACTTTCAAAAACTATATGAGAATTCATAGAACAATAATATTTTTGAAAATCACAATGACAAAATAAGTTTGGTAGGCTTTGAAACTCATACAAAACCCAGCAAATAATTTATATTCGATATGAATCTATTTTATTTTTCTACACCTTCATACAATTAGAAATCCATTGGATAACAATAAAAGTAATTACAAGGCAAAATGAAAAATAAAATCTAAAATTTAACATTTAAGAAGTTTATTATTCGACATATTGTCATAATTATATTTTAATTTGAAATTTATTTGCTTGTGGTTTAGCTTGGTCTATATACGTATTTCATTGGCGCTTAAACCAAATCATCAGTAGACTTCAACCACAAATTTTGAACAGTCACAAACCTCTTACTTTATGCACAGACTTTCAAAAACTATATGAGAATTCATAGAACAATAATATTTTTGAAAATCACAATGACAAAATAAGTTTGGTAGGCTTTGAAACTCATACAAAACCCAGCAAATAATTTATATTCGATATGAATCTATTTTATTTTTCTATTTTTCTGATTTGGTTTAAGCGCCAATGAAATACGTATATAGACCAAGCTAAACCACAAGCAAATAAATTTCAAATAAAAATATAATTATGACAATATGTCGAATAATAAACTTCTTAAATGTTAAATTTTAGATTTTATTTTTCATTTTGCCTTGTAATTACTTTTATTGTTATCCAATGGATTTCTAATTGTATGAAGGTGTAGAAAAATAAAATAGATTCATATCGAATATAAATTATTTGCTGGGTTTTGTATGAGTTTCAAAGCCTACCAAACTTATTTTGTCATTGTGATTTTCAAAAATATTATTGTTCTATGAATTCTCATATAGTTTTTGAAAGTCTGTGCATAAAGTAAGAGGTTTGTGACTGTTCAAAATTTGTGGTTGAAGTCTACTGATGATTTGGTTTAAGCGCCAATGAAATACGTACATAGACCAAGCTAAACCACAAGCAAATAAATTTCAAATTAAAATATAATTATGACAATATGTCGAATAATAAACTTCTTAAATGTTAAATTTTAGATTTTATTTTTCATTTTGCCTTGTAATTACTTTTATTGTTATCCAATGGATTTCTAATTGTATGAAGGTGTAGAAAAATAAAATAGATTCATATCGAATATAAATTATTTGCTGGGTTTTGTATGAGTTTCAAAGCCTACCAAACTTATTTTGTCATTGTGATTTTCAAAAATATTATTGTTCTATGAATTCTCATATAGTTTTTGAAAGTCTGTGCATAAAGTAAGAGGTTTGTGACTGTTCAAAATTTGTGGTTGAAGTCTACTGATGATTTGGTTTAAGCGCCAATGAAATACGTATATAGACCAAGCTAAACCACAAGCAAATAAATTTCAAATTAAAATATAATTATGACAATATGTCGAATAATAAACTTCTTAAATGTTAAATTTTAGATTTTATTTTTCATTTTGCCTTGTAATTACTTTTATTGTTATCCAATGGATTTCTAATTGTATGAAGGTGTAGAAAAATAAAATAGATTCATATCGAATATAAATTATTTGCTGGGTTTTGTATGAGTTTCAAAGCCTACCAAACTTATTTTGTCATTGTGATTTTCAAAAATATTATTGTTCTATGAATTCTCATATAGTTTTTGAAAGTCTGTGCATAAAGTAAGAGGTTTGTGACTGTTCAAAATTTGTGGTTGAAGTCTACTGATGATTTGGTTTAAGCGCCAATGAAATACGTATATAGACCAAGCTAAACCACAAGCAAATAAATTTCAAATTAAAATATAATTATGACAATATGTCGAATAATAAACTTCTTAAATTTTTATTTACAAATTAATAAGTTTCATATTGCAATCAGTCATTTACCTTTAGATATTTTTATACTCATACAATTAATTCAGTCATTTACCTTTAAGAGTAGTATTACAATAATTCATAAAATGCAAGGTCAGGCTTTATGACAAGTGCTGAAAATGTACATTGCTATTAATTTTAATATAGACGTATGAAATTAAAATTGTATAAAAGACTGGGAAAAATAAAGAAATTATGGCAAACAAAAATTAACTTTCTTGATTGCTAGACTAGTCTTAGTGTTTCTACTAAGACTTAACTTCAACTAATATTAGCACATGGTGATTCTACCTGGGCTAAAAACAAAACAAAAAAACACACACTCTGAGCTCCAAAGGAATCCTTTGGTGCTCAAACTTTTACACAGTTGTAAACGCAACAAAGGGTTGGTTACAAATACAAACTTTAAAACTAATAAGTGCATTTATTGTTTTTTTTATATATTATATGAAACTAAAACGAGATTTTAATTAATTCTTATAAAAATAAGTTGTCGTGTAGTTTATTTTTGTGCTAATTGATACTGGAAAAATAATTTAAATTTATTAAATATTAAAATTTTAATTCAGATAATTTTTAGATGATGCTAATTCGCATAGCTTTACGCCATTTTTAACTGTTTCTATTCATCTAAGTTGAAGCCAACATCATCGAACTCGTTTAATGATATGGTTTTTCTAGTAGCAGGCTGTTGTCCAGATTTTACTGGTGGTGGCAATTTTTGTCTGGAAAGTCCAATTTTGATCATGAACCCGGTTCGGCTTTAGGCATTGTAATTTCTACTTTTTGCCGTACATCTGCGCTTTTGTGTTATTTATATTTATAATCTGAAAGATATTGTTAGGGGTTTAATATACATATGTTATCTCCGGACATACTAATATGTACGTTTGAATATATGTACATATGTATATTTATTTATGTACTATGTACTTACTCCTCAGTTATAAATCAATTTTGAATTTGGCATTATTTCGATCCTAAAATAAAATAAGGCAATGCAAACGTACAGGATTGACTTCTATTATAGTTTTAGCGTAAGGATATTTTTTTAGCGTAAATTGACTTTATAATAACATCATAACATCTTTCGCCGTTTGGTGCCAGTCAAAGCGACATTGGACGATCCTTTTGTCATCATTTGTTAAAAATTTAATTAATAAAATTAAGAACAATCTTAATATAAAAGCTTAAATACCTTTTCCTTGTTGATAGTTCCATTTTTTTGTTTTTTAATTACTTTTATTAATTTTTTTATTGTTTTGTTTATTTTTTTAAATTTTTTTGCTTAAGACGACTACAATTTTGTAATCGTCTTCCTTGACATTTGTTGTGAGTCAAATCGTGTTCTACAAACCCATATAAACTGACGTCTGTTGCGTTTTTTGATAAAAGTCGCCCACACTCGTGTTCTAAAACCCCAAAAAATAAATAATGCTAACATGTTAGCGTTTTTTATTGACGAGTCGTGTTCTACAAACAGGCTATAATAGCCTGTTTGTAGAACGCGACAAAGGCGACTCACGACGACCCAATACATGCACGACTACGTAATGAAAAGCGTTTGTGTAAGGCGACTCGACTTTGTCGTGCAGCTTACGTTAATTCGCCCCTATGTCAAATATGTACTAAGTCGTACTGTTGCCTACATGTTGAAAAATTACTGTTGTTCAAATTTGTTCACATGAAATTGTTTTGTTAGCTTAAAAAAACGGAAACCATTTTCTTGTGCATAAATGAAAACACATGTGACAAGAGAAATGAATATAACTTTTTTTGGCTCTTCTATGACTTCAATTTTTTTAATTAAGTTTGAAAAATACAACAAATGTACTCGAATTTTGGTCGGTATAAACGTGTGGTGGATTATGTCATTAAGGTACACTTGAATCCTGAAAAAACTGGTGTTATACAAGGTGTTGAACACTCTGTGGAAGAAACTATGAAAATGAAAGAGTTTGCAAATGAAATTATAGGTGTTTCCTTTGGACCAACTCAGTCTCTGGATCTATTCATTGGTCATGGACGCTGATCAAAGCATATCGAGATTTCTGGGAAGGATGACAATTTCTTGCAATATTGCAAACCGCTTAAAAGAATGCTGCCGAAAACCCCAGTTGTCCCTAGTGCTGATTTGCATTTAAACACTCCGCACACTTTGTGTTTTGTTGTTTGTGTTGTTATGGTATCCTGACGAATATCATGAAGGCAAAAAAAGCTCTTTAAAGAAAGCAACTGCTGGTGACGGTATTGTTACAAAACTACGCATTGAAATTATTTCTGCAGATGATCCTGCGGTTGGCAAAGATGGAGCCTTAGTACCCGATGTTAAAATACTGGTAAATAAGCTTACGGAAGGCAGTCACTGTTAACCAGCACTTCCAATCATTTTATTTGTGTATTTATATTACAAAATTTATATTTATTCTTTTTGATTGGGTCTTTCAATTTGTTTTGCGCTAATAAAATGCTATTCTCATAAAAAAATGCATTTTGCTTTAAAGTTTGTGTTGTTATTTGATGAATAAAAAGTGTGATTTTTTCTGAAAATATGTAAAATTTATGTTAGTGTTATGTTCTCATTATTTTGTTTGTTTTGGTGCACTTTTTTTGAACACGACTAGAATTTTTTAATCGCCCACATTGACGTTTATTTTGAGTCAAACCGTGTTCTACAAATCCAAATAAACTAATATCTGTTAAGTTTTTTAATAAAAATCGTCAACTGTCGTGTTCTAAAACCCCAAAAACTAAATAATGCTAACATGTTAGCAGTTTTTATTGACGCGTCTTGTTCTACAAACAGGCTATTAGTCTTACCGTAATGTTCAGTAAACGTAGAAAGAGTATTTAGTCAAGTTAACTTCAACAAAAATAAAGTAAAACATGTAATTATTTTGTTTTTTAAACAATGGATTCCTTTTTTGCTAAAAGCTTAGCTAATTTTATACAAAAACTACGACTTTATTTGATAAAAGTGTTTGTTTTATTTTTGATGAATTTTGGACGTTTCCGGATAATTATTTTGACGATGTTTCGTGCATAGTTTGACAAGTTCACACCTTTTTCATCTGGCAACTATGCATGTGATAATTATTAATGAACAAATCACACTAAAGTTAGTTGGAAATATTCTGACTAACACCTAGTTGAACGGAACAACTAGCTGTTTTCGAAGGCCACTAAACCTTCATCATCAGTGTTCTCTTGTGTTTGGTCAACTGTGCGTGGTGTCAGTTGGTGTAGATTTCAGCTTTATATACTCAGTCATCATTGCAAATGGAGTATGTGAATTGTTTTGATTCAGCTTATTTCAATTTGCTGAAAGATTTTTTGTAATGAAAGCTCAATAGACGGCGCAATGCGAAACACCGATTTTCAACCACTTTTTGCATTGTTTTTGAAGACATATGGGCCAATGACTCCGCCAGCCCATAAAGCGCACCAAACGGTAATTTTCTGTGGATGTAATGGTGTTTCGACAAAAGCTTCTGCATTTTGCTTACTATAAATGCGAACATTCTACTTATTTACGTACCCATTCAACCAGAAATGGGCTTTATCTATTGTGTACGCCATAAAATGGAAGTAGTGCACGAGTTTGACGAATATAACAATTTTTTTTATTACAAATTTTAACAATTCGCACGCGTTTGCTGTTGTAAGTCGATACATAATGAAATTTCAGAACAAACTAAACAGAAAGCAACTATCGACTATTAAATGGGTGCTCAAATAAAGCAGCGATGCCAGGTCGAACTTGTGAAACTCTATAAAAAACACCCTATACTTTGGAAAGCTTAAAGCATTAAACACATTCACCACAGCAAGCTACCGACTACGAAATGTCAAAAATAGAATACACATGTTTATATGAGAATGATTATTTTGCAGACGGTCAGGCAACATGGCGGCAGGTTGTTGCCTATGCTGATTCTGTCGTTTTAGTCCAATTAAACTAATTTCTTTTTCTTTGGCTGCATTGAGAAAATTCAGTGTTACCAGTATAATACAAAATGTTGAATAAGTGATATCGTACAATTATTTCATATTATTTAACGGAAACAATATCCAATACTTGATGTAAAGAATAAATTGATTCATTTTTATAATTTACGTCATGTAAGTACATTTTGAAGGAGTAATCAAATTTTTATATATGCGAATATTTGAAGGTGGCAATACTGAACTATGTCTTTATACTTAAATATGAGGTGCAGATGATGCTGCTGCCGTCACCAAAATAATTAAGTAGCTGGCTACGAGGCGACAAATGCTGCTAGCGGCATTTGAACTCGTGTGTTCGTGTAGCCTGCTGTGGTGAATGTGTTTAATTAAAATGGTTATAGAGATGTAATGTAACGTAACCTACTTTTTATATCAAAATATCGATCAGCTGTTTCCTACGTTGCATTTACATAACGTAACATTCGGCTAATTGAGCCTTTCACCGACTGTAAATGTAATTTTTTGCTTAATTTGTATACGTACATGGCATTTTTAATAAATTCAGTTTTCTAATAAAGATTTTTCGTGTGTAAACATCTATTCGGTGGGGGGTAAAAATCTTTTTCACAATACAATTACAAATTTTGAGTAAGATCACACAGCGTTGTCAAATCGGTGTGAGCTATGTATGGATTAGTGTAATCGTACGAACAAGAAGAAACGTTACCGTTGGTGCTACTAAAGTAGCAATTTGGCACTTTTTGGACTGATTGGATACTATTGTGCTACTCTAACAAAATTTGATACTTTTTCTAATTTTAGCCTCTTTTTGATACTTTTTAGTGAATGAAGATGTACTTTTTCCTACTATCGGTTTTATTAATATATAAGTTATGTTGTTTTAATATATTGGCTTGTAAACAAGCTTATAAGACATTGTTTTTCTTGTCATGCGTGTTTAGCTTATGCATATCTTTCGAATAATTAATATGCCTAGGCTTGGTTGAGTATGTATATATAATTACATACATATTTACATTTGTATGTAGGCATATATAATGTACATATATTAAACAAATTTCGTTGAACTATAGTAAATTTTAATCTGGAATATTTTCTTAATCGGAAAAAAAGAAAATTAATTGCGATACTTACAAATGTATTTAACAAAGGTAAATAAATAATTGCATACAATATCATTTCTCATATTCCATTTCATTAAAAATACAATTTAAATAGCTGGTATTAATAAAAATCTCTGCCCAAGTAGATAAATATGTGTGCTTCATCAGCTTCATGGCTGCACAGAAAAATTCGCATTTCCCCCACCTAAAAAGTCTAGTTTAATTTTTCCTTTCTTATCACATTAATTGCTAAAAATATTTAATTTCATAATAATTGAAAATACTGCACCTTAGCCCGATTAAAAAATTATTCCTGATTCAAAAAAATCACTATTAAACGTTTATATACTTCAAAAAATTCGAAGATTGATTGTATTTAAGTATTTATTTAGACCCAGTATTTATTAAATTGTTTCCGTTTTTTGTAATATAATAAGTGGACTTGATGTGTTTGTAAGAGAGTTCTCAAATTGCATGCATAAAAATTTCTGTCCAAAGTTATATAAATTTGCTTTATATACATATCTTTAGTTTGTTCCCGCTGAGCGGTTCCTTTTCTAAATTGCCATCATTAGAAAATAAATTATCTAACGGACTGAAAGTTGAAACTTGACATACCGTGTTATATTCTTCAAGTTTGTAGTAAGGTGATTTGGAAGACTGGATTCCAAATGATGAACCTATTCAAAAGTACAGATATACAGTTTCAAAAATAGGCATATAATAACCATTAAAAATTTTCAAATAGACCTTTTTCCGTTAATTAAAAAATGCAATGTACAAAAAATTTACATAATTGTCTTGTGCCTGTTTTTTGAGAATTCAATACTCAGATATTTATAAAAAAATTTAAATAAAATAAACAAATAAAATACATTTTGTCTAAAGTAAATAAGCTGAGTTAGTTTTTTTTTGTAAGTGCCAATGCTAAGAGAGCATTAAAAATATTTATTTATGTATCTTCAGAAGATTCAAGTAATTTATTATTATAAGCACAGATTATGTGAATTATTTTTATATTTTGTTGCCTTATTTTATCATAAAAATAGTATTTTTAGTCTTTAGATATGAAAAACCTAATTTTTATTCTTGATGTTTTTAAAAATAAGCAGATTTTCTTTAATTTTTCTTGTTTTAAAGTTGTTCCTTTTTTTCTTAAAATCCCTTTTTTGGTGCAACCTTTTCTTATAAAAAATTCCCTTTTTGTACCACTTTCTGAAATTTTACAACACACAGTAGCGTGAATTAAAAAAAGTGGTAAAAAGTCCGCAAACTTTGAACTAGTCAACCGATTTCGATTAAACCGACTGTTTTGGAAAGTAGAAGTGTTGAGATTCTTAGAAAGCATATTTGTTGTAAGACAGGGTACCTCCAAAGAGCGTCAAGGTGGGAAATTGCGGGTATCGAAATTCTTTCGGAGCTTGTAACTTTTGTAAATAGGGACCGAATTCAATAATTTTTTCAACAGGACAATCTACGTTAAGAAATAAAATTAAATTAAACATGCATAGAGTATCATTTTATCTCTTTCAGTTTCCAAGTTATTTGACTTGAAAAATAATTTTTTTTAATTTTTGGCCCTGACTTTTTTTATTCGTTAGTACATAACTTCTTTATTACTTGCCAAAAATCAGTTTGTTTTATTGTTTTTGAAAGAAAACTTCATTACAATTCATATGAAAAAAAATTTTTTTGATATCTCAAAAATTGTAGCAATGAATAATTTTGCAGTTTGGATTTTTAAAAATTATGAGAAAATTTTGTATATTTTGTGAGAAAAGTATTCTTAATTTTTTTGGAATATTTAAAAAAATTTTAAGTATTTGATAAAAACTTTGATTGTTTCGGAGAAAAGAGACATTGAGAAAGGCTGTGAAATAAATATTGGAGATTTTTGTTGGTGCACCCTACATGCAGCATTGGTCAAAAACTAGAAATTTTTTTTAAATCCGATTTTCGGATGTGGCAAAAAAATTGCACTGCCGTTTTTCTAAATTTTTTTGTTTTTTATTATAAATAAACTTGTTACAAGTAATTTGTAATAAAATCTTGACATCCTACTCATAAATGTAGGCAGGAGAGGAGATTTTATAAAAATGCTAAAATTTTTCTGACACAATTTTTCCCAATAAAAAAAAAGTATTATAAAATTCTAATTTGGGAATCATTTTAATTTTTATTAATAGTATACATTTAGCTTTGCAAACTGAAAAAATATTATTCTCCTACCTTCAATACTTTTTGAAATATTCTAAATCCAATTTTGATTAAAAATTTTAACTTTCTACATTTTTTATTTTTGTCTAAATTATTGATCTTATTTTCTTTACTGCAAACGTTTCTTAATTTTTTCTATGTTATTACAATAGTAGATATAATTGTCTATTCAACGCTGTATAATATGTATTCTTTTGCTATTTTATCAGTCTTAAAATGTATACACAAATATAACACCTCAGGTAAGAACTTACGTGTTTTATCTGATACTCAAACAAACCCATATTTTTTATGAACTTTGTTATTAAACACTTTCTTAACTTAAATACAATAAAATATAAGAATTTATATACACACACAGTATATTTATATACCCACAAGGACATCTCCATTATGCGTATGGTTTTACCTGTTATTTGTATCGCTTTTGTATTATTAGCTTGTAAAATAACTATATATTTAAGCTGCGAAGCATTTAATGTCATTATTTCAGTTATAACTGTCATGGAGATAATAATTAAAAATAAATCGCTCTGCAAATTAATGTGGGAAAACCTCACTGATGGGAGTACTCGGTTGGACAAGGCAGTCCGAATGATGTACATAATATCTACTAAACATGATTTATCTGTAAACACCGATTTATCCAAAAAACTTGGAAACTTTTTTAAATTATATGAAAAGAAGATACGTGGATGCAATAAATCAATTTCTAAATTGCAGAATAAAAATCAGGATTGGTTAGATATGGGACTATCTACGGAAATATACCCAAAGAAGTTTGGTCCCCAAATAAAGATTACGATAACGTTGGACGCAGGAGCAAAAGAATTAAACAAGAAGACTTGATACATACGTATTCGGAAAATGAAATCAAAGATACATTCAAATTGGTTTTAGCGAGGTCTCAACTAAAAGAAGCAGGCACAATCGTAGATGTGCTACCAGTTGCGTCTCCAAAAAGATGGTGGAAAGCATTCCAACGCCAATATAGTAAACATTTTACAGTGGAAGATGCACTAGCACTCATTCATAATTTTCTTTCAACAAATAAATACGATATCTTTAGTATTGGGCAAAGTCTTTCATTTTTGTGAATCTTTCATTCTCTTTCAGAAAGGTTAAGTGAAGTAATTCTTTCTTTTCTTTCATCTTTCTGAATGTCATACACTTTTCAGAATGAATTGTCAGTGTGGCTCTTTTTCAAAATGTTTCAATTTGCGTGAATTGTTCTTGTTTTAAACATTTTGTTATATTAATTTGAAATAAAATTTTCTCAAGGCAAATCCATATTCTTGAGTCCTATCTGCTCAAAAACAAAAAAATAAAAGCAAATAGGAATGTGAAAGTGTGCAGAAAGATGAAAGAAATATAGAGAAAATATAGAAATATTTCATTCTTTCACTTGAAAAAATCATTCAGTTGAAGTAATTCATTCAAGAATGACACAAGCCTAGATATCTTAAAGAAGGTGCTTAAAGAAAAAGGTGGGCCTTTGTCATCAAGTACATTGTTGTTAAAAAGAAAATCGGAAATTTTGCCACATCCGATAACAGTGGATAACCGAAGTGCAGTCATTAGTTTGTCAGACTTCTTCATAATACAGCATCAAGACTCATCGCTACTTTTGACGAAAGAGACTTAGATACATGTAATAATTCTGAACTAATACTAATATACAAATGAGGATGTGATGGATCATCTGGATTTTTAATGCCATCGTTGGAACCATTAAGGCTTCGACTACACAATGAAATGCCTTCAACAAGTAAAAATTTATTTAAAGATATGTGGGTACTCCAGGCTCAAAGTTTTTATGCCGACCAATACGTTTTGAATACATCAAGGAAAACAAAGAAACAACTCAAAATCTGGTTGATGGTATAAAACATGAAATTTCTAATATGGAACCCATTGACGTTCATGTATTAAGACGAGTAATAACAGTATCTTTTAGGCCTTATTTAACAATGATAGATGTAAAAGTTGCAAATGCAATAACCGATACAAAATCTTATTTGGTTTGTAATATATGCGGAAAGAAAAATTCTGATTTTAAGGACATTGAGAATTATACTCCAACTAATGAAGATGCTCTTAAGCTTGGAATATCACCACTTCATGCTCGGATTCGATTCATGGAGTACATTTTACATCTATCTTAAGACAATAAATATCGCAGTGTACCAGAACATCAGAACCTTCCGTTGCAAATAATTCTGCTTTAAAACAGATACGGTTGGAAGAAAAGAAAAGAATTCAAGATGAGTTTATGAAGCATGGCTTAATCATTGACCAACCTTTGTATGGCTATGGAAACTCCAATAATGGCAACACTGCTAGGCGATTTTTGATGACCCTGAAACCACATCTTCTATAACTGGTATTAGCTTTAATCTCATAAGACGTTTCAAAATAATACTAGCCGTCATAAATAGCAAAAAGTTAATTAATAAGGACAAGTTTGAAAAATATGCAAAGGACACTCTGATTCTAATAAATGAATTATATCCATGGAAATTAATAATTCCAACCGTACATAAAGTGCTTGCGAATACAAAAAAATAATAGAAAACAACATTCTTCCTCTGGGGGAACTAACCGAAGAAGCACAGGAAGCAAGAAATAGAGATGTTAAGCAATATCGACTTTTCAATACACGTAAGTGCTCTGGAGTTGCTCAAAATAATGATTTGATGCATCATTTGCTATTGTCTTCAGATCTAGTCCTACAAAGCATAAGAATGAAATGGTTGCCAAAAATAAGTATTGAAATCGAGAAGGACGACCCGAAGCAGAGGAAATCAATACCTTGCTAGGTCGTGATGTCTCAGATTATTTTAAAGCAAATTATTGAAGTAAAACCCATATATAGATTAAAAACAACATATGTATTAGAGTTGGGCATAGTTGTTCCTTTTGCGGATTGTTCTTTTTGATCCCAACAACAAAAAGAACTAGTTCGTTCTTTTCGTTCAGTTGTTCTTTTCGGTCAGTTGTTCAGTGAAAAACAAAACAGAGATTATACACTCATTGAATCCTCTTCAATGTTTTATTCGTGTGTTAATATTCTAAATTAATTTCATTTCATTCTTAATAACCTTATTTAATTAAATTTTTTTATTGAAAATACTTTAAATGAAGTTTGATCATTTGAAAACAAATTTTAATCACTTTTTTAATACTGATTTTGAACACAACAAATTCTTTCTTTTAATTGAGGAAAAATTTCCCTTGCTTAGACGTATTTTCATTTGTGTTTTGTAGTCTTATTTGTTGTATGCTTTTAGTAAGTAAAAGGAAAAAATTAATGTTTTGAAATTTGTAAAATGAAATCCGTAATCAGTTTAAAAAAAAATTATAATTACTTTTTTAATCTTAACAATCACAATCTGTTTTTTAGTTCAATACTACAAATTATTTCTATTAATTTTGTAAAAGTCCCTTGTAAATTTCACTAAGTACCTATACATTTTCTTTTGTTTGTTTTGATTATTGTGCTAAATAATTTAATATGCACACTACATTTGTATCTTTTTAACAGTATGCAAACGAGAAACTATATTGCACTTTAAATCTTTTGCATGTGCATTGGTCAGGAACAGAGAATAAGATAAAAAACAAAACAAAGACCAAAAATGATCGAACGAACAAGAAAGACCAAGAGAACAAGAAAGACCAAAATAACAAGAAAGACCAAAATAACAAGAAAGACCAAGATAACAAGAAAGACCAAAATAACAAGAAAGACTAAAAGAACAACAAAGACTAAAAGGAAGAACTAGTCTGAAGTAGTTCACATCGTTCACTTATGGGAATAGTTCAATTGAACTAGTTCGTTCTTTTTGGGCACAACCCTAATATGTATGTATCCCTGCACTTAGATGCGAGTAATAAAGAAAATGAAACTGAACTTATTTAATATTTATTTATTTTTAATACAATTATCAGAATCAAAACGAGAAATTTAGTTATAAGTTTTAATACTCATACATATATTGTACATATATCTCTTGATACATAAGTATTCTCTGTCAAATTATATTCAAAACTTAGACAATTTATATGCGCTTAAAAAAGAGCTACATACAATTTTTTTGTAATTTAATGTTCTAATGATTATTTAATTAACTACTAATTTTTTTAATAAATAAATAACTCAATCTATTTGTCCTTGTAGGTATATATATATACCGTGTGTGTATATAAATTCTTATATTTTATTGTATGTAAGTTAAGAAAACTGTTATTAAAGCTTCAAGAGTTCATAAACAATGTGGGTTTGTTTGAGTATCAGATAAAACACGTAAATTCTTACCTGAGGTGTTATATATGTGTATAAATTTTAAGACTGATATAATGGCAAAAGAATACATATTATACACCGTTGAAGAGACAATTATATTTACTATTGTAATAACATAGAAAAAATTAAGAAACATTTGCAGTAGAGAAAATAAGATCAATAATTTAGACAAAAATAAAAAATGTAGAAAATTAAAATTTTTAATCAAAATTGGATTTTGAATATTTCAAAGAAAGTATTGAATATTTCAAAGAAAGTATTGAAGGTAGGAGAATAATATTTTTTCAGTTTGCAAAGCTAAATGTATACTATTGATAAAAATTAAAATGATTCCCAAATTAGAATTTTATAATACTTTTTTTATTGGGAAAAATTGTGTCAGAAAAATTTTAGCATTTTTATACAATCTCCTCTCCTGCCTACGTTTATGAGTAGGATGTCAATATTTTCTTACAAATTACTTGTAACAAGTTTATTTATAATAAAAAACAAAAAAATTTACAAAAACGACAGTGCAATTTTTTTGCCACATCCGAAAATCGGATTTAAAAAAAATTAATAGTTTTTGACCAATGCTGCATGTAGGGTGCACCAACAAAAATCTCGAATATTTATTTCACAGCCTTTCTCAATGTCTCAATTAAAGTTTTTATCAAATACTTAAAAATTTTTTTAAATATTCCAAAAAAAATTAAGAATACTTTTTTCACAAAATATACAAAATTTTCTCATAATTTTTAAAAATCCAAACTGCAAAATTATTCATTGCTACAAGTTTTGATATATGAAAAAAAAACAATAAAACAAACTGATTTTTGGCAAGTAATAAAGAAGTTTATTATTATTTATTTAGAGAGACTTCATTTTTTCTACATAACAAGATTAGCCAACATAATTTTATAGGAAACTTAAAACTATTATGTATTATTTTAATAACATTTTCTGATAATGCAACTTGCTTATTTGAATAAAAAGAATTAACATTTACATAATAAATTAACATCAGTTTTTTTTTAATATAGTGCCTGCTCCCAGCACTTGTCTAAATTAGTAGAGTTATATCTACAAAAATAGAACTTAAAACTAATAAAAAATTAAAACTAAATCTTACACCTAAGACTTACACTAAATTAAAGAAAAGCAAAAATAATAAAAAAAAACATCCATAAAAAAAACAAACAAAATTAATAAAAAAAAACAAACAACAAAAAAAAAAAAAACAAAAGTTAACCTCTATGTATGCCGGGAGTAACATGTGAGTAAAAGTTTTGACCAGGATAAGTATTGCAAGGTTCTTTTAATATTCCAATGCTGGAAATATATTCAGTGTTTGACCAACTAAAATCTTGTTCATAAGTTAAAATGTCCTTAATAACACTCCCTTCAAAATAAGACAGTTTTTCTACAAACTTTCTCATCAAATCCAGGCCATAAAAAGGTATCGGTGACAATTTAGATTTTTCATAAACGAATCTATTTGAAAATCTCTTGTGCAAGGATTCATAATTCTTCTCTATGCACTTCCGAACAATATGACGTTCGAAAATTTCCATTCGCTTGAATGCCGTTTTTGAAATACTAAACCAAATAGGAAATGCATAAAGAAGAATTGGTCTGATGCTTACTTTATACAAAAGCAATTTAGTTTTCTTTGGCAAAAACTTACTATTAAATAATCTTTCAAAGGCCCCCTTAACACGATTTGCCTTTGCCAAGTTGTACACAACATGATTATTAAACTTCAAAATCTTATCAAAATTCACTCCAAGATATTTAATACTGTTTTTAAATTCGATTTCGTTGCCATTCAACGTAAGTCTCAAACCCTTGCTTTCCGGAACAACAGTATACTTGCACTTCCCGGAGGCATTGCGTATACAAATTGCATTACTCTTTGCGGCATTAATTTTTATACCCCAACTGGAATAAAACTGATTCGTCCTTTCTAGGTGTGATGAAACACTCTGAAGAGCAACGCGAGGAGATTCATCATGAGCATAAAGAAGTGAGTCATCAGCATAAAGTATGCTCCTCGACTCGTTAAATTCATGTGGAAAATCATGAATGAAAATGTTATATAGATGAGGTGCCAGAACAGATCCTTGCGGAACACCACAAGAAACCTCACCTTGATCTGATACCAGATCTCCAATTTGTACGCAAAATCTCCTGCCATCAAAAAAGCTTTGAAAGAGTTTAACGATGAACGCTTTGAATCCAATTCTTACCATTTTATATAAAATGCCCTCGTGATAAGCTTTGTCAAATGCCTTTTCAACGTCAAGAGATACAGCTACAGTACACCTACGTTCTCTTAAATTTCGAATTATATGAGAGTGAAACTTCAAGAGAGCATGCACCGTAGAGTTACCCTTTTTGAAGCCAAACTGTTCCTGAGGAATATATGAACCATTCAATCCCATATCCATTTTTTCCCTGATTATCCTTTCAAATAACTTTCCTATATTGGAAAGTAATGAAATTGACCGAAAGTTGTTTATGTCGCAATTATTCTTCTGTTTAGGAATCGGTACTATTTTAGCCATTTTCCATTCACGCGGAAAGTAACAGTTATTCAAACAATTGTTGAACAATATCGTAAGATACTCCAAAGCTTTTATTGGAAACTTTTTTATTATATAATTGGAAACATTATCTAAGCCACACGACTTTTTGCTGTTAATAATCCTACAAATCTCTGACACATAATTCAAGGTAGTAAATTCTACATTGTTCAAATTATTCAATGATGTGTTATCATCATTAAATGATATAGGATCACCAGCTTGAAATATTGTATCATTAATTGCCTCAGCTATCTCCGACACATCTCTATTAGGTGAGGTACCCTGAAAAACATTGGCGAAATGGTCCATAAAAACTGACAATTTGTTATTCGCTTCGGTTATTTTCACGCCGTTAATGGAAACGTCTTTAACATATTTACGATTTTTATTCCCGATAATCCTAAATACCTCTTTATAAGCCCAAGGGCCGGGTTTAATGCCCTTTAATCTGTCATTAAAAAATATTGCCTGCTCCTGTTCAATTTGCTCTTTTATAAGGATCTTAATAAGTTCAATTTGTTTCGAAATCAACAAATACTGGGGATGTTTTCTATTTAAAGTCCTCGCATATATCGTCTTTAAATCTTTTTGCCAGCTATATTTAATCCTGAGCATTATTCTCAATTTATCAGAGGCAACAAACTTTTGTCTCTTACACTCTATTCTCTTGGAATGAGTTCGCGTGACAAAACTAACTGTATTATTAAATTCTCTAAGAAAATTATCTATATCATCGTTCGTCAAATTAATATTTTTTGGCGGAAAATGATTCAAGAGGGTGTTAGTCACATCCAATTGAAAAGCATTCCAATTCACATCTCTATAAGATACAAAACTATCAGGAGTATTTAACATAAAGTTAAAAAGTGACAAGTTCAACCTCAAACCCAGTGGAATGTGGTCAGAGAATGTAGGAAGTGTATATGTCTTGTAATTTGGAAGGGACATATCTAAAATGTCATTGGTTACTATAAAGTGATCTAAATGCGACGAACCCCCCGGGTATGTAGGAAATGAGTCACAAATTCTTGTAACTGACATAGATTCATTCTGAAGCCATGATGTAAGCACTTTACCATTAAAATTATTTACAGCATCACCCCAAGAAGAGTGCTTCGCATTTAGATCACCACCCAAAATCAATCCATGATATCCTCTGGAAAGATTCAATATTAAAGACAGACCCCTACAAATTATTTGACGATTGCAATTAGACCGGAAATAAATAGAACCACAAAGAATTTTTTTAATGCTACCCCCCAATGAAACTTTAACCTCCACAAATGAATTTGGAAATTCAAGACCAGAAATATTTATCCTTGCAAAAGACATTGGCTTTCTCAGAGCAATGGCCATACCTAATGCACTATTACCCCTTATAACAGAATAACTGTCAAGATATATATTAACACCCGCAGATAAGTGCGTCTCTTGTATAAAAGCAATGTCAATATTACATTGCTCTAATAACATATTCAGTTCAGTTCTCCTATCTATTCGGACAAGAGAACCAACATTAAACGTAACTAAATTGAGAGAACTACGGGCCATATACATCTTGAATGTCTTTAATTAAATCCAAGCACTCTTTCCTAGCCTGAAACTTAGTTAGAGACTTATAAGACCCCAAAAAATCCCGAACCCTATCTTCCAACGTAATGGTGGTAGCAGCGCATAATAATTGTGCTATCTTCATAAATTCCTGTATCAAAGGAGGTTTCATAGGTTTGTCGTGAATTGGCACATCATTAAACAAGCTAGCAAATGGTTTATCTTTAACAACCGCAGACAGCTTAAGTGCCTTAGAAACATTGCTTACCGCCTGTTCTTTCCTATTTCTTGCAACCTGGGAAGATTTTTCCCTAAAAGAAACATACCTTTTGTAAGCGGGACATCCCCTATAGTTTGAAGTATGACCACCTTCATTACAATTAACGCAAAATGGTAATTCATTACTATCTGAATTGAATGAACATTCTCCTACACCGTGCTTTACGCTGCACTTCAAACACGCAAATGGGCGACTACAATTCCTAGAGAAATGACCCCAACTCTGACACCTCCAACACTGCGGAATTTTAGTGTTAGCCTTCGGCCTTTCCCAAGACACCACCTGATTTAGGATGAACTTTAGGCCGAGCAACTCTCCTACTCTACGATTGGGCTTAAGAGTTACTAAGAATAGCCCAGTATCTATACCACGTTTTTTAGAATACTCTGTCGAAAATTTTGAAACAAAATCAACAGTTTCTGGAATCATTTTATCTAGTTCAGATTTTATCTCACTTATGTCCGACTTAAAGTAGAGACCTCTACAAATCACTGTCTGACGTTTTTGCTCCTTGGGAGTATAGCTATAAGATGAAATTTCCTTATCTTTTAACAACTGCATCATCTCAGAATGCGCAGACGAATCCTTGAAATACAATTTGCTTTTGAATTGGGACTGATTCTTAATCTTAAACTCCACATTCTTAGAAGATAGTTGTTCAATTAAGGACTTAACATTAACATTTTCCAAAAATATAGGAGGGCAATAAGAAATCCTGGGCTTAACTTGAGGTGAAGTTTTATCAATATAAGAATTTCTATTTTCAAAACTCATGTCATTTATTGACGCTTCAGCCTCTAAATTCAAATTTCCTAATATAGAATACTTATTACTACGGTTAACATTTTCAACACTCTTATCAATACCCAGAAACTGACATCTCGATAAATCTATTTTTACATCACCTTGATATCTCCTTTTCTTGTTTTTTATTATTTCGAAATCGTCAAGTGAGTCCATCACGTGATCCATCTCGTTTTCGGAATTGATTGCAGAATGCTGTTTCAAATGTAAATTCGTTGTTATAGGAATATTCTCCAAAATTGTTATTTCATCATTGAAATTGCTGCTTGTCTCCCCTCTGCCTAGAATTTCCTCACCAAAAGCCGAATTTTCTTTAAAAACTGCTTCCAAGAACTGCTTTCCAAGCTGGTAATTGTGACCAGTTCCTTTATTTTGCGTTAAATTATTAAATTCCTGCATACCATTCCCACCAGTCGGCAAGTCAGATGCAGTAACATTTGCCGTAACAATCGGCCCATCTGGTAAGGCCGACGCCTCATGCTTGACATTAGGTGATTTCTTCCTAGAATTATTAGGAGGGCGTCCATTCCCACCAGACAGCAAGTCAGATGCAGTAACAACTGCCGTAACACTCGGCCCATTTGGTAAAGCCGACGCCTCAAGCTTGACATTAGGTGATTTCTTCCTAGAATTATTAGGAGGACGTCCTCCAGATTGAGAAAGCAATGGATCTTTTCCCATTGCAATAGAATAAAAGCTGCTTTAAAAACTTTTCACCAACAATCGAAAAGAAAAAAGCAAAATTTTTTTTCCCAAATATTTTTTTTTTATATTTAATTTTTTATTATTTTTTGACAGAAAAAACACGTCCGTACGATACAAACTTTTCATGTAGAATAATAAAGAAGTTATGTACTAAGGAATAAAAAAAGTCAGGACCAAAAATTAATAAATTAATTTTTCAAGTCAAATAACTTGGAAACTGAAAGAGATAAAATGATACTCCAATTAATTAATTTTTATTTCTTAACGTAGATTGTCCTGCTGAAAAAATTATTGAAATCGGTCCCTATTTACAAAAGTTACAAGCTCCGAAAGAATTTCGATACCCGCACTTTCCCACTTTGACGCTCTTTGGAGGTACCCTGTGTTACAACAGGGTGCCTCCTAAGGGTGTTTTCTAAGAATCTCAGCACTTCTACTTTCCAAAACAGTTGGTTTCATCGAAATCGGTTAACTAGTTCAAAAGTTGCAGACTTTTTACCACTTTTTTTTAATTCACGCCACTGTGCAATGGTAGCGCTGACAAGAAGCCCCAACAGCTGCATAGAAATAACTCATCCGAATTTTAGAGCATACCTTCAGGAGTTAGTTTAAATAGAAATTGCCTGTGAAGTGTAATAGTGTGCCAGTGGGGATAATTTTGTTAAAAAGTTGAAAAATATAAAATAAATAAATAAGCTTTTAAACAAACGAACGTTTTAAATGTCAAATATTTGTTTAAAAGATATTTTTACAGTCTTTTTAAGGAATTTATAATATTATATCATAACATATCTTCATTACGTACTGTTGCCTTACACTGAAGCTGGTGCACAACAATTGGGTACCATTCTCCATCTCATGCCAGTTATTCTGGGTGGAGATATTAATACAAATTTTGCACAACCACAGTCGCAAGCTTTATTAAAATTTTTATTTGTCGTTTTCTACTTGCATATGAGCAATAGATGCAGTTTTCCATAGATTTTTAAGTACAATAGAGTCAAAAATTTATATAGCTTATTTGAGTTACCATAAGCCAATATTAATTATTTGTACTTAAGGCATTTACCATAGATGGGCACTTTGCAGTACAACTAAAGTTTCAGTAAAAATAATTTTTTTACCAGTAAATTTTTACTGATTGCTTAAATTTTGTTCTGCAATTCTTATAAAGTGCATAAATGATTTATTATTTGATGAGGTGCATTGAATTTTCAGTAATGCTTGTATTCATAATGCAATTCTATCAAGTGGCTAAATTTCTTTCAAACAAAAATGTCAAAATTTGAGTGAAAAAAACTGCCATTTGCTACAATTTTATTATAAATACGGCCATACGATTTTCTTGGTAGTGCAAATTAAATTTCATTATCAGTACAACTTTACTGAATTTTTTCAGTAATCAGTAAATTTACAAGCTAAAATTGTAATTTAATTAAAAAGCAACGTCATTACATTGTTTGTAAGTATAAAATAATGATTTGATACTATTTAAATAATTTTCGTACTTTTTTCACACAATCAAAAATAATGTGAGGATATTGAACTCTCATCAATGTTTCGAACAGCTGTTTTGCATTTTATTTGATTTTTTTCTGATAAACACCCAGCAAACAAAGTCATATGTTTCTGCTCTTGTTAAAAATTTCACACATGTATGCATATGTACATATTGCTTGTGAGTAAAAAAAATTATTATAAGTAGGTACGAACCTTAATAAGAAAAGGATAAAATGAGAAAGTGAAGATATATGTAATAATTTTTTTTATGTGATTGAGGTGCTACTGGAAGCATAGAGCCAAGTGCTTCGTCTTTCCGAAGAAGCTGCTCAAAATCTGTTCTGGTAATGTACAACGACAAATATTACGGTTAGAGACTTGAGCGTTACAGCTGCTATTAAAATTATTATAATTGAGTTAATTTAAATAAAATTATAATTATTTTTAAAAATGCGCTTAGGAGCCATTTTCATTCTAAAAGGTGACTTATTTGAAAAACTCACAATAAGTTTTCTCTAACAGGCTAAAACTTTCAATCAAAAGAAAGTAGATTAGAATAGTTTCAGCGAAATTTTTAAAAAAATCTTTGATTATTGAAAACAAAACTATTTTATATGTACTTAGGTATGTATGTATGTATATGAATTTTCACGTTGGACTTCAAATAACTCGCAATTTCAAATCAAAAATGCGTGTTTTCTGGGCACAAAGTAATAAGCATATATGTATGTGTGCACAGATAAGATTTTTTGTTTTTATCGAAAACACATGACACGTTTTTAAGCATTCTATAATCGCACACACGTTCACATTTACATCAATTTTAACATTTACCTTATATCTGCGATTTCTATAGTCGGGTAATGGAGCCTTAAGTATTCAACAACAAATGGACATATCAATGAATAGTAAGACAGATAAAGGCAACACCAATGCCACACTAAATTATAATTAAAAAAAGATCGAAAAATAAAATTTTTTTTTGAAAAATATAGTTTATGCCATATTTGGTATATTAGTAACTTTTACGAACGGTAATCTAGAGTCTGTTTGTGAAGACCTAAAAATGTTTCGATACATGTAAAATAGTTTTGAAAATATATTATTTATATGAAATTGCAAAACAAGAAATGTTATTCGATTTCGCTTCGTTTATGCATTTAGTTGCAGCATTGGTTAACAATAAAAGTATTAAAAAGTTTAAAAAAATTAAACTTATTGTAGAAGGTTGTACAAAATTTACAATAATGCAAAATCGAACATAGTTGCTTGTTTTGCAAAGATTTCTGTTTGAAACTTCTAAACTTATGTTTTTATACATATCGAGCCTTATTTTCGATGTGAACGTAGGCGCCATGTAGTCAAAATTTAACCCATAATTTAAGAATTAAGAAAATGACAAAATTTTTGATAACTCTTAAGACACAGGCAGTAAAATTTTATCCTAAGCTACAATTTACGTGTAAAACATGTGTGAAAATTATAAAAAAAAACCTTATCCTGAAAATTTTAACTTTTGTCGCATACGATTAAATCGAAAATAAAGCATATGTATGTGTGTACATACATATGTATGTGGTTCTCAATAATATTTAAGTCTTACCATAAACATATGAAGATCTTTAGCTAATTTCGAACATTTTTGGTTGAAGTCTACTGATGAGTCCCTTAAGTAGGATATATAATAATTCGGTATTTTTTAAGACATTTTTTTTCCTTTTAAAGAAAATAAAAATTGGTTTTGGAATATTATCAGTAATTACAAAAATAACCACTTTTGAAGAAAATGTGTGCTTAAAAAGAAGTATTAAGTCTTAGAATTACTTTTTAGCACGTTAATTATTTTTTTAAACATATTTTAGATTTTTTTAAGTTAATTTAGCTGCAAACATTTTTAAGGTCTGGTCACACTGGTTGTATATATAAATATTTCGTAGCATATATAGTATGTATCACTTCTATTTTATTTTATCGCCACACTCACATACTTCTCCTTAATACATAACAAATATTTAGAACATTCAGAGCATTATTTTCGTTATTTGAATTATTCAATTGTACATACATATTTTTTTATCCTGTGTTAGATATTTTGTTATTATTCTTCTTTTAAACATCTCTTCATTTACATACAGCCTGTCCAAAGTAGCGCCAGAGTGCTGAACATCAATCGGCTTTTTATACAAATGAATACACATACGCTTATTCATTTCTTTCGGGTCTCCCTCTCTATGGGCAGCTCTGATTTACAGCCAGTTATAAGTGTGTACATACAAACATACATACATACACATGTATGTATGTTTATTAACTTTTACTATTCTTTTCTCGTGTTATTGGTTTTACTCGTTAATAACTTCAAACTAATCCAATAATAACATTGTATTAATACATCACAAACATTAATTAAATGAACATTTTTTCAATTGTGTATTTTCTTTCATATATGTATGTATGTATGTACATATTAAAGTCCTGCACAAGACCATTTATAAGACTTTACAAGACATGAGATTTTTTAAATGCTTTACTACAGCGAAATACTCTAAAATAAACGCTAAACAACACTGTTGGCAAGACATTTGTTTCAGTTGTCTGTCTTGCAAACAGTGTTGTTTAGCGTTTGTTTTAGAATATTTCGCTGTAGTAAAGCATTTGAAAAATCTCTCATGTCTTGAAAATTCTTATAAATGGTCTTGTGCAGGACTTTAGTATGTATGTTATACAATATTGAACTCCTACAAACTTAAGTTGTAGTAAAGAACGAGTACAAGGACTAAATATTTGTATTATTCTTTTTTAACTTTTATTAGAGAAAATGAAATTTTCACATACATACATATATGTATGTACTTCTTAATTCTTTTTTTTTTTGTAGGACTAGTTATTTTCAACAAATTATATGAATTTCATATTTTGGTTAAATGTATCTATTATATATTAAACACATTATATTGCAAATTATACATATCAATTTACATTATTCACTTTTTATTGTAATATAGAAAAATCATTACTAGAATGAGCTAGCAACTTTTTTTTATTACAACATAATCAGCAGCAGCAGTTGTAGTAATTATTGTTGTATGGGGTAGTACTAGCAAATATTTACCACAACACACGAACTTCGTCAAACAACCACAACGCACGAACTGTGGCACGAACAGCAGCCACAATCCTCAACTGGATGTCTCTGAAACACTTTACATAACTTTACATAACATAATAAAAGAAACTCAACAATGTGTAAACCATGAGCATGGTAAAATTATAACAGGCTGTTAATGAATACAATTCGAATAGTTATCAAACTTTGTCTACAAGTTACAAACATTTTAGTGTGTGTTGTGAACAGTGTTGCCATATTTTATTTTCAAAAATCTCCAAGTCAACCAAGAAAATCTTTTTTTCACTAAAAATCTACATTAAAATTCAGTTAAAACTAGTTTGTTTCAAGTGAACTTACCTAGCAGACATAAACCTAAATATGTAACACAAAATGTTTTTGTGTTAATTATGGCGTTCGATATCGAACTAATTTTCATAAGATTGTGTTTGTGTTATACTTCGGTCGAATTCATTCAGTCCGTCTCTTTTTGACAAAAACTTACATATAGTTTAATTGGGTTTGATAAAAAAATTTTGTAAAAAGCAACCGACTGAATAAGTTCGACAAGTCGTTTTTGTATTAAAATTTCGATCGATATCAAATGCCTTATTTACTCACAGATTTAAGCAAATTATTTTTTTTAACACAAGTGTCGTTTAGCAGAATGTGTGTTTGTACATTGAGGAAACCATTGTTGAAAATTATTCAAATGAAATAAATAGTGCTGCAGCGTGCTACTTATTTCCACACTTTTTATGAAACAAAGAAGAAAATATGGAAGTAGTTTGGTCAAAATCAACTTCAACTAATATACTATGAGTACCATTTTTCATATTTTCAAAAATCCTATTCCTAGCTAAGAAATCTTTTAGCCTCTTGACATATCGAAAAACTTCAAAAATGAGATAAATCTTCACATATGGTAATGCTGGATGTGAAGGAAATGATTAGTGTTGCCAATGAAATTACACGTGGCTGTGTCTCCAATTACACATTGAAGAAAATTACACCACACATCTTTTGTGTAGGTTTAAATGAAAACAAAAATAAACAAAAATAGAACCCAAAATAGAATTACACACAAATTAGATATGAATCTAATTACATGACCTTCACATGAAAATAATTGCACACTCTCTTGTAATTACACACATATTGGCAACACCATTCATGAATGCCTCGTCTGCAATTGTTCTTTAATTACCCTGTAATTGTTATTTAAAAAAAAGACATCTGTTTCTGAAAATTTTTCGTTTATTTATTCCAACAAAATGCATATGTTTTTAGTGATGTAATATTGTTGTAGTCGTGCATGTACCTAGTATAATTTTACCATGACCATAAGTGAATGATTAAGGCGAAGAGAGTAAACTGCAGTTAAGGCGGTACACACACGACAAAAGTAACGATTTAGGTGGACAAAAATTGGTAATACCGATGTTTTTCAATACTTATGATAATATGTGTCAACGTTCTTAAGTCTTTTGGTGACTAAGTGGCAGTAATATTTAAGCAATAACATAACACACTTTTTTACCACGGTACCCAAAACTTAATGTATGCATATCGGTAACGTGCGCACCTCAATTAGGCATACGTTTTCGTTCTATAATAATTTAAGTTTGCATTAATATATCTTTAATTTTTTTGATGTGTAAACATCTATACGCTAGGGGGTAAAAATCTTTTTCACAATACAATCACAAATTTTGAGTAAGATCACACCGCGTTTTCAAATTGGTGTGGGCTATGTATGGATTAGTGTAATCATACGAACAAGAAGCAGCGTTACCGTTGGTGCTACTAAAGTAGCAATTTGCCACTTTTTCGACTGCTTGGATAATATTGTGCTACTCTAACAAAATGCACACAAATTTGATACTTTTTCTAATTTTATCCTCTTTTTGATACTTTTTACTAAATGAATAATAATAATAAAATTAATTAATATGCCCAGGCTTGATTATATTCGTATGAGTATGTAAATATAATTACATACAAATTTACATATGGATTTAGGTATATACAATGTACATATATTAAACAAATTTCTTTGAACTATAGTAAATTTTAATCTGGAATAATTTCTTAATCGGGAAAATAGAAAATTTATAGTGATACTTCCAAATGTATTTAACAAAGGTAAATCAATAGTTGCATACACTATCTTTTCTAATATTCCATTTCATTAAAAATACAATTTAATTAGCTGATATATGCTTCATCAGCTTCATGGCGGCAAAGAAAAATGCGCATTTCCCCCACCTAAAAATCTAGTTTAATTTTTATTTTTTTATCACATCACTTAAACTATTTAATTTTATAAGAATTGAAAATATTGAACCTAAGCCCGATTAAGAAATTGTTCCTGATTAAAAAGTCACTATTAAACTTTTATATACTTCAAAAAATTCGAAGAGCTAAAAGACTGATTGTATTTAAGAATTTATACTAGGTCTATGTTTATTAAATTGTTTCCGCTTTTAGTAATATAATAAGTGGACTTGATGTGTTTGTAAGAGAGTTATATTCTTCAAGTTTGTAGTAAAGTGATTTGGAAGACTGGATTCCAAATGATGAACCTATTCAAAAGTACAGATATACAGTTTAAAAAATAGGCATTTAATAACTATTAAAAATTTTCAAATCGACCTTTTTCCGTTAATTAAAATATGCAATGTACAAAAAATTTACATAATTGTCTTGTGCCTGTTTCTGGAGAATTCAATATTCAGATATTTATTAAAAAATTTAAATAAAATAAACAAATAAAATACATTTTGTCTAAAGTAAATAAGCTGAGTTAGTTTTTTTGTAAATAAGTGCCAATGCTAAGAAAGCATTAACAATATTTATTTATGTATCTTCAGAAGTCAAACAGTTCTCGTTTTACTTTCATAGTGAATAGTCGATTAGCGGAATTTTTCTTACATTCTTATTAAACAAACAAAAAATTATACAAAAAAATATTCGTAGTGCATATTATTCGTAATAGGTACATACTGACTTTAATAAATAAGCTTTATGTGCTTTCCTAATATTTTTACATAGTGGAAATAACAAAAACAAAATAAAAAACTGCAAACAAAAAAAAAACACAAACAGTGACATTGAGGAATACTCTATACGAGAAATTCACAAACAAATAAACAATCATAAATTACAAAAACAAAACAAAACCCGTAAGCAAAAAAACACAAAAAGTGCCCTTGAGGAATACTCTATATGAGTACCTCAAATACAAAAAATTATGAAGTGAGTTCTAACGGCAGAAATGCCTATTTTACTGTGAGTTCTGAAGCTCTCAATGAAAATAATACAAATAATAAATCTAATGAAAGTATTTTTTTTAACGACAAATGCAATTTTTCGTCAGCGATCAACTTCGGTTTGTCCAATGCCAACTAGTGATTCATTAACATTACAGTTGCCTAGTACTTCTTCATATAAGTCAGTAATATCATCTCCTTCAGGCTCGTGTTCATCACTTAATAAAGTTATCACTACAGATAAAAGTAGCTCAAAACCCAAGGTACAAGTCGGAATGGACAGATACATAACAGTGGTAAAGCGTGGGCGAAGCCCGAATTCTTCAAAAATTTCATCTGCTCCAAAGATGTCTAGGGATAATAGCGCATCATCTACCAATAGTCAAAATCGTTTTTCATTATTGCAAGTCACCGACGACAATCCCGCTGCATCATCGCAAAAGTCTTTTAAGGCACCACCTATATATTTGAGAGAGAAAAAATTCTAACGCCCCAATTAAAAAATTAGTCTCGGCCATTGGTGAAAACGCATTTCATGTTATTCCAATAAAGCGTGGTAATATTGACGAAACTAAAATTCAAATATACGAAGAAAAAAATTTCCGGAAAATAGTGACTGAATTTGAAAAAATAAAACAAATTTTTATACGTACCAGCTTAAGAGTGCCAAAGGTATGCAGATCGTATTGAAGGGTATTGACTCTTATGTTAATCCCGAAGAAGTAAAAGATGCACTCATGATACAAGGATTTAAGGTAAGAAATGTTACCAACATAATCAATAAGGAGAAGATCCCCAGCCTCTATTTCGTGTTGAATTGGTGCCGAATGATATACAGCTGAAAAAAACACACCGAATTTATAGCCTAAAAGCCTCTTATATCGCAAAATCACAGTTGAAGAGCCACATAAGCGATCAGGTCCCGTACAGTGCCATAATTGCCAAGAATATGGCCACACAAAAACATACTGTAAATTACCCACTGTTTGTGTTGTGTGCGGCGAATTACACGGCACTGCTAGTTGCAATAAGACAAAAGATCAAAGTGATAAAAAATGCAGTAATTGTGGAGGTAATCACACCGCTAACTACACAGGTTGTCCTGTGTACTCTTTTGTCAAACAGACTATGGTACAAAAACCCAAATTAGCTCCATCTCAATCAGCAAACGCTTACTCCGCCACTTTTGTGCAAATGAGCCAACCAGTTACTTCCCGTGTATCGTATGCAGATGCTGCTAAAACAAATTATATTCCCCCACAAAACGTTCCACCTCCAAATAATTCAACGAATGCAAACTCAAGCTTTAACTTTAGCCGCCTTGAAGCTACTATTGACAATTTGGTGCAAACTATAAACAACTTTACAACAAATATTACTACCATGATGCAAGAAATGCTAAGAATGCAGAATACTCTGCTTCAAGCATTAATTAACAAGCCATGAACACGTTAAAATTATGTTTCTGGAACGCAAACGGCATTCGTTAACATAAAAATGAACTTGAGCACTTCCTTACGGAAAAAAATATTGATATAATGTTGGTCTCTGAGACACATTTGACTTCGAGAAGCTTTTTCAAAATAAATGGCTACACTATGCATGATACAAAGGACCCTAGAGGTAGAGCACGCGGTGGATCTGCAATTCTAATTAAGTCAAGACTCAAGCACTATATCCTTGACAACGTTAGTGAAGAATATATGCAAGCTACGAATATTTTTGTTCTAATTTCGTGATATCATCAATTTACTCACCTCCCAGATTTTCAGTTACCGAAGATCAGTATAAGAAGTTCTACAAATCGCTTGGATCTTGTTTCGTGGCAGCTGGAGGCTACAATGCAAAGCATACGTACTGGGGGTCGCGCCTTGTAACACCTAGAGGTCGAGCTTTGTTTAATACAATTTCAAAAATCAGCTTAGATGTTATTTCGAGTGGGGAGCCCACTTACTGGCCTACTAACGTACGAAATATTCCGGATGCTATTGATTTTGGCGTAAAGAAAAATATTTCTATTTTCTTAATGTTGAAACTTCTCTAGATCTCTCCTCCGATCACTCCCGCACTATCGCTACAATTTGTAACCCACTAAGAAGTGACTTACCTCGCCCATTTATAAAGATGACCAATCGTGTTAATTGGCTGGAATTCAAAAAATGTCTTAGTAGTCATTGCACGTAAAATATTGCGTTAAGAACACCCAATGACATTGAAACTAACATTGCCAATCTTAACGAAATTATTAAACAGGCTGCTGAACATGCCACTACCTCCCATCCGCAGTCTGGGTTTAATAAAATTTATTCCAGGGATATTGGACATCTCGTGTGTGAAAAAAGAAGGGCTAGAAGGGAATGGCAACAGCACAGATCTCCCCAACAATAATAAACTCTAAAAGACTTCAAGAGTTGCTTGCATCTGAAAAAACTGCATCTCTTAAAAATTATTTGGAAGGTCTTGATGTCACACCAACATCTAATTACTCTTTGTGGCGCGCTGCTAGAAAGCTTAAAACACCCGTTGAGTTTAAGCCACCTCTGCGCACATCTACCGGAGGATGGGCAAGAAGCGATACGGAAAAATGTAAAATATTTGCTGAGCATTTAAAATCCGTATTTACCCCAAATACATGTACTGGTGTTGCTGATTTGCCGAGTGTAGTTGCTCTACCCCCTCGAGCCTTAAAGTTTAAGATGCGTGATGTACATAAAGTAACTGCTGAACTCAAGCCAAAGAAAGCTCCAGGTATTGATGGAATTAGTAACAAGATGCTGATGAACTTGCCGCATATTGCAATAAGAATCTTGCTGTTTATTTCTAATACCATATTACGACTGGAGTATTATCCACAACTCTGGAAGCTTGCAAAAATCAAAATGATTCCAAAGCCGGGCAAAGATCTTACTAAAGCTGAGTCATATAGGCCAATAAGTTTGCTGTCAACTATGTCAAAACTCTTCGAAAAGCTGCTCATGACAAAATTGTCCCCAATTTTAACTGATAGTGGGTGCATCCCAGACCATCAATTTGGTTTTAGAAGTTTTTGTTCTGCCCTGTTTATTGACGTTTCTCAGGCATTTGATAAAGTGTGGCACGAAGGTCTAATTTTAAAATTAAAATCATATCTACCAATAAATTTAGTGAATTTATTAGAAAGTTACATTACTACCCGGAAGTTCACGGTTGTGGAAGGAGAATTCTTGAGTGTGCCCGAATCTATATCATCCGGTGTGCCAGTTTTGTATTTGATCTATACTTGTGATATGCCTTTGAGCAGCAATGTCCATACATCTACGTTTGCCGATGATACAGCCTGCCTGAGTATGCATGAAAACACTCACGAGGCTTCCCGATATCTACAAGAACATATTACACAATTGGAAATGTGGTTGAACTTATGGAGAATTAAGGTAAATGAACAAAAGTGTGTCCATATAACGTTTACCCTAAGAAGAGTTACTTATTCCCCAATTCGAATCAATAATCAAAATATTCCTCAACATTCCCAAGTGAAATACCTTGGTATACACCTTGATCGAAGGCTTACATGGAAACATCATATTGACTTTAAGCTAACTCAGATGAAACTTAAGTTATCTCAAATACACTGGTTGATTGGCAGAAATTCAACACTTAGCCTGGACTGTAAACTTTTAATATAGAAGTCGCTTTTGAAGCCAATATGGTGTTACGGTATCCAGTTATGGGGCACTGCTTTAGCTTCCAATGTAGAGAGAATCCAACGAAGGCAAAACAAAATTTTACGGTTAATAACATCGGCTCCATGGTACATCAAAAATTCCAATATCCATCGTGATTTAAATATGCCACTAGTGATTGAAGAAATTGCAAAATACGCAGGCAAATATTTAACAAAACTCGAGTCTCATCCTAATCCGCTTGCTCGTAATAGTTTGAACTTTACTGGACACATCCGCTTAAAAAAGAGGGACACAAGGGCTCCATTACTCAACACTCCAGATGGGATTTCTTGAAAAATACTTTTTTTATACTTTTTATAAATTTTTTTTCTTTTTTGGATTATCACTACTTATGGATGTATTATTTATAACTAGTAACAAGTTTATGTCCAACAGTGGTCGGTCCTAATAATTATATTTTAGATTTAAGATTTGAATACTTATTGTTAGTTAATAATTGAAGATACAATAAATAAATACATGTATTAAAAAAAAATAACTATGAATTAAATTTTAGAATTTTACAACGGCGGGGAACAAAGTTATTAAGAGGGTAAAAACACGACGAATGGCTTTCTGTAAATATACACACTGCGTGCATTGGCTGGAACTTGGTCTGGCGCACAACCGTGCGCCTAGATTCATAATGAAATTCTACCAAGTAAGTGGCTAAATTCTTTTCATACAAAAATTTCAAAATTTGAATGAAAGATACTTTTCCACTTGCTACAGTTTTATTATGAATACGGCCCTACGAGTTCACTGATATTGCAAATTAAATTTCATTGTCAGTAAAACTTTATTGCATTTTTCAGTAATCAGTAAATTTACTGCTTACTGCAATTTTAAATGCAGTGCATATATACTGCATTGTGCTCATTTACTAACTAAATAAGTTAAATAAAACAAACAAAAACCAGCAAATTCCAATGAATTTACAATATTGAAAGTTTTGGTACTTTGAATTGATTAACTTAAAAAATATACCAAAAGCATAAGTACTTCCAACTTTAAAAAAAAATTGTATTACTAGATGTTTACACATCTCCCCTGTGATGAGATACACATTGCTTTTTTTTGCCAAAGCAAAGCAAAAGAATTCAGATGCCGTCATAAAAAACAAAATTCCATATACAAATGGGAAATACATAACGATTAAGGAAAAGAAAACGTAAATCATTTTAGTTGAGTTTTGTACGTAGAATAATACAGTTGTTTTATGGATTGGAATGGATGTGAATATTGAATACCTCGTGCCTGTTTCTCAAAACTTACAAGTGCTGGAAAACAAGTAAAACAGTTTGGAAAATATTGTATATTCATATAAAATATATAAATAAATATGTATAAAATATTTTCACAACTATAAAATACAAGTATTTCAACACTTGTAAGTTTTGAGATACATGTTCCATCGCAATGACAACGTGTGTGAAAGGGGTATGAAGATGGGATGGAGCGAGCAGGCCTTGTACATCCAAAAGAAGGAGTACAGAGGCCTTTTAGAATGCATCTGTACTCCTTCTTTTTCCTGCTGGGTATATACATACGTATTATAACTACCCAGTGAAAAAAAATGGAAGTCATTCTGGCGGAAGTACATTTTCATTGCTACCAAAAAATCGATATTTTTAATTTGCCGAGAGTGAGCAAAAAACCATGTGGAAGCTTATTTTAGTCACACAAAACCTTGTAACTCCTTAATAGTGTTAGAAAATACTCACCAAAATTTAAAAAAAATTTATTTTTTTAAAGAAATTTATGAATTATTTTTAGTCTAAAATTTAAAAGTTATTTGCTTAAATTTACATGAAAACACTGTTTCGGGCTTAAATTCGTATAAAAAGAAACGAATTGTAAAAAAAGGCAACTATTTACCCTTTTTCCTAGATGAAAATATTATCATAGAACACAAAAAAGGGAATTTTTCTTAATATCGCTTCCAATTCAGTGACCAGGCATCGAAAAAGAGAGCTTCTTGCAATGACAACCCTATGTAACATTAGATCGGATCGAAATTTGCACTACTTCCGCATCGTAAACTCTACATTTTCATTACTTTTTTGGAGTCTCTTTTTTTACTGGGTATGTACGTATGAATATACCCTAAAAGAAATGATCCTGTAGTAAATAAAATAGTCGATTGACAAAAAACACTAGGTATAAATTAATTATTTAGCAACTGACTACAAATTGGTTTAAATCTCATGCAGATATCAACCAAACATATTGAATAGAAGCACACGTAAGAAATAAATAAAAGCAAAATAAGTAAATGAGAGAAAAATAAAAAAAATCAAAAGAAGCATGCCATGAAATCAAATGCCAAATGTTTGTGTTGAAAAAAAAATAATAATTTCAATAATTAATATGTATAATATTTTCTATGAGCAGGACAAACTTTCGTATGAATGGATGTATGTATTTTTGTTTTAAATATAAAAATACTAATTATTTCTATATATCAATATACATATATTCATTATATATAGTATATACATATGTATGTATGTGTATGATATACAAATGTGCATGAAGATTTACATAAATATTTATTTAACTATAATAGATATTAAGTGACTTCAGAGTGGTTGACAAATAAGTAGTTAGTAGTCAATTTAGAAGTCATGCAGAGATGGCCAATTGACTACTGCCTATGACATGCCTATGTTAAAATAGTGAGTCGGCGACAAGGAAAAAAGTCACTTAATCAACCAGTTGTGGTTATTAAAAAACCAGTTTGAAGGTACTTACAAAGGAGTTGAAGTTCCTATAGGGGAATGACTGAAACTAATACAAACAACAATTTTTTACTAACACATTTACAACAATTTTACATTCAATTCAACAGTTATTATAGTTGCTCTACTCTAACATATATACTAGAGTGGAACACCTAATGTACATAAGTATGTCAAAATTTTTAAAATATTGAATTTTACTGAAAATAATTTATAGTTCGTTCCATTTTTACAATTAAAATGCATAAAAGTGGTAAAAAAATTATGGTGTTTGTGAAAAAGGAAGAATAAAAAGAAATAATATACAGTTTAATTAAAACCATAAATACATATGTATGTATTCGTTTCTTTTAAAATTTTTAAATATTTGGAAAGAGGAAGATGTGTTGTGAAGAAGGCGATAATGCAATTCATTCTGTCTGTGAAAGTTTATAAAAGTATTAAAAAAGATAAGTAAAATAGTGCATAAAAAATATTCACAAAGTTTAATTTAATATGTATATTTGTTTCTAAATTTTAGATATTTGTAAAGAACAAGGTGCGTTGGAGATGAAAAGATGTGAGGGCTAGATACCGCTTAAGTAATTTGGTGATTTTGTTTATCTGTATTTTTTGTTTTAAATATTATTTACTTTTGAATTTTAGAGTTATTTTTGTAATAAAAAAGCGAATAAAATATAACAGAAAGTATATTTTCTGTCAGTATATAAATTATGTATTACTCAATTGTGGTGGAAATATAAATCAATTATGATCAGTCGAACATGAGTAATATTTATCCTATCATTGATTATTAAAAAGTACTGGAGTGAGCAGTTCAACTATATGTTATATTCGTTAGTTAGAGAGAGGCAAGATCACACGTACACAAAAGTTTTCATCATATTTTTCCTTTTGCCCTTAATAAAGTGATACAAACTTTGTTTTGCGCAATGAATATATCCTGTCTGACTATCGATCAAATGAGCAGTCAACTGACTGGTAGTATTCTTGTAGGGTACATAAATAAATGCCACACGAACAGAGATACCAACTTTTCAGAGCAAAAAGCACTGTGCATTTATAAAAAAGCACTAAATGTAATAAGTATATTTGTATATAGATACATATGTTTGTAGGTATATTTTTAAATTTATTTTCAATACAAAGAAAGCCAGCATGGCCAATTATAATCATATATATGTATTGAATAAGTAAAAATTAGAAACTTAAGTTAACTAGAATTTTAAATTTAGTACAGGGTGGCCCAGAAAGACCCAAGTGGTGTAAATTCCTTATAACTTTTTATTTAAGACATATTTTTTTAATTTTTTGTTTTTTAAATACAGTAAATTTATAGGGAATATTTTTAGATTAGTTGTTAAAAATGATATCCCGCAAGTGGAGGCCATTTTCTGCTTCGCACAAATGATCTCTTTTCAACACATTTTCCATGACCTTTCGCAAAACTTCCGGTGTTATGTTGTTAATTTCGTCTGGAATATTGGTTTTTAATTCCTCAATAGTCCTAGGCTTATTAACATAAACTTTCCCTTTTAAATAACTCCAAAGGAAACAGTCTGGAGCGGTTAAATCCGGGGAACGCGGAGGCCAATTAAAATTGCTTCTACGCGAATTTATTCTTTCCCCAAAGATGTCGCGTAAAATAGCCATTGTGGCCCTCGGAGTGTGCGCTGTGGCTCCATCCTGTTGGAACCATATTTGCGGATGGTATTCCACGGCTGGCCTTACAAAATTTTCCAACATGGCCCGATATCGATCACCATTGATGTAAATGGCGAAATCTTTTTCATTTTCCAAAAAATATGGACCAATGATCCTTTCTGAAGAAACACCGCACCAAAAAGTACACTTAACTGGGTGTAATTGTCGTTGATGAAGTACTCTCTGGTTTTCCTTAGCCCATATCCTAAAGTTTTGCTTGTTAACAAACCCATTTAATTGGAAATGGGCTTCGTCACTCATAAATAAGTTATGAATAATGGAAATGGAAAGAGCACATTTGTGCGAAGCAGAAAATGGCCACCACTTGCGGGATACAATTTTTAATAACTAATCTAAAAATATTCCCTATAAATTTACTGTATTTAAAAAACAAAAAATTAAAAAAATATGTCTTAAATAAAAAGTTATAAGGAATTCACACCACTTCGGTCTTTCTGGGCCACCCTGTACAATAGATTTTTGTAATAATTTCAATTATATCGAACCATATTTTCTATTTTATCGGAAGGGATACGTTCTAGGAAGTTTACTTTTTTATTGAAAAAATTTTATGATCCTATCTATAGTTTAGAGTTGTTAAAATGCCAAAATTGTTGATAACTCTTAAGATTTACAAAAAGATATTTAAGTACTTAAAAAAAATTTCTCCTGAAAATTTACGATAAAATCGAAAATAAGGCTCGATATAAAGATAGTAGGTTTGTTCATTTATTTAAAATTATTACGAATTTGTAACAAATGTTACTGGAAATGTTACTCAAAAAGTTTGCACAAATTCCTACAAATTATTACTAGTAAAATTTTTACTTGCAAGAATTATCCAACCACCTGTTGTGTGTTTTATTGTCAAATAAATTATTTAAAAAATATTTCAAAAAGGAAAACTCAAAAAATGTGCATTTCCTTGTTAAAAAACATGTACACGTATGAAAAAAGAAAGCATGTTTTCTTAATTTATTGTTTTTCTTCCATTAAGCCACATAAATTAAATTTTAATGGCAAATAATTTTGGTTGTTTCTCATATATGATCAGAGATGGAAAGTCGAATTCTTGTATTTGTTCATGGAATATAATTAAAAAAGTATGAAAAATGCATAAAAATCGTAAATATACATGAAACTGGGTAAAGAATTTAATTTTAAATATCAATTTCTTGAAAAAAAAACTGCAATTAAAACTATTATCAAACAAAATACTCCAGAAACAGTACAATTGTATCATGATTTCCATCCATGGATCTGATATCAATAAAATGTTCTTGCCAGTTTTTACAAGTAATGCGTTCATTTACTTTTTCATATATGGGAGAATAATTTTGTAAATTTCTGCCTTACTCTCTCGTTGCTATTTTCTGCTGGGAAAGTAAATGAACAGACATAGTAATATAAAATAAAAAATAAAAATTACATTAAAGAAGTTAACATATATGTATTTATATTTACAAATAACAAATTTGGATAATATCAAAATTTATTGTGAATTATTTCTATAATTTTGATAATTTGCCTCCCCGGCCATACAAATATCGCATAAATATAATAATATATGACAATATTGTTACGTAAAAAGATTCCTACAGGGTTAATGCAAAGAACTACCTAGAAGTATTTAACTAACAGCCTGTTTGTAGAACACGACTCGTCCATAATAAGCGCTAGCATGATAGCATTTTCCTGTTTTTGGTTTTTAGATTTTACAAAATACATAAAATACTGACTATACACATACATCCGCATAAAGTTTACATATTTTCATAAAAATTACACTTTTTTTCTTCAAATAACAAGAGTAATTTTGAAGAACAAATAATTTTTGTAACAAAATAATAATAATATATAAAAATAATTTTTCATTCAATTGTCAATTGTGTTTTTCCAACACAAGAATAGGGTTATCATTTTTTCAAGTTGAATTTATAATTTTCTATGAAAAAAGATAAATGAAAACAATTTTTGGACATGTTGGCAACATAATGTTTTGCTACAGGGTGGGATATATAGACGAATTAACGTAAGCTGCACGACAAAGTCGAGTCGCGTTATACAAACGCTTTTCATTACGTAATCGCCCATGAAATGGCTCGTCGTGAGTCGCCCTTGTCGCGTTCTACAAACAGGCTATAAAGCACTAAATGTACACACATATTCACGTGCAAGCACTATAGCAACAACAATTGTGTACAAAGCTACAGACATACACGTATACAAATAAAAGTGCGAGCACTTATGGTAACCACCCTGTACTAAAAATAGCACACTGAACTACCAACATACAAGTCGTTACTTTGAAAATTCAAAGACTAACGGCCAATTGAATCACCTACAAACATCTAGAAACGGCGACATGAATTTCCCCCATTATGTCAGAAGACTGTGTTATCTCGTAATATTTTTTAGGGATTAAACGAATTAATTAAATTATAATTTAAATGAAAAAATAAATTAGAGCACGGTGAAAAAATATGCGAATGAAAGAAAACTATCGAACACTTCAAGAAATACTTTGCAAGTGATATAATATTTAATTTCAGTTATTTTCGTATGTGCCTATTTACAAATTTCCAATATCTTAACAGTACTAGTACATATGTAATACTACATAAGACTATATATTTATTATTTACTAGCTATGATAATTTAATATTAGTGTGGATCATATTTTATTATTATTATTAGTTTTAATTATTATATAAATTCATTCTTTATTATTATTATTATTTTTATTATTATTATTATTCTTATGGCGCAACATTCCGGCCCCATTGAAGAACTGGAAGTCTTCAAACATATGGCAGAGGAGCCAATTTGTGGTTTGGGTGTTTATAGACGCCGCTTCCTGTTTTGACCTCCGCCACCCTGACCTTGCCGTCGGCGCCTTCGATGACGCTCACGACTCTCCCGGTCATCCAGTGTTGGGGCGGGCAATTGTCTTCGTGGACTATTACCACTTGACCTTCCTTCAGGTTGGGCATATCTTGGTGCCACTTGACTTTGCCTTGAAGACCTCGGATATAATCGCGAGACCAGGCCTGCCAGAATGTCTGCTTGAGACCGCAGAGCAGACGCCATCGCTTCCATAACCTCTGTTCTTTGACGATCTAGCCTCTTGCGGCAGCGAACGCAGACCCTCTCCTATTATTAGATGCGCTGGAGTTAGCGCTTCGCCATCGTTGGGGTCTGGAGACAGCGGTGCTATGGGCCGACTGTTGAGCACCGCCTCTACTTCTGCAAGCATTGTCCCCATCTCTTCTTGAGTGAGCGACGCATTGTCCACGGCTCGCAGAAGTAGGAACTTCGCCTGCTTCACGGCGGCTTGCCATAGCCCTACGAAATGAGGCGCCCGAGTTGGTATGAAGGTGAACTTCACCCCGGACGACACTGCGTACGATCCTACGGCTTGCTGCAGTTCCTTCACCACTCGATTCGCTCCGACGAAGTTCGTCGCGTTGTCGCACAGGACCTCTTTCGGGAGACCTCTCCTGGCAGTGAACCTTTTAAAAGATAGAAGAAAAGAATCAGTAGACAAGTCGGATAGCTCTCACTCTATTAGTGGGTAAATTGCCCATTATTTGGGACATTAACTTCGGCTTATAGCGGAAGCAATGTACACAATTGCGAACTATTCTATTACACTCTTCTTTCGAATTAATAAGCCAGATATTTTCTCGCGAAAGAGCTATTAGGGCTTTTGTGCCAGCATGACAATTTTCGAAGTGCAAGTTTCGCAAATAAATTGTAACAAAGCTGTTAGTTTTCGGTAATAAAAGTGGGAATTTAGTATTAAATTTCAACTTTGCGTTAAGTAATCTCCCACCTACCCTTAATAGTGAAAACGTTCGTTTCTCTTCAGTAAACGTATGAATAAATGGTGTCAATTTTTGTATGTTTGATGGTAAGACCTGAGATTTCTGTAATTTAGATATCTCCTCAGAAAATTTAGATTTCTGGATTGTCTCTACAAGTGGATAGAATGACCATTTTAATTCAAATGCAGTAGGTACAACATTTTTGTATGTCTTGCGTTTCTTCAGAATATCAACGAATCTTAAGACGAATGCTGTGATTCGAAGCAATTTATTATAAGATGAATATTTTTCAATAAGATCCAATAAAAAATTTGGAGGATCCTCTACTGCAAGAAACACATGAGTTTTTCTTGTTTCTATTAATTTTTGGTTCTCTGTTAACTCGAAGTGTTTGTTAACAGGCCAATAAGAACTATCATTAAGTAAAAATGAAGGTCCTTCAAACCAAATCGAATTTTTTAATTCTTGGACGTCACATCCTCTTGATACAATATCAGCTGGATTCTCCTTAGTTGGCACATGACGCCATGAAATTTTTTCTGACCATTCTTGGACTTCCGCCACACCATTTGAAACGAAAAAGGCAGAAGAGCATGGATGCGTCTTAATCCAATGTAGCGTTATTTCTAAATCTGTCCAGAAAGTAACACTTTCGATTTCAAATTTGATCATACACTTAATTCGATTCCACAACTTAGCCAACAAGTGTGCAGCACATAACTCAAGTCTCGGAAGAGATTTTGTCTTGAGTGGAGCAACTTTAGACTTAGCAGTCAGTAGTCTCGAAACAGTTCCATCTGAATCGGAGCTTCTAATGTAAATACAACAACCATATGCTCGCATTGAGGCATCAGCAAACCCATGAATTTGAATTTTTGCTGTCGACGTTGTGTTTACGAATCTTGGGATTGTAATTGAATCAATTTCCAGTAAATTAGATTTGAAAATTTCCCATGAAGTATTTAGTCTCATGGGAATTTATTCATCCCAGTCAAGTTTTTGAATCCAAAGTTCTTGTAATAATATCTTTGATTTTGTCACTAAAGGGCACAATCCGAGAGGATCAAATAATCGAGGAGAAACTGAGAGTACGTTTCTTTTTGTAGCTTTCAATTCTTGAAAATTATCTTCCAAATGAAACTTAAATGTATCATTCTTCGGAACCCAATGTATGCCCAGAGCCTTAGAAGAGTCTGAATCATTTTGTAAAAGTTTTTCATTCTGTAAAGAGTTTATGAATTCCGGATGATTTGAAACCCATTTCGTAAGATTAAAACCAGCTGAACTTAAAATTTCAGTTGCCTGGTTGCGAATAACAATTAGGTCTTGGTAGCTCTCAGCTCCAGTAAGCAAATCATCAAAGTAAAAATCACTGCGGATAAGTTTTGAACCAATAGGAAAAGTCTCTTTGTACAAATCGCTCAAGTGAATTAAACATCTGATGGCCAAAAAAGGTGCAGAAGCTGTCTCGTAAGTGACTGTGTTAAGTCGAAACACTTTCAACTCATCAGATGGATTTTCTCTCCAAAGGATTAATTGAAAATTTCTATCATTGTCATCAACCAAGACTTGACGAAATTTTTTTTCAATATCTGCAGTGATTGCGTATTTGTGAGGTCGAAAACGGATTAATGTAGAATACAATTCTTCTTGAACTGTAGGACCAACCATTAACAATTCATTAAGTGAAACATACGAAGAAGTTCTACTTGAAGCATCAAACACTACTCGAAGTTTAGTAGTTGTACTCTGAGGACGCAAAACACATTGATGTGGAATGAAATAATGAGGAGTAATTGGCATTTTGTCTACAAACGACATATGACCTAAATTAAAATACTCTTTCATAAAATCATGATACATTTGCCTCATGGTATCATCTTTGGACAGCTTTCGTTCTAATGAAAGAAATCGTCGTTTGGCAGTTTCAAAGGAAGATCCTAGAAGTTTTGTATCAGATTTGAAAGGTAAAGAGACTTCAAATCGTCCTGACGTTAATCGTCGCATATTGTTTTTAAAATTGTCCTCACATTGTTGCTGTTCCTCTGAGTACATTTTTGTTGATTCGTTTGGAAGCTCTTCTAACTCCCAGAATTTTTTAACAATTGAATCAATATTGCTCTCGTTTTCTATAGCAGAACTTAAATGAAAAACGCTACTATTTTGTGAGCCCTTTGATTGATTGTATTTTCCAGTTACAATCCAACCAAGCGAAGTTTTTTGAATAATTGGAAAGCTCGGGCCAAATTTGATTTGACCTACACACATTAAATCAAAGAAGTTTTCTGCGCCAATTATCAATTTTCTGTGGTTTATAAAAGAAAGGATCAGCTAATTCAACATTTTTAGGAATATTCAAGATATTTGCTTTTAATTTGTGATCAGGTTGCAAATTTGTAATAGAACTCAACACCCAAAACTTGGAAGTAAATTGAGTGGAATTAACCCTCGACGTGACATTTAATTCAACACAAGACTTTGAACATGAATTTGTGTCGCTAATACCATTTAAACTAATTCTGCCTCCTTCTCTTTTTAATCTTAGTAGCTGTGCAAGTTCCTCAGTAATCAAATTTGGTTGAGAACCGGAGTCTAAAAGAGCTCTAGCTGGTATAAATTGACCAGAACTATTTCGCACTTTCACCACCGCTGTTGCAAGAATGATTCTTTCATCCGATGATGAATAATTGACAACAGCGTGGGAAGTAGATGGCTCTTCAGAGATACTATTTACATTAAAAGAACTTGTGGTATATTTATGTAGTAAGGAATTATGAGAACCACTGCATACTCTACACCTAGAAGACGAACATCTTGCTACTGTATGGCCTTTTTTCAAGCAATTAATACACGCTGGCACAGATTTTATGAAATCAAATCTTTTATTAACAGGTTTAGCACTGAATGAAGGGCAATTATTTATTACATGCTGTGCAGATTTGCAGAACAAGCATTTATCAGCAGATTTATTTGTTTTGGTGCAATTTAGTGATGTCCTAGTATTTTTATTATTTGAAGATTCAGTTTTATTTTTATTAAAAAATGTCTTAGTAGTCATTGCAGGTAAAATATTGCGTTAAGAACACCCAATGACATTGAAACTAACATTGCCAATCTTAACGAAATTATTAAACAGGCTGCTGAACATGCCACTACCTCCCATCCGCAGTCTGGGTTTAATAAAATTTATTCCAGGGATATTGGACATCTCGTGTGTGAAAAAAGAAGGGCTAGAAGGGAATTGCAACAGCACAGATCTCCCCAACAATAATAAACTCTAAAAGACTTCAAGAGTTGCTTGCATCTGAAAAAACTGCATCTCTTAAAAATTATTTGGAAGGTCTTGATGTCACACCAACATCTAATTACTCTTTGTGGCGCGCTGCTAGAAAGCTTAAAACACCCGTTGAGTTTAAGCCACCTCTGCGCACATCTACCGGAGGATGGGCAAGAAGCGATACGGAAAAATGTAAAATATTTGCTGAGCATTTAAAATCCGTATTTACCCCAAATACATGTACTGGTGTTGCTGATTTGCCGAGTGTAGTTGCTCTACCCCCTCGAGCCTTAAAGTTTAAGATGCGTGATGTACATAAAGTAACTGCTGAACTCAAGCCAAAGAAAGCTCCAGGTATTGAAGGAATTAGTAACAAGATGCTGATGAACTTGCCGCATATTGCAATAAGAATCTTGCTGTTTATTTCTAATACCATATTACGACTGGAGTATTATCCACAACTCTGGAAGCTTGCAAAAATCAAAATGATTCCAAAGCCGGGCAAAGATCTTACTAAAGCTGAGTCATATAGGCCAATAAGTTTGCTGTCAACTATGTCAAAACTCTTCGAAAAGCTGCTCATGACAAAATTGTCCCCAATTTTAACTGATAGTGGGTGCATCCCAGACCATCAATTTGGTTTTAGAAGTCAGCATAGCACCATTGAACAAACTCATAGATTGGTTCAATTTATAAGAAAAACATTTGAGGAAAAGAAGTATTGTTCTGCCCTGTTTATTGACGTTTCTCAGGCATTTGATAAAGTGTGGCACGAAGGTCTAATTTTAAAATTAAAATCATATCTACCAATAAATTTAGTGAATTTATTAGAAAGTTACATTACTACCCGGAAGTTCACGGTTGTGGAAGGAGAATTCTTGAGTGTACCCGAATCTATATCATCCGGTGTGCCAGTTTTGTATTTGATCTATACTTGTGATATGCCTTTGAGCAGCAATGTCCATACATCTACGTTTGCCGATGATACAGCCTGCCTGAGTATGCATGAAAACACTCACGAGGCTTCCCGATATCTACAAGAACATATTACACAATTGGAAATGTGGTTGAACTTATGGAGAATTAAGGTAAATGAACAAAAGTGTGTCCATATAACGTTTACCCTAAGAAGAGATACTTATTCCCCAATTCGAATCAATAATCAAAATATTCCTCAACATTCCCAAGTGAAATACCTTGGTATACACCTTGATCGAAGGCTTACATGGAAACATCATATTGACTTTAAGCTAACTCAGATGAAACTTAAGTTATCTCAAATACACTGGTTGATTGGCAGAAATTCAACACTTAGCCTGGACTGTAAACTTTTAATATAGAAGTCGCTTTTGAAGCCAATATGGTGTTACGGTATCCAGTTATGGGGCACTGCTTTAGCTTCCAATGTAGAGAGAATCCAACGAAGGCAAAACAAAATTTTACGGTTAATAACATCGGCTCCATGGTACATCAAAAATTCCAATATCCATCGTGATTTAAATATGCCACTAGTGATTGAAGAAATTGCAAAATACGCAGGCAAATATTTAACAAAACTCGAGTCTCATCCTAATCCGCTTGCTCGTAATATTTTGAACTTTACTGGACACATCCGCTTAAAAAAGAGGGACACAAGGGCTCCATTACTCAACACTCCAGATGGGATTTCTTGAAAAATACTTTTTTTTATACTTTTTATACATTTTTTTTTTTTTGGATTATCACTATTTATGGATGTATTATTTATAACTAGTAACAAGTTTATGTCCAACAGTGGTCGGTCCTAATAATTATATTTTAGATTTAAGATTTGAATACTTATTGTTAGTTAATAATTGAAGATACAATAAATAAATACATGTATTAAAAAAAAATAACTATGAATTAAATTTTAGAATTTTACAACGGCGGGGAACAAAGTTATTAAGAGGGTAAAAACACGACGAATGGCTTTCTGTAAATATACACACTGCGTGGATTGGCTAGAACTTGGTCTGGCGCACAACCGTGCGCCTAGATTCATAATGAAATTCTACCAAGTAAGTGGCTAAATTCTTTTCATACAAAAATTTCAAAATTTGAATGAAAGATACTTTTCCACTTGCTACAGTTTTATTATGAATACGGCCCTACGAGTTCACTGATATTGCAAATTAAATTTCATTGTCAGTAAAACTTTATTGCATTTTTCAGTAATCAGTAAATTTACTGCTTACTGCAATTTTAAATGCAGTGCATATATACTGCATTGTGCTCATTTACTAACTAAATAAGTTAAATAAAACAAACAAAAACCAGCAAATTCCTATGAATTTACAATATTGAAAGTTTTGGTACTTTGAATTGATTAACTTAAAAAATATACCAAAAGCATAAGTACTTCCAACTTTAAAAAAAAATTTTATTACTAGATGTTTACACATCTCCCCTGTGATGAGATACACATTGCTTTTTTTTGCCAAAGCAAAGCAAAAGAATTCAGATGCCGTCATAAAAAACAAAATTCCATATACAAATGGGAAATACATAACGATTAAGGAAAAGAAAACGTAAATCATTTTAGTTGAGTTTTGTACGTAGAATAATACAGTTGTTTTATGGATTGGAATGGATGTGAATATTGAATACCTCGTGCCTGTTTCCCAAAACTTACAAGTGCTGGAAAACAAGTAAAACAGTTTGGAAAATATTGTATATTCATATAAAATATATAAATAAATATGTATAAAATATTTTCACAACTATAAAATACAAGTATTTCAACACTTGTAAGTTTTGAGATACATGTTCCATCGCAATGACAACGTGTGTGAAAGGGGTATGAAGATGGGATGGAGCGAGCAGGCCTTGTACATCCAAAAGAAGGAGTACAGAGGCCTTTTAGAATGCATCTGTACTCCTTCTTTTTCCTGCTGGGTATATACATACGTATTATAACTACCCAGTGAAAAAAATGGAAGTCATTCTGGCGGAAGTACATTTTCATTGCTACCAAAAAATCGATATTTTTAATTTGCCGAGAGTGAGCAAAAAACCATGTGGAAGCTTATTTTAGTCACACAAAACCTTGTAACTCCTTAATAGTGTTAGAAAATACTCACCAAAATTTAAAAAAAATTTATTTTTTTAAAGAAATTTATGAATTATTTTTAGTCTAAAATTTAAAAGTTATTTGCTTAAATTTACATGAAAACACTGTTTCGGGCTTAAATTCGTATAAAAAGAAACGAATTGTAAAAAAAGGCAACTATTTACCCTTTTTCCTAGATGAAAATATTATCATAGAACACAAAAAAGGGAATTTTTCTTAATATCGCTTCCAATTCAGTGACCAGGCATCGAAAAAGAGAGCTTCTTGCAATGACAACCCTATGTAAAAATCATTAGATCGGATCGAAATTTGCACTACTTCCGCATCGTAAACTCTACATTTTCATTACTTTTTTGGAGTCTCTTTTTTTACTGGGTATGTACGTATGAATATACCCTAAAAGAAATGATCCTGTAGTAAATAAAATAATCGATTGACAAAAAACACTAGGTATAAATTAATTATTTAGCAACTGACTACAAATTGGTTTAAATCTCATGCAGATATCAACCAAACATATTGAATAGAAGCACACGTAAGAAATAAATAAAAGCAAAATAAGTAAATGAGAGAAAAATAAAAAAAATCAAAAGAAGCATGCCATGAAATCAAATGCCAAATGTTTGTGTTGAAAAAAAAATAATAATTTCAATAATTAATATGTATAATATTTTCTATGAGCAGGACAAACTTTCGTATGAATGGATGTATGTATTTTTGTTTTAAATATAAAAATACTAATTATTTCTATATATCAATATACATATATTCATTATATATAGTATATACATATGTATGTATGTGTATGATATACAAATGTGCATGAAGATTTACATAAATATTTATTTAACTATAATAGATATTAAGTGACTTCAGAGTGGTTGACAAATAAGTAGTTAGTAGTCAATTTAGAAGTCATGCAGAGATGGCCAATTGACTACTGCCTATGACATGCCTATGTTAAAATAGTGAGTCGGCGACAAGGAAAAAAGTCACTTAATCAACCAGTTGTGGTTATTAAAAAACCAGTTTGAAGGTACTTACAAAGGAGTTGAAGTTCCTATAGGGGAATGACTGAAACTAATACAAACAACAATTTTTTACTAACACATTTACAACAATTTTACATTCAATTCAACAGTTATTATAGTTGCTCTACTCTAACATATATACTAGAGTGGAACACCTAATGTACATAAGAATGTCAAAATTTTTAAAATATTGAATTTTACTGAAAATAATTTATAGTTCGTTCCATTTTTACAATTAAAATGCATAAAAGTGGTAAAAAAATTATGGTGTTTGTGAAAAAGGAAGAATAAAAAGAAATAATATAAAGTTTAATTAAAACCATAAATACATATGTATGTATTCGTTTCTTTTAAAATTTTTAAATATTTGGAAAGAGGAAGATGTGTTGTGAAGAAGGCGATAATGCAATTCATTCTGTCTGTGAAAGTTTATAAAAGTATTAAAAAAGATAAGTAAAATAGTGCATAAAAAATATTCACAAAGTTTAATTTAATATGTATATTTGTTTCTAAATTTTAGATATTTGTAAAGAACAAGGTGCGTTGGAGATGAAAAGATGTGAGGGCTAGATACCGCTTAAGTAATTTGGTGATTTTGTTTATCTGTATTTTTTGTTTTAAATATTATTTACTTTTGAATTTTAGAGTTATTTTTGTAATAAAAAAGCGAATAAAATATAACAGAAAGTATATTTTCTGTCAGTATATAAATTATGTATTACTCAATTGTGGTGGAAATATAAATCAATTATGATCAGTCGAACATGAGTAATATTTATCCTATCATTGATTATTAAAAAGTACTGGAGTGAGCAGTTCAACTATATGTTATATTCGTTAGTTAGAGAGAGGCAAGATCACACGTACACAAAAGTTTTCATCATATTTTTCCTTTTGCCCTTAATAAAGTGATACAAACTTTGTTTTGCGCAATGAATATATCCTGTCTGACTATCGATCAAATGAGCAGTCAACTGACTGGTAGTATTCTTGTAGGGTACATAAATAAATGCCACACGAACAGAGATACCAACTTTTCAGAGCAAAAAGCACTGTGCATTTATAAAAAAGCACTAAATGTAATAAGTATATTTGTATATAGATACATATGTTTGTAGGTATATTTTTAAATTTATTTTCAATACAAAGAAAGCCAGCATGGCCAATTATAATCATATATATGTATTGAATAAGTAAAAATTAGAAACTTAAGTTAACTAGAATTTTAAATTTAGTACAGGGTGGCCCAGAAAGACCCAAGTGGTGTAAATTCCTTATAACTTTTTATTTAAGACATATTTTTTTAATTTTTTGTTTTTTAAATACAGTAAATTTATAGGGAATATTTTTAGATTAGTTGTTAAAAATGATATCCCGCAAGTGGAGGCCATTTTCTGCTTCGCACAAATGATCTCTTTTCAACACATTTTCCATGACCTTTCGCAAAACTTCCGGTGTTATGTTGTTAATTTCGTCTGGAATATTGGTTTTTAATTCCTCAATAGTCCTAGGCTTATTAACATAAACTTTCCCTTTTAAATAACTCCAAAGGAAACAGTCTGGAGCGGTTAAATCCGGGGAACGCGGAGGCCAATTAAAATTGCTTCTACGCGAATTTATTCTTTCCCCAAAGATGTCGCGTAAAATAGCCATTGTGGCCCTCGGAGTGTGCGCTGTGGCTCCATCCTGTTGGAACCATATTTGCGGATGGTATTCCACGGCTGGCCTTACAAAATTTTCCAACATGGCCCGATATCGATCACCATTGATGTAAATGGCGAAATCTTTTTCATTTTCCAAAAAATATGGACCAATGATCCTTTCTGAAGAAACACCGCACCAAACAGTACACTTAACTGGGTGTAATTGTCGTTGATGAAGTACTCTCTGGTTTTCCTTAGCCCATATCCTAAAGTTTTGCTTGTTAACAAACCCATTTAATTGGAAATGGGCTTCGTCACTCATAAATAAGTTATGAATAATGGAAATGGAAAGAGCACATTTGTGCGAAGCAGAAAATGGCCACCACTTGCGGGATACAATTTTTAATAACTAATCTAAAAATATTCCCTATAAATTTACTGTATTTAAAAAACAAAAAATTAAAAAAATATGTCTTAAATAAAAAGTTATAAGGAATTCACACCACTTCGGTCTTTCTGGGCCACCCTGTACAATAGATTTTTGTAATAATTTCAATTATATCGAACCATATTTTCTATTTTATCGGAAGGGATACGTTCTAGGAAGTTTACTTTTTTATTGAAAAAATTTTATGATCCTATCTATAGTTTAGAGTTGTTAAAATGCCAAAATTGTTGATAACTCTTAAGATTTACAAAAAGATATTTAAGTACTTAAAAAAAATTTCTCCTGAAAATTTACGATAAAATCGAAAATAAGGCTCGATATAAAGATAGTAGGTTTGTTCATTTATTTAAAATTATTACGAATTTGTAACAAATGTTACTGGAAATGTTACTCAAAAAGTTTGCACAAATTCCTACAAATTATTACTAGTAAAATTTTTACTTGCAAGAATTATCCAACCACCTGTTGTGTGTTTTATTGTCAAATAAATTATTTAAAAAATATTTCAAAAAGGAAAACTCAAAAAATGTGCATTTCCTTGTTAAAAAACATGTACACGTATGAAAAAAGAAAGCATGTTTTCTTAATTTATTGTTTTTCTTCCATTAAGCCACATAAATTAAATTTTAATGGCAAATAATTTTGGTTGTTTCTCATATATGATCAGAGATGGAAAGTCGAATTCTTGTATTTGTTCATGGAATATAATTAAAAAAGTATGAAAAATTCATAAAAATCGTAAATATACATGAAACTGGGTAAAGAATTTAATTTTAAATATCAATTTCTTGAAAAAAAAACTGCAATTAAAACTATTATCAAACAAAATACTCCAGAAACAGTACAATTGTATCATGATTTCCATCCATGGATCTGATATCAATAAAATGTTCTTGCCAGTTTTTACAAGTAATGCGTTCATTTACTTTTTCATATATGGGAGAATAATTTTGTAAATTTCTGCCTTACTCTCTCGTTGCTATTTTCTGCTGGGAAAGTAAATGAACAGACATAGTAATATAAAATAAAAAATAAAAATTACATTAAAGAAGTTAACATATATGTATTTATATTTACAAATAACAAATTTGGATAATATCAAAATTTATTGTGAATTATTTCTATAATTTTGATAATTTGCCTCCCCGGCCATACAAATATCGCATAAATATAATAATATATGACAATATTGTTACGTAAAAAGATTCCTACAGGGTTAATGCAAAGAACTACCTAGAAGTATTTAACTAACAGCCTGTTTGTAGAACACGACTCGTCCATAATAAGCGCTAGCATGATAGCATTTTCCTGTTTTTGGTTTTTAGATTTTACAAAATACATAAAATACTGACTATACACATACATCCGCATAAAGTTTACATATTTTCATAAAAATTACACTTTTTTTCTTCAAATAACAAGAGTAATTTTGAAGAACAAATAATTTTTGTAACAAAATAATAATAATATATAAAAATAATTTTTCATTCAATTGTCAATTGTGTTTTTCCAACACAAGAATAGGGTTATCATTTTTTCAAGTTGAATTTATAATTTTCTATGAAAAAAGATAAATGAAAACAATTTTTGGACATGTTGGCAACATAATGTTTTGCTACAGGGTGGGATATATAGACGAATTAACGTAAGTTGCACGACAAAGTCGAGTCGCGTTATACAAACGCTTTTCATTACGTAATCGCCCATGAAATGGCTCGTCGTGAGTCGCCCTTGTCGCGTTCTACAAACAGGCTATAAAGCACTAAATGTACACACATATTCACGTGCAAGCACTATAGCAACAACAATTGTGTACAAAGCTACAGACATACACGTATACAAATAAAAGTGCGAGCACTTATGGTAACCACCCTGTACTAAAAATAGCACACTGAACTACCAACATACAAGTCGTTACTTTGAAAATTCAAAGACTAACGGCCAATCGAATCACCTACAAACATCTAGAAACGGCGACATGAATTTCCCCCATTATGTCAGAAGACTGTGTTATCTCGTAATATTTTTTAGGGATTAAACGAATTAATTAAATTATAATTTAAATGAAAAAATAAATTAGAGCACGGTGAAAAAATATGCGAATGAAAGAAAACTATCGAACACTTCAAGAAATACTTTGCAAGTGATATAATATTTAATTTCAGTTATTTTCGTATGTGCCTATTTACAAATTTCCAATATCTTAACAGTACTAGTACATATGTAATACTACATAAGACTATATATTTATTATTTACTAGCTATGATAATTTAATATTAGTGTGGATCATATTTTATTATTATTATTAGTTTTAATTATTATATAAATTCATTCTTTATTATTATTATTATTTTTATTATTATTATTATTCTTATGGCGCAACATTCCGGCCCCATTGAAGAACTGGAAGTCTTCAAACATATGGCAGAGGAGCCAATTTGTGGTTTGGGTGTTTATAGACGCCGCTTCCTGTTTTGACCTCCGCCACCCTGACCTTGCCGTCGGCGCCTTCGATGACGCTCACGACTCTCCCGGTCATCCAGTGTTGGGGCGGGCAATTGTCTTCGTGGACTATTACCACTTGACCTTCCTTCAGGTTGGGCATATCTTGGTGCCACTTGACTTTGCCTTGAAGACCTCGGATATAATCGCGAGACCAGGCCTGCCAGAATGTCTGCTTGGGACCGCAGAGCAGACGCCATCGCTTCCATAACCTCTGTTCTTTGACGATCTAGCCTCTTGCGGCAGCGAACGCAGACCCTCTCCTATTATTAGATGCGCTGGAGTTAGCGCTTCGCCATCGTTGGGGTCTGGAGACAGCGGTGCTATGGGCCGACTGTTGAGCACCGCCTCTACTTCTGCAAGCATTGTCCCCATCTCTTCTTGAGTGAGCGACGCATTGTCCACGGCTCGCAGAAGTAGGAATTTCGCCTGCTTCACGGCGGCTTCCCATAGCCCTACGAAATGAGGCGCCCGAGTTGGTATGAAGGTGAACTTCACCCCGGACGACACTGCGTACGATCCTACGGCTTGCTGCAGTTCCTTCACCACTCGATTCGCTCCGACGAAGTTCGTCGCGTTGTCGCACAGGACCTCTTTCGGGAGACCTCTCCTGGCAGTGAACCTTTTAAAAGATAGAAGAAAAGAATCAGTAGACAAGTCGGATAGCTCTCACTCTATTAGTGGGTAAATTGCCCATTATTTGGGACATTAACTTCGGCTTATAGCGGAAGCAATGTACACAATTGCGAACTATTCTATTACACTCTTCTTTCGCATTAATAAGCCAGATATTTTCTCGCGAAAGAGCTATTAGGGCTTTTGTGCCAGCATGACAATTTTCGAAGTGCAAGTTTCGCAAATAAATTGTAACAAAGCTGTTAGTTTTCGGTAATAAAAGTGGGAATTTAGTATTAAATTTCAACTTTGCGTTAAGTAATCTCCCACCTACCCTTAATAGTGAAAACGTTCGTTTCTCTTCAGTAAACGTATGAATAAATGGTGTCAATTTTTGTATATTTGATGGTAAGACCTGAGATTTCTGTAATTTAGATATCTCCTCAGAAAATTTAGATTTCTGGATTGTCTCTACAAGTGGATAGAATGACCATTTTAATTCAAATGCAGTAGGTACAACATTTTTGTATGTCTTGCGTTTCTTCAGAATATCAACGAATCTTAAGACGAATGCTGTGATTCGAAGCAATTTATTATAAGATGAATATTTTTCAATAAGATCCAATAAAAAATTTGGAGGATCCTCTACTGCAAGAAACACATGAGTTTTTCTTGTTTCTATTAATTTTTGGTTCTCTGTTAACTCGAAGTGTTTGTTAACAGGCCAATAAGAACTATCATTAAGTAAAAATGAAGGTCCTTCAAACCAAATCGAATTTTTTAATTCTTGGACGTCACATCCTCTTGATACAATATCAGCTGGATTCTCCTTAGTTGGCACATGACGCCATGAAATTTTTTCTGACCATTCTTGGACTTCCGCCACACCATTTGAAACGAAAAAGGCAGAAGAGCATGGATGCGTCTTAATCCAATGTAGCGTTATTTCTGAATCTGTCCAGAAAGTAACACTTTCGATTTCAAATTTGATCATACACTTAATTCGATTCCACAACTTAGCCAACAAGTGTGCAGCACATAACTCAAGTCTCGGAAGAGATTTTGTCTTGAGTGGAGCAACTTTAGACTTAGCAGTCAGTAGTCTCGAAACAGTTCCATCTGAATCGGAGCTTCTAATGTAAATACAACAACCATATGCTCGCATTGAGGCATCAGCAAACCCATGAATTTGAATTTTTGCTGTCGACGTTGTGTTTACGAATCTTGGGATTGTAATTGAATCAATTTCCAGTAAATTAGATTTGAAAATTTCCCATGAAGTATTTAGTCTCATGGGAATTGATTCATCCCAGTCAAGTTTTTGAATCCAAAGTTCTTGTAATAATATCTTTGATTTTGTCACTAAAGGGCACAATCCGAGAGGATCAAATAATCGACGAGAAACTGAGAGTACGTTTCTTTTTGTAGCTTTCAATTCTTGAAAATTATCTTCCAAATGAAACTTAAATGTATCATTCTTCGGAACCCAATGTATGCCCAGAGCCTTAGAAGAGTCTGAATCATTTTGTAAAAGTTTTTCATTCTGTAAAGAGTTTATGAATTCCGGATGATTTGAAACCCATTTCGTAAGATTAAAACCAGCTGAACTTAAAATTTCAGTTGCCTGGTTGCGAATAACAATTATGTCTTGGTAGCTCTCAGCTCCAGTAAGCAAATCATCAAAGTAAAAATCACTGCGGATAAGTTTTGAACCAATAGGAAAAGTCTCTTTGTACAAATCGCTCAAGTGAATTAAACATCTGATGGCCAAAAAAGGTGCAGAAGCTGTCCCGTAAGTGACTGTGTTAAGTCGAAACACTTTCAACTCATCAGATGGATTTTCTCTCGAAAGGATTAATTGAAAATTTCTATCATTGTCATCAACCAAGACTTGACGAAATTTTTTTTCAATATCTGCAGTGATTGCGTATTTGTGAGGTCGAAAACGGATTAATGTAGAATACAATTCTTCTTGAACTGTAGGACCAACCATTAACAATTCATTAAGTGAAACATACGAAGAAGTTCTACTTGAAGCATCAAACACTACTCGAAGTTTAGTAGTTGTACTCTGAGGACGCAAAACACATTGATGTGGAATGAAATAATGAGGAGTAATTGGCATTTTGTCTACAAACGACATATGACCTAAATTAAAATACTCTTTCATAAAATCATGATACATTTGCCTCATGGTATCATCTTTGGACAGCTTTCGTTCTAATGAAAGAAATCGTCGTTTGGCAGTTTCAAAGGAAGATCCTAGAAGTTTTGTATCAGATTTGAAAGGTAAAGAGACTTCAAATCGTCCTGACGTTAATCGTAGCATATTGTTTTTAAAATTGTCCTCACATTGTTGCTGTTCCTCTGAGTACATTTTTGTTGATTCGTTTGGAAGCTCTTCTAACTCCCAGAATTTTTTAACAATTGAATCAATTTTGCTCTCGTTTTCTATAGCAGAACTTAAATGAAAACGCTACTATTTTGTGAGCCCTTTGATTGATTGTATTTTCCAGTTACAATCCAACCAAGCGAAGTTTTTTGAATAATTGGAAAGCTCGGGCCAAATTTGATTTGACCTACACACATTAAATCAAAGAAGTTTTCTGCGCCAATTATCAATTTTCTGTGGTTTATAAAAGAAAGGATCAGCTAATTCAACATTTTTAGGAATATTCAAGATATTTGCTTTTAATTTGTGATCAGGTTGCAAATTTGTAATAGAACTCAACACCCAAAACTTGGAAGTAAATTGAGTGGAATTAACCCTCGACGTGACATTTAATTCAACACAAGACTTTGAACATGAATTTGTGTCGCTAATACCATTTAAACTAATTCTGCCTCCTTCTCTTTTTAATCTTAGTAGCTGTGCAAGTTCCTCAGTAATCAAATTTGGTTGAGAACCGGAGTCTAAAAGAGCTCTAGCTGGTATAAATTGACCAGAACTATTTCGCACTTTCACCACCGCTGTTGCAAGAATGATTCTTTCATCCGATGATGAATAATTGACAACAGCGTGGGAAGTAGATGGCTCTTCAGAGATACTATTTACATTAAAAGAACTTGTGGTATATTTATGTAGTAAGGAATTATGAGAACCACTGCATACTCTACACCTAGAAGACGAACATCTTGCTACTGTATGGCCTTTTTTCAAGCAATTAATACACGCTGGCACAGATTTTATGAAATCAAATCTTTTATTAACAGGTTTAGCACTGAATGAAGGGCAATTATTTATTACATGCTGTGCAGATTTGCAGAACAAGCATTTATCAGCAGATTTATTTGTTTTGGTGCAATTTAGTGATGTCCTAGTATTTTTATTATTTGAAGATTCAGTTTTATTTTTATTAAACCTCGGTCTTGAAGTTGGAGATTCATCAGCAGAAATATGCTGGTAGCGTTTGTTCAAGGCGGCTTCACAGTCTGACCATAATGGTAGCCTTTCAAAGTCAAGTTGTTCTTCCCATTTTGATCTTGTGACTGGATCTACTTTTGACATCACTAAATGTAGACAAGCTTTTAAGCTTTGCGGAACTTATTCTAGTAAGAATTGTATAAAAATTATTGAAATAAAACTTAAACTTAAAAAAAAAAAAAAAATTCAGCAATTAGAAGTTTAAAATAAACTTTCATCAAAAAAAAAAAAAAAAAAAATTAGCATAGCATTAGTTATTTTCTTGTCATCGCCTATTGACAAGAGAGAATCATATGTTGCCGATACTGTATCAAACATGCTTCGCAAAGCAGAAGCCGAAGGTTTGTGATTTCTGGTAAATCAAAAAGTTTCGATATATTATCGAAAAATATGAGACATTCATTGTCATATACCTTCTTCAAACTGGCTAAAGCTTTGGGATAATTTTCCTCGGAAATCTGAGAAGCTTTCACAGTACCTAAAGCTGAATCGGATAAGCATGATATCAAATGATTAAATTTCTCAATATCTGTCAACGTCGGATCATTATGTACCAAATTTTCAAACAAACTCATAAAATTCTTATATTCCGAGTATTTCCCAGTAAATTTGGGTAGCCTCATATTTGGAAGCCTGGAATGATGAGATTGTACGCTGAAAGAAGTTTCAGGTATATTTGGCTGCCTATTTTTATTTAAAATGGTTAAAAATAATGACTTTGTGGTGACACAAATATCCTCAAGCTCAGCTCTGTCGTCGTTATCACGATCTAAATTATCCACATCAGACTGAAGCTTCATGGCTTGGTCAATATAATCCTTTAAAATGTCTAATCGACACTCGAGTTCAACAGGATTAAACGAAATAGTCTTCTCTAAGATAGACTGTCGAATCCTTTCAATACGTTTTACAACTTTTGTTTTCTTAGCGGTTAATTTTTTTAATGTCTCCAGTTCGGAAACACACTCTTGGCGCTTTTTAGTTGCCATATTTATTTATTTTATTCGTCAAAGCAAATTAATACCAAATTAATTTATTGGCCTTCAAATGTTTGAACTAAACTAATGGAATGTGCTTTGGAATATAAGTGTTATTCAATATATTATTTCCTCGCCGGATACACAATATTCGGAGAATTAATCTTTATGTAGATTACTCTTTTATTCACAAAATTTAATTTAATCAATATTCCGAAATTAAAAATAATTTATTTAATTTCCTTAGAAACCACTTTTACAGCCTTTGGTAATTAAAAAATATTTATTTACCAAGTAAAATCGATTTTAAGTTAATTTAATAGAGAGAAATATTTTTACAAGACGAAGTATGAACACACTTTGATATTATTTACTAATTATATGTAATTAAATTTTCGAAGCTAGTGTGAACACACAAACGACTTAGTACTTTTTATTTATATGAAAATTAACTTTTCGCCCTAGTGTAAATGGGGTTCAATGTTACAGCTGGTGTAATATAAATTATTACAAGTGGTATAGGAACAACCGGAATGGAATACTGATGTTAATAAATTTATGATCAGAGAGTAAAAGGAGAAAATAAAAGTGACAATTTTATTATTTAAGTTATTTAAAATAAATAAAATTAACACTCGCGAATAATTTTGTGTATTTTTTAACGTAAATAAAATTATTTTAACGCGATAAAAATGCCGACGGTAATTAGAAATAATTATTAGAATTTCTCTCAGTAATGAAGAGAACAAGTTATGTGTGTATGAATGTGTGTTAATTATAATAATCAAAACACTTGCGATAAGTTTCACTTTTAAGGGTGGATTTAGTTTAATAACAACATTAAATAAATAAATTGTTTCACAAATGTTAAAGTGTAAAAAATATTCTTTGTGTTCGACTTGCAAAGCGATTTGAATTTTTGAGTAATTTACAAAAATCTCTTAAATTTGATTAACTTACAAATTTAAGGGTAAAATAACACAAATATTTTTTACACTTTTTACCTGTTGATCGGAATTTTCGGAACTACTCCCCTGGTTACGTTCAGCTCTGCACAAGATACAGCGGCAACGGGGCATCTGGACAAGATTTTTGGTTGATGTTGTAGTTGTAGTTATTATGTACGTATGTAGTTACTTTTTTATTTAACTTTGTTTTAACTACACTGCACTTGTTTGAATGTTTTTTTGTTTGTGTACTTATGGTTTATATACTTATGTATATGATGGTAATTATACAAAGTATTTTGTCTTTTTTTTAGCACTTCACTTTTCAAACTGTTTTGTTTTTTATTTAAATTTTAATTAAATTATACAATTTTTAAAAACTTTTTTTTTTCAAATTAAATCAATTTATTAATTTGATTTGTTTATTTTTACAATTTTTCACAGTCCCTGCTCGGGCGCCAAAATGTTATCTCCTAATATTTTTTAGGGATTAAACGAATTTAAATTAATTAAATTATAATTTAAATGAAAAAATAAATTAGGACACGGTGAAAAAATATGCGAATGAAAGAAAACTATCGAACACTTCAAGAAATACTTTGCAAGTGATATAATATTTAATTTCAGTTATTTTCTTATGTGCCTATTTACAAATTTCCAATATCTTAACAGTACTAGTACATATGTAATACTACATAAGACTATATATTTATTATTTACTAGCTATGATAATTTAATATTAGTGTGGATCATATTTTATTATTAATATTAGTTTTAATTATTATATAAATTCATTCATTATTATTATTATTATTATTTTTATTATTATTATTATTCTTATGGCGCAACAGACTGTTTGAACATCTGGCTACCAATAAACAAAACAGCCATATCGTTTCTTCTGTGTTGGTCTTTGCTAAGTACATACATGCATGCATGTTGCTACGTCATCTACTTGCGAATATTCTAGATCCGGTTTGGTAGTATAAAAAGAGAGCTGCCATATGTGAGAAGTCAATCAGTACAAATTGGAATTTAGTAGAGTGAACATCGTTGAAAGTAAAAGACATCGTGCCGTGGATAATAACGTTAAGAAGTAAATAAGAAAAGACAAGTTGTAATTGGTTTAGTCAAGAATAAAAGGAAGTTCAGTTGCAAATAAGAAAATCGTGTTGTTATTTATTTTTATTTTTGAGCAATCAAAAGAACTCACACGTTTAATAAAATTTAAACGCAACAATATGAAATCAAAAATTATAAGATTGACTATAGCCAGAAAAATAAATACGACATTTGCTTTCCTCAGTTGTTAGTGCTTCCAAATCCGAATTCTGTTGCTGGGGTTATTGTAATTAAGTTATTTTATAGCGTGTATGATATCCTCTGTAATTTCTATATATATGTTATTTTTTGCACTGTGAAACAGAAACTTTTTCTTCCTCTGTATTTCAGCTAGATGAATTAACATTCTGCAAAGGAAACTTTGCGTGTCTAAAAGTAGTGCAATCAGAAAGTTTTTGAAAAGTGTAAAATTCTTATTTGGTGTTTTTTATAAAGCCACCAAACTATAACAAATTAATATTTAGTAAGTTTTTAAAACGCACTAAAGACACTAAAGTCAAAGTTGAAAAAACACCAATTTAGTGGCTTCTTTTAAAAAAGCACCAAGTTCAAAAATTCCGCAATGTTAAGAATTAAAAAGCACTAAATCTAGTGCGAAAATCACTAATTTTAGGGCGAAAAGCACTAAATTGGCGCGCTGCACATGAAGCACGAATGAGTAATGCAAACAGCAAGGTTCCTAAACGTAATTCAGAGAGGGAAGCAGGTGATTCAACTCGTCTAAACATAGCATTAATTATATTTGTTAATGCGTTTTGAATTTGGATGAGAGAAGTTTACAAGAAATAATTTTTGGCGATTTTATTTCTAATTTTTGGTGATTTTCTGATAAATTTTGATACGATCATTTTATAAAAGTTTATATTAAAAAAGAGTTATATAAAAAATTTATCATTAAATTTTTAATAAGAAATACCAGCTAAAATTGCTTTTGGCGATTTTTAAAATCAATTTGGCGAAATATATCGGAAAAAATCTGACAATCCTGGTGTCAGATACAACTACAACGCAAAGCCTGACGTTTCTAACTTTGGAAAAAAAGCGAAAAACAAAATGTGTATGATACAATAAAACCTTTTACAATACTCACTGTTTGTTTCACTATTTTGTTTTATGTATAAAACACAGCATAATTCGATTACTTTGATCCAACTAATTCGTGTTTTATGTAAACCTACCACAATTTTAATAAAAATGTCATATTTACATGTAAGATTGGCCAAACAAATTAAGAAATGTATACCAACTAATTGTCAAAGCACGCAAAAAGTTGAGAGTTGCCTCACTTTTCGTTTCGCTTTGCGTTAAAAGTAATTTATGTGAAATGTTTCAGCATGTCCATTTCATCTTAGATGTCAAAGCGAATCTTCAACGCAATGCGAAGCAAAAGTTTTATCTGACATAGCCTTTATGCTCTAACATTTAAGGAAGAGATCCATAGCTCGCTTTTTTCGCGTTGTGATTTACACGCGTTTCATCCTCTTTTTTCATTCTATACTTTGTTCGCGATGAGTTACATGTACTGCTTTTCATGCGCCATTTTATTTTAGTTTTGTTTTATTTTTTTTTACTAAGAAATTTATTTTATTGAAAAAAAAAGCAAAATAATATTTATCGATAGCGCAAGAAATAAAGTATTATTTAACATCTTTAAATTTCAAGAACAGCTGACTTTCTTTCATGGTGCTTGTAACGCGTACAAAAGTAAAAAGTAGACCTACTTTGTGCTTTGAACGCACCTACGCGTTCTACGCTTTTTGCAATATAGCTCTTCACATACTGTTACATTGATTCTACTTTTTTGACAGATGCATAGAAAGCATAACGCGCAAAAAGTGAGCTATGGACCTCTACATTTAGAGTCTAATGGTAGAGTTAGCAGATTCGTATCATGAGTTTACAAATAAGCTGACCAAATCTGTAATATAAATGAAACATGTTACTATTTATTAAATATATATTGTAAGGTATAAATCTACAGAAAAAAGATTTTTCCGAAGCAAACGTTAACTTCTCTATCACATACATACATACATAAATACACATGTATAAATTCATTTTTCATTTCCCGAGAAAGCGGAAAATTTTTTATAAATCGTTGGATCCCGCTCCATATAAATAATGAAAATTATAGGAATTAATATAAATTTTATTATAAAGCTTAAAACACATCTAATATACATATGTAAATACTCGTATGTTAATTCAAATTAGGTTTTAACACAAGAACTTATTTTTTTTGACACTTAGTTTTTAAATTCCTTAAAAGTTTTTTTCCAAAACGAAAAACTTTTTTACATGAGAACAAAAAAGTAAATTTACACATGATTTAAACTTGGCAGTTTTTCTTGAAGCAAGTGTGAGTTTTTGGAAGAGAGGGAAAAGAAGAAAGAAGAGGGGTACTGACTTGCTTGTACAGAAAAATTACTTAATTTTTTTGTTATTTCATTCGCTGCATTAAAACAATAGGAAAATTTAACAAGAAACCGTCCGAGTGTAAACAGTCGATCAGTTTTAAAAGAGAATTGAGAAGAACTGCTTTAAGGAAAACTGCCAAGTCTAAAACTTGACTTACAAATATAATAGTTAACATAATAGTTAACAAAAACACACATAAAATAAAAAATTTAACGGAACTTTAAGTTTGAGATCTGAAATAGATCAGAAAATTTGTTCTTAAAAAGCGTCCATAAAATTATATTTTCCATGTTAAACAATTTCATTAAAAACAAAAAAAAAGAGAATAATGATTTCAATAAATTACTCTACTTTATATATATCTTTCTGAAGAAGAGATTACTAGAAAATAACCATTATCTACCTTAGGTTATTATTAACCAATATCGTGAGATATACATACATTATTATGACCGTTTACATATGTAATACTACATAAGACTATATATTTATTATTTACTAGCTATGATAATTTAATATTAGTGTGGATCATATTTTATTATTAATATTAGTTTTAATTATTATATAAATTCATTCATTATTATTATTATTATTATTTTTATTATTATTATTATTCTTATGGCGCAACAGACTGTTTGAACATCTGGCTACCAATAAACAAAACAGCCATATCGTTTCTTCTGTGTTGGTCTTTGCTAAGTACATACATGCATGCATGTTGCTACGTCATCTACTTGCGAATATTCTAGATCCGGTTTGGTAGTATAAAAAGAGAGCTGCCATATGTGAGAAGTCAATCAGTACAAATTGGAATTTAGTAGAGTGAACATCGTTGAAAGTAAAAGACATCGTGCCGTGGATAATAACGTTAAGAAGTAAATAAGAAAAGACAAGTTGTAATTGGTTTAGTCAAGAATAAAAGGAAGTTCAGTTGCAAATAAGAAAATCGTGTTGTTATTTATTTTTATTTTTGAGCAATCAAAAGAACTCACACGTTTAATAAAATTTAAACGCAACAATATGAAATCAAAAATTATAAGATTGACTATAGCCAGAAAAATAAATACGACATTTGCTTTCCTCAGTTGTTAGTGCTTCCAAATCCGAATTCTGTTGCTGGGGTTATTGTAATTAAGTTATTTTATAGCGTGTATGATATCCTCTGTAATTTCTATATATATGTTATTTTTTGCACTGTGAAACAGAAACTTTTTCTTCCTCTGTATTTCAGCTAGATGAATTAACATTCTGCAAAGGAAACTTTGCGTGTCTAAAAGTAGTGCAATCAGAAAGTTTTTGAAAAGTGTAAAATTCTTATTTGGTGTTTTTTATAAAGCCACCAAACTATAACAAATTAATATTTAGTAAGTTTTTAAAACGCACTAAAGACACTAAAGTCAAAGTTGAAAAAACACCAATTTAGTGGCTTCTTTTAAAAAAGCACCAAGTTCAAAAATTCCGCAATGTTAAGAATTAAAAAGCACTAAATCTAGTGCGAAAATCACTAATTTTAGGGCGAAAAGCACTAAATTGGCGCGCTGCACATGAAGCACGAATGAGTAATGCAAACAGCAAGGTTCCTAAACGTAATTCAGAGAGGGAAGCAGGTGATTCAACTCGTCTAAACATAGCATTAATTATATTTGTTAATGCGTTTTGAATTTGGATGAGAGAAGTTTACAAGAAATAATTTTTGGCGATTTTATTTCTAATTTTTGGTGATTTTCTGATAAATTTTGATACGATCATTTTATAAAAGTTTATATTAAAAAAGAGTTATATAAAAAATTTATCATTAAATTTTTAATAAGAAATACTAGCTAAAACTGCTTTTGGCGATTTTTAAAATCAATTTGGCGAAATATATCGGAAAAAATCTGACAATCCTGGTGTCAGATACAACTACAACGCAAAGCCTGACGTTTCTAACTTTGGAAAAAAAGCGAAAAACAAAATGTGTATGATACAATAAAACCTTTTACAATACTCACTGTTTGTTTCACTATTTTGTTTTATGTATAAAACACAGCATAATTCGATTACTTTGATCCAACTAATTCGTGTTTTATGTAAACCTACCACAATTTTAATAAAAATGTCATATTTACATGTAAGATTGGCCAAACAAATTAAGAAATGTATACCAACTAATTGTCAAAGCACGCAAAAAGTTGAGAGTTGCCTCACTTTTCGTTTCGCTTTGCGTTAAAAGTAATTTATGTGAAATGTTTCAGCATGTCCATTTCATCTTAGATGTCAAAGCGAATCTTCAACGCAATGCGAAGCAAAAGTTTTATCTGACATAGCCTTTATGCTCTAACATTTAAGGAAGAGATCCATAGCTCGCTTTTTTCGCGTTGTGATTTACACGCGTTTCATCCTCTTTTTTCATTCTATACTTTGTTCGCGATGAGTTACATGTACTGCTTTTCATGCGCCATTTTATTTTAGTTTTGTTTTATTTTTTTTTACTAAGAAATTTATTTTATTGAAAAAAAAAGCAAAATAATATTTATCGATAGCGCAAGAAATAAAGTATTATTTAACATCTTTAAATTTCAAGAACAACTGACTTTCTTTCATGGTGCTTGTAACGCGTACAAAAGTAAAAAGTAGACCTACTTTGTGCTTTGAACGCACCTACGCGTTCTACGCTTTTTGCAATATAGCTCTTCACATACTGTTACATTGATTCTACTTTTTTGACAGATGCATAGAAAGCATAACGCGCAAAAAGTGAGCTATGGACCTCTACATTTAGAGTCTAATGGTAGAGTTAGCAGATTCGTATCATGAGTTTACAAATAAGCTGACCAAATCTGTAATATAAATGAAACATGTTACTATTTATTAAATATATATTGTAAGGTATAAATCTACAGAAAAAAGATTTTTCCGAAGCAAACGTTAACTTCTCTATCACATACATACATACATAAATACACATGTATAAATTCATTTTTCATTTCCCGAGAAAGCGGAAAATTTTTTATAAATCGTTGGATCCCGCTCCATATAAATAATGAAAATTATAGGAATTAATATAAATTTTATTATAAAGCTTAAAACACATCTAATATACATATGTAAATACTCGTATGTTAATTCAAATTAGGTTTTAACACAAGAACTTATTTTTTTTGACACTTAGTTTTTAAATTCCTTAAAAGTTTTTTTCCAAAACGAAAAACTTTTTTACATGAGAACAAAAAAGTAAATTTACACATGATTTAAACTTGGCAGTTTTTCTTGAAGCAAGTGTGAGTTTTTGGAAGAGAGGGAAAAAAAGAAAGAAGAGGGGTACTGACTTGCTTGTACAGAAAAATTACTTAATTTTTTTGTTATTTCATTCGCTGCATTAAAACAATAGGAAAATTTAACAAGAAACCGTCCGAGTGTAAACAGTCGATCAGTTTTAAAAGAGAATTGAGAAGAACTGCTTTAAGGAAAACTGCCAAGTCTAAAACTTGACTTACAAATATAATAGTTAACATAATAGTTAACAAAAACACACATAAAATAAAAAATTTAACGGAACTTTAAGTTTGAGATCTGAAATAGATCAGAAAATTTGTTCTTAAAAAGCGTCCATAAAATTATATTTTCCATGTTAAACAATTTCATTAAAAACAAAAAAAAAGAGAATAATGATTTCAATAAATTACTCTACTTTATATATATCTTTCTGAAGAAGAGATTACTAGAAAATAACCATTATCTACCTTAGGTTATTATTAACCAATATCGTGAGATATACATACATTATTATGACCGTTTTGTTAACTTTTCCAAAGACATTTCAATATCTTGCCCTAGAAATGCATCCATTATATCTAAAATACGATATTCGTGTAGCGATAAGCGAAGAATAAAATTACTTTCGACAATGGTCATTGTTAACCAAAAAACTTTTTTGGTTCCTATAATAGTCATTTGTAACAAAAGAAATATTTCTTACTTATATTGGTTATAACCATTATTTAAATACATTAAATGGTTATAAAAACTTTCACAAATTCTCTTATAACTGTTATCTTTCTGCTTAAAATATCAATCTATGTGACAATATGTAAATGTAAATTTTTTTAAAAAACGCTGCTCGCAATAAATTTTCACAAATGCCAAAGTGAAAGCAGTTGTTGTCTATATGTAAGGTCGTCAGGTCTTATAGTTTCCCGGAATCCCGCTGCAACGATCCACAAAAATCGGGCAATTTTAAAATAGAAAATCCCGTGAAAAAATCTTACTTTCAGCCTCACATATTTACTAAAGCTGCGTTCAGACTATTATACCTACTTACTTATATATTACGTGGAAGTGTGATAGTCTGAGCACAAAATGCCATCAAAGCGGCAAATAATACGGTACAAATTTTTCGTAGTACCTTCATAGCGGACAGTCGATTAGCGGAATTTTTCTTACATACCAAACAAAGAAAAAATTATACAAAAAATATTCGGAGTACATATTATTCGTATAGGTACATACTGACTTAATTAAATACGCTTTATTGCTTTGCTAATATTTTTTACATAGTGGAAATAACATAAACAAAAAAACCGCAAACAAAAAATAACATAAACAGTGACATTGAGCAATACTCTATACGAATACCTCAAAACAAACAAACAATCATAAATTACAAAAACAAAAAACAACCGCAAACAAAAAAACACAAAAAACTGCCCTTGAGGAATACTCTATATGAGTGCCTCAAATACAAAAAAAATTGTGAAGTGAGTTCTAACGGCAGAAATGCGAATTTTACTATGAGTTCTGAAGCTATTAACGAAAACAATAGAAATAATAAATTTAATGAAAGTCTTTTTTCAACGGCAAAGCCAATTTTTCGTCAGCGATCAACTTCGCTTTGTCCAATGCCAAATAGTAGTGATTTATTAACAGTACAGTTGCCTAGTACTTCTTCATATAATTGAGTAATATTATCCCTTTCAGGCTCGTGTTCATCACTTATCACTCAACAAAATTATCACTACAGATAACAGTAGCTCAAAACCCAAGGTGCTATTCGGAGTGGACAGAAATAAAACTGTGGTAAGGCGTGGCCGAAGCCCAAATTCTTCAAAAATTTAATCCGATCCAAAGATGTCTAGATATAACAGCGCATCCTCAACTAGTCGTCAAAATCACTCAAACCGTCAAAATTTTGCAAGATGAGAACGACAAACCCGATGTATCCTCGAATAAAACATCCAGGCAGCCACCAGTCTATTTGAGAGAGAAAACTTCAAATGCCCTTATTAAAAAATTAATTTCGGTCATTGGTGAGAATGCTGCCAAGACAAATTCTATTCCCGCGCAGAAAATGTCAGTCGCCTTGAAGCCACTATTGAAATCTTGTGCAAACTATCAACAACTTTACAACAAATGTGACAAGCATGATGCAAGAAATGCTACGAATGTAGAATATAATAGAAAATAATAGTGATATAATGTTGGTCTCTGAGACTCATTTGAATTTCTAGAAGCCTCTTTAAAATGAATGGCTACACTTTACTTTACTAGAGGGAGAGCATGCGGTGGATCAGCAATTCTAATATAGTCAAATCTCAAGCACTATATTCTTGACAACATTTGTGAAGAACATCTACCATCAACAAATATCTGCATTGAACATTTTTGTACAAATTTCGTGATATCTTCAATTTACTCCCCTCCCAGATTTTCAATCACTGAGGATCAATACGAGAAATTCTACAAGTCTCTTGGACCTTCTTTCGTAGAAGCTGGAGACTACAATGCTAAGCATACGTTCTGCGGTTCGCGTCTTAATACGCCTAGAAATAGGGCGTTGTTCAACATAATTTCAAAAATGGGCTTGGATGTTATTTCGAGCGGGGAGCCTACTTAATGCCCTACTGACCTACGAAAACTTCCGAATGTTATAGATTTTGGTATCATAAAAGGTATTTCTAGGGAATAAATTCACGTTGGAGATTCTCTAGATCTCTTGTCCGATCACTCTCCCACGATCGTGTGAATTGGCTGGGATTCAAAAAATATCTTAGTAGTCATTGCACGGAAAATATTACGTTAAGAACACCCGATGAGATTGAATCTAACATTGCCAATCTTAACGAGAATATTAAACAAGCTTCTAAACATGCCACTACCTCCCATCCGCATACTGGGTTCAATAAAATTTATTATACAGACGTTGAACGTCTCGTACGTGAAAAAAGAAGAGCTAGAAGGGAATGGCAACATCACAGATCACCTCAACACAAAATTAGATTTAAGGAGTGCATTAAACGACTCCAAAAGTTGATTGCATTTGAAAAAACTGCATCTTTTAAAAATTATCTGGAAGGTCTTGATGTCACACCAGCATCTAATTACTCTTTGTGGCTCGCTGTTAAAAAGCTTAAAACAGCAGTTCATTTTAAGCCACCTCTGAGCACATCTATCGGAGGTTGGGCAATAGGCGATACTTAAAAAGGTAAGATATTTGCTGAGCATTTAAAATCCGTATTTACACCAAACACATGTACCGGTATAGCTGATTTGCTGAGTGTAGTTGCTCCACCCCCTCGATCCTTAAAATTTAAGATGTGTGATGTGCAAAAACTAATTGCCGAATTCAACCCGAAAAAAGCTCCCAGTATTGATGGAATTGGTAACCAGATGCTGATTAAATTACCTCGTACTGCAATTAGAATCCTGTTATTAATTTTTAATGCCATTTTACGACTGGAGTATTATCCAAACTGCTGGAACCTTGCCAAAGTTAAAATGATTCCAAAGCCAGTTAAAGATCTTACCAAGGCTGAGTCATATAGGCCAATAATTTTACTGTCAACAATTTCAAAGCTTTTTAAAAAGCTATTCATGAAAAAATTGTCTTCAATTTTTACTGATAATGGGTGCATCCCGGACCATCAATTTGGTTTTAGAAGCCAGCATAGCACCATTGAGCATACGCATACATTGGTTCAATTTACAAGAAAAACATTTGAGGAAAAGAAGTATTGTTCTGCCCTGTTTATTGATGTTTCTCCGGCATTTGATAAAGTGTGGCATGAAGGCCTGATTTTGAAATTGAAGATATAATTACCAATAAACATTGTAAATCTTTTGGAAAGTTACATTCTTTCCCGAAAACTTACAGTTGTGGAAAGACACTTTATGAGTATTCCTGAAACTATCTCATCTGGTGTGCCACAGTGGAGTATACTGGACCCATTTTTATATTTGATTTATACTTGTGATATGCCTATGAGCAGTAGTACCTGACTTCTACATTTGCTGACGATACAGTCTGCCTTAGTATGCATGAAAACCCTAATGAGGCATCCCGCAATCTTCAGGAATATATTACCCAGCTGGAAATATGGTTGAACTTATGGAGAATTAAAGTCAATGAACAAATATGTGTCCATATAACGTTTACCCTAAAAAGAGATACTTGCTCCCCTGTTCGAATCTATAATCAAAATATTCCTCATTATTCCCACGTAAAATACCTTGGTATACACCCTGATCGAAGGCTTACATGGAAACATCATATTGACTCTAAGTTAACTCAGATGAAACTTAAGTTATCTCAAATATATTGGTTGATTGGCAGACTGCAAACTTTTACTATACAAGTCGTTTTTGAAGCAAATATAGTGCTACGGAATTCGAATATGGGGCACAGCTTCAGCTACCAATGTCGAGAGAATCCAACGAAGGCAAAACAAAAATTTACGGTTAATAAGATCGGCTCCATAGTACATCAAAAATTTTTATATGCAACGTGATTTAAATATTCCACTAGTGATTGAAGAAATTGCAAAATACGAAGGCAAATATTTAACAAAACTCGAATCACATCTTAATCCGCTTGCTCGTAATATTTTAAACTTTACTGGACATATCCGCCTAAAAAAGAGGGACACATGGGCTCTTACTCCAACACTCCAGATGGGACTACTTGAAAATACTTTTTTCCCCTTTTTTGACTATCATTAACCCAAATTTGCTTGCAAAAATCAAAATGATTCCAAAGCCGGGAAAAGATCTTACTAAAGCTGAGTCATATAGGCCAATAAGTTTGCTGTCAACTATGTCAAAACTCTTCGAAAAGCTGCTCATGACAAAATTGTCCCCAACCTTAACAGATAGTGGGTGCATCCCAGACCATCAATTTGGTTTTAGAAGTCAGCATAGCACCATTGAACAAACTCATAGATTGGTTCAATTTATAAGAAAAACATTTGAGGAAAAGAAGTATTGTTCTGCCCTGTTTATTGACGTTTCTCAGGCATTTGATAAAGTGTGGCATGAAGGTCTAATTCTAAAATTAAAGTCATATCTACCAATAAATTTAGTGAATTTATTAGAAAGTTACATCACTACCCGGAAGTTCACGGTTGTGGAAGGAGAATTCATGAGTGTGCCCGAATCTATATCATCCGGTGTGCCACAGGGGAGCATACTGGGGCCAGTTTTGTATTTGATCTATACTTGTGATATGCCTTTAAGCAGCAATATCCATACATCTACGTTTGCCGATGATACAGCCTGCCTTAGTATGCATGAAAACCCTCACGAGGCTTCCCGATATTTACAAGAACATATTACACAATTGGAAATGTGGTTGAACTTATGGAGAATTAAGGTAAATGAACAAAAGTGTGTACATATAACGTTTACCCTAAGAAGAGATACTTGTTCCCCAATTCGAATCAATAATCAAAATATTCCTCAACACTCCCAAGTGAAATACCTTGGTATACACCTTGATCGTAGGCTTACATGGAAACATCATATTGACTTTAAGCTAACTCAGATGAAAATTAAGTTATCTCAAATACACTGGTTGATTGGCAGAAATTCAACACTTAGCATGGACTGTAATCTTTTATTATACAAGTCGCTTTTAAAGCCAATATGGTGTTACGGTATCCAGTTATGGGGCACTGCTTCAGCTTCCAATGTAGAGAGAATCCAACGAAGGCAAAACAAAATTTTACGGTTAATAACATCGGCTCCATGGTACATCAAAAATTCTAATATACATCGTGATTTAAATATGCCACTAGTGACTGAAGAAATTGCAAAATACGCAGGCAAATATTTAACAAAACTCGAGTCACATCCTAATCCGCTTGCTCGTAATATTTTGAACTTTACTGGATACATCCGCTTAAAAAAGAGGGACACAAGGGCTCTATTACTCAACACGCCAGATGGGATTTCTTGAAAATAATTTTTTTTTTATACTTTTTTATAAATTTTGTTTCTTTTTTGATTATCACTACTTATGTATTATTTATAACTATTAACAAGTTTATGTCCGACAATGGTCGGTCCTAATAATTATATTTTAGATTTAAGATTTGAATACTTATTGTTAGTTCATATTTGAAGATACAATAAATAAATACATGTATTAAAAAAAAAAAATTAACCCAAATTTAACAATTTCAGCCACAATTTAACAATTTCAGCCAACAATTTTGCAAGTTTAATTGGCGCCGGATTGGCAGTTCACTACTACTTCTGTGGTTTCATAGCAGTGAAAGTGCAAGCTTAAAACTAAAAAAGGAACTTAAGAAAAGCGATTTGAATACAGTGCACACTTTGGTAGTTTTATTCCCAAACAAAAGAAAAAATAAAAAGTTGCCTAGCAAAAATTTAAATATTATAAATTAAAAAAAGTAAAGGATAATATTATCTAATAGAAACAGAGTATAGTATATTATCAATTTGAGTGAAAAAGCAGACGGACTCATAAGTAAATTGTGAAAGATTAAAACTCCTTTACAGCAAATTAAAAGCACGTGGAAAGAAACTCCAGCATAAATTCATCATGTATTCCCGGAGCATGAAGGATCCTTCATCGTTGGATGCAGATAAGAGTAAGGCTGAGCTTACATCTGGCATTTCTTGTGTGTTTTTTCCTAAAAAAAACGTAACCAACGAATTGCTAATGAAAAACTTTTTGACTCAGACATATATTTATTGATTTAAACAGTTTGCAATCATTTTGGATTCTATAAAATTGTCTATTAATTATGTATGAAACTGTTTAACTTAATAAAAACATTTCTGAATCAAATATTTTTATATTAGTAATTAGTTGGTTACGTTTTATGTGTGTGTAGCATTTGACATACAGATGTAAACCCGGCCTAAGTAGCTGTTGTAATCAGCGTTGCCATAACCAAAATATTTTTGTAACCAAAATATGATAAAAAAGTAACCAAAGGCGAAAAAAAGTAACCAAAATTTTTTTGTATTTAATGCTCAATCAGACGTGACACAACCATAGCTATAGAAAACAGCTGTTCGAACCAAACTAATGAGCAACACGTCTAATTTAAGCTTTACTATACTGAATTATTTGTACTTCAGTTGAAAAATACATATATCTCTGATAGTATAGAATAATCAATTAAGTCCTCTTAAACAATTGTTTTCGGACGTTTTACGGACTTTAAAATGGTGCGTAATATAACGTAATAAAGCCTAATTTGCTCAAGCATGCTCAAGCAACTATTTCATATTGCCACCGATATAATCATTATGAAATTATATAATATAAATGAAATTATTTCATTTAGATTTGAGATTTCCTAATTTATATAGCCTTATTTTCAATTATACCTTAAGCGAAATGTAATCGAAAATAGACTTTTTTATTTAAATTAAAATTTTATTAGCCTCCCCATAGTTGAGAATTATCAAAAAGCCAAAATGTTGATAACTTTTAAGATAAGAGCCGTAAAATTGTATCTTAAGCGATAATTTACGTATGTAAAACAAATTTGAATATTAAAAAAAAAGACTTATCCTGAAAACTCTAATTTTTTTCTCTTACTATTAAATCGAAAACAAAAATAAATAACAAAAAATTTAAAAAAAATTTAAATTAAAATTTTATTAGCCTCCCCATAGTTGAGAATTATCAAAAAGCCAAAATGTTGATAAATTTTAAGATAAGAGCCGTAAAATTGTATCTTAAGCGACAATTTACGTATGTAAAACAAATTTGAATATTAAAAAAAAAAGACTTCTCCTGAAAACTCTAATTTTTGTCTCTTACTATTAAATCGAAAACAAAAATAAATAACAAAAATTAAAAATTTAAAAACCCCCGAATAAATCTAGAGAAGATGCAAAATCTTCTAAGCGGCTGGACCGATTTTCTTAAAACATGGCTAAGCAACCTTTCGATCAAGTCACCTTTCAAACAGAAAAAAATAAATCAAAATCGGTCTAGCCGTTTGGTCTGTACGTGGACACGGACAGACACACAGATGCACAGATACACAGACCCACACTACAAACTTATAACAACCCTTTTTTTGTTGGGGGGTTAAAAATAATATCAAATAAAACACAATAATAAAAGAAATAAAGTTCTTTGCAATAAAAAAATTTCATTTTATTACACTCTTTGTCCAAATACATGAATGAATAGATAAAGTATTAAAAAAATACATACATATGCATTATAGAGTTGGTTTTAACATCCAGCTCCCTGCATTAGTTTTGATTAAGCTAAGCTACGAAACTGTCCTTTCAGAAACCTATGATCTGTAATTCATTCAATTCATTTGTATGTTTGGAAACTTTGTCTCAAAATATGTCCACATCAATACTTTTTATTTCCAATTGGGAAAATCATTTAAAAATGTGGTAGTGCATCATGATATGCAAATTTAAATGCCATATAAAAATGGTTATTTTCGTGTTACAAAAATGTAACCAAAATAGAATGTGTGTGTACACACACACATTGGAAAAATAAGTAACCAAATTTGGTTAAAAGTAATCAAACCGGCAACGCTGGTTGTAATTGGTTTTCAATCATTTACTTAAGCTACGGTCACACTTGTCAAACATTTTCCCAAAAAGGCGTAACCCCTAAATGCTAATAAAAAATTTTGTAATTCAGATAAAAGTTTGTCAAGTTAGAAAGTAGACAATAATGTTGCATTCTATGACACTGACTATTAGTTGTGTTCGAAACTGTTTAGTTTGATAAAAAAGTATTTGGATCAAAACTTTTTTCATTAGTGTTTGTTGGTTACGCTTTTTTGGGCAAATGTTTGACAAGTGTGACCGTAGCTTTATGTTTGCGCTACTACTAGAGGGAATGGAAGATTGAGTAACGTTGAGATCCATATTTATTTTATACTCAATGATATAGTATGAAGTGCATGGAACTCATCGTCAATGCTAGTCTTGAATCACTTTCAAAGCTTGTAAAAGTGAAGCAAACTTACTCTTTATTCTTTATTATTGTAAAAGGTTCACAAAATTACCATATATAAGAAATTTAAGAAATTTATTTTTCGACATATTGTCATAATTATATTTTAATTTGAAATCTATTTGCTGGTAGTTCAGCTTGGTCTATATGCATTTCATTGTTGCTGTAACGAATCATCAGTAGACTTCAACCACACACTTTGAATAGTCACAAACTTTCAACTTTGTAAAAGTTTCTAAGCCTACTATGCTTATTTTTCTTTTGTGATTTTCAAAAAAATTATTATTTGTGAATTCTCAAATAGTTCCTGAAAGTCTTTGCATAAGATAAGAGGTTTGTGAGTATTCAAAATGTGTGGTTGAAGTCTACTGATGATTTGTTACAGCAACAATGAAATGCATATAGACCAGGCTGAACCACCAGCAAATAAATTTCAAATATATAAGCAGTATTATATGTATACTACTGTCCCAAACTTCGCTTATTCTTTTTTTTTGGGATACTATTTTATATCTATAGTTAGCCTGCTTGCACATGCTAAAACAATTCAAATCAAATTTCAATATAATCAGAATTTTCCCCTGAAATTACTTAAAACAAATTATTGTTTTAAAATTTTAGATTTAATTCATTTTAATGGCTAGAGCCAGAAATCCATTTATCAATTCACATGTAATTTTTGCATTTTAATAATGATAATGGTATTTCATCCGTTTTGATAACAACTATTTTGCTGAAATAAATTTATAATTTCCAATAAAAGGGATGTTTTACAATGAGCACCATATTGCTCTAAACAATTTTTATTTGGTTTCTGGCTAATTAGCACGATAGAGTAAGTTAAAATGGGGATCATAATAAATAAATCAGCATATGTGATCTTGGATGGGACGGCAATTACGGGCCAACATCTATCCGTAACCAATTGACAGCCTTGCTTCCTGGTCCACACTATTTTAACTTTGTTTTTTACTGTCTCGCCTTGAGACCCTTATTTTGCACGAATAAAATTAAATAGTGATCTGTGCGAACAAAATTTCCAGTTATGCTGCCCATCAACCCATCCCTATAGCCGACAAGAATGAGGCGAAACAATTACGTGCATAGTTTGGAACAAAAGCTCTGCCTATCGTTTAAAACTTAAATCAAATCATTTAGTTGCATGATACAGATACTTATTTATGGCGCACAACGAGAGGCCGATACATAAATTTTGCTTAGTACCATCTTTTAAGCCGCATTCAAATAATTAGTGTCGCTCCGAAAATTTTCCTTTCTCTCTTCTTTTTGTTGTAACTTCTTAGTTTTCTAATAATATACACAACCTCTTTACAATTTACTTTTTGTTGCTTTTCTTGCAAAGTTATAAAAGAAGTCTCTTGAATATTTTTTGTTATGGAAGTAACATAAGATCATAAATCTGTTCACCAGCAAATAATTTGCTTCACATGGCTTCATGTCATAGTTATTTATCTAATATTTCCCAATATTTCTACAATGGAAACACTTTATTCTAGTACCAAAAAATAACTTTTTCTCATACAGTTGTTAAAATATTATTTTGTCACTTTAGTTTCTGTCTCCAAAGGTACAAGTGTAAGATTTAGTCGTTCAACTGTTAAATTCATTACTCTATCAAAAAAAAAATATATATATATATAGTCTATATACAAAAATAAAAAGTATGTCAAGAAACCAAATAATAGCAATTTTTCTGATTTTCTTAATATTACTTTATACAAATATAATATACATAATTTTACATAACTTAGAATAGGCTACAGCAGTTTCTTTAAATACAAGTTTTTTGACCGTATTGGTCAAACAATATATATCAACTAATAGTTTGTAAGATTTTCTCTATGACTTTCTCGTAAGGAAGTTTCGAAGGACGGTATTTGATTTTTCGTCACAAAGAAAATTTTTCAAAGGAAAGAAAAAAGGTTTAGCTCTTTTTGTAGTACATTAATACATATGTCTCAGAACCGAGAGGAGGAAATAAATCTTGGTAGCAGCCAGTTAGGTAAGTGCATTACATGCAAAACAGAAATGTCCGACCCAAAATATGGGGTCTTTACTCAATGTGGCCACCAGTTTCATAAGTCCTGTTTATCAAAGCATGCTAAATCGAGTCAACTACGCCCAGTGTGTAAAAGTAACTTGCCTGCATCTTTGATAACACGGGGACAAGCTAAGCGAGCTATTATTTTCGACGTTGATAAGGGAGACCCGGGTTTATCTACTGTTTCAGGAGCTGAGCCTAAATCGCTGGAGTTCCCCAGTGAATTGTCCATGTATCAGGGGAAGGTATTCAGAAGATTGTGGCTGCTGCTGTCAGTGAACAGCATGCAATGATACTGACTAGTCTTAGCCAGCAATTGTCGTCCATAATAGAAACCAATGTGCAAAGGGCGTTTCATAAGCTAAATTTATCAAATACTAATCAGGACCTACCTTTAAATATGCCAATTGGCAGTAATCCGGCGGCAACGACTAGAAATGCAAGTCCACAGTCAAAACGTTTACCCACAGTGGAAACACCAACCCTGGAACAGCTATTAGGGCTGCCCAATTCCAATTTACAACATAATCACAGTATCCTGGCAAACATTATTTCTAATACGATATACCATTCATTACATTATACATAATTGGCGAATCAAATTTTCCGGTGATCCCAAAGAAATGTCCATTGAAAATTTTTTGTATCGTGTGGAAGCACTAACGAATCAAACTATCAATGGCAATTTCAATTTGTTGTGCGATCATATCTCAATGCTATTTGAGTCTAAGGCAAGTGAGTGGTTTTGGCGTTACCACAAATTCGCTCGGGTAATCATCTGGCCGGAATTGTGTGTGGCCTTACGCAAACTGTACAAAGACTATCATACGGACGTAGGTCTGAGAGAAATGATTCGGGATAGGAAACAGAAAGTAAATGAAAGGTTCGAAGCTATTGTTGAGATATGTGACCGTCTGGTTCACCCTATAGATGATGCAAATATTTTTTTTTTAATACATTTATTTATTTATTGTATCTTCAATTATGAACTAACAATAAGTATTCAAATCTTAAATCTAAAATAGAAGTATTAGGCCCGACCACTGTCGGACATAAACTTAGTGATAGTTATAAATAATACATAAGTAGTGATAATCAAAAAAAAATATTTTCAAGCAATCCCATCTGGAGTGTTGAGTATAAGAGCCCTTGTGTTCTTCTTGTTCAACCGAATGTGGCCAGTAAAATTCAAGATGTTACGAGCAAGCGGATTAGGATGTGACTCGAGTTTTGTTAAATATTTGCCTACGTATTTTGCTATTTCTTCAATCACTAGAGGCATATTCAAATCACGATGTAAATTTGAGTTTTTGATGTACCATGGAGCCGATGTTATCAAACGTCAAATTTTGTTTTGCCTTCGTTGGATTCTCTCGACGTTAGAAGCTGAAGCAGTGCCCCATAACTGAATTCCGTAGCACCATATTGGCTGCAAAAGCGGCTTGTATAATAAAAGCTTGCAGTCTAGGCTGAGTCTTGAATTTCTACCAATCAGCGAATATATCTGAGTTAGTTTAAGTTTCATTTGTATTAGCTTTAAGTCAATATGTTGTTTCCATGTAAGTCGTCGATCAAGGTGTATACCAAGGTATTTTATATGTGAATGCTGAGGAACAACTTGATTGTTGATTCGAATTGGGGAACAAGTATCTCTTCGCAGGGTAAATGTTACCTGAACACACTTTTGCTCGTTTACCTTAATTCTCCATAAATTTAACCATATTTCCAGTTGTGTAATATGTTTTTGTAGATATCGCGAAGCCTCATGAGGATTTTCGTGCATACTTAAGCAGGCTGTATCAGCGGCAAACGTAGATTTATGGATATTACTGCTCAAAGGCATATCACAAGTATAAATCAAATACAAAACTGGCCCCAGTATGCTCCCCTGCGGCACACCGGATGGGTCACACTCATGAATTCTCCTTCCAAAACCGTAAACTTCCAGGTATTAATGTAACTTTCTAATAAATTGACCAAATTGGTAGATATGATTTTAATTTTAAAATTAGACATTCATGCCACAGTTTATCAAATGCCTGCGAAACGTCACTAAACAGTGCAGAACAGTACTTCTTTTCTTCAAATGTTCTTCTTATACATTGAACAAATCTATGCGTTTGTTCAAAGGTGCTATGCTGACTTCTAAAACCAAACTGATGGTCTGTGATGCACCCACTACCAATTAGAATTGGGGACAATTTTGACATGAGCAGTTTTTCGAAAAGTTTTGACATTGTTGATAGCAGGCTTATTGGCCTGTATGATTCTGCCTTGGTCAGATCTTTGCCCGGCTTTGGAATCATTTTAACTTTGGCAAGCTTCCAGCTGTGGGGATAATACTCTAGTCGTAAAATGGCATTAAAAATGAATAACATGATTCTAAATGCAATACGAGGCAATTTTATTAGCATTTGGTTACTAATTCCATCAATACCCGGTGCTTTCATCGGGTTGAGTTCAGCAATTAGATTTTGTACATCACACATTTTAAATTTTAGGGGTCGAGGGGGTAGCGCAACTACACTCGGTAAATCAACAACACCAGTACATGTGTTTGGGGTAAATAAGGATTTTAAATGCTTTGCAAACAAGTTACCTTTTTCAATATCACTCCTGGCCCAAACTCCGGTAGAAGTGCGCAGAGGTGGTTTAAACTCAACGGGTGTTTTAATTCTTTTCGCAGCGCGCCATAAAGAATAATTAGATGCTGGTGTGACATTGAGATTTTCCAGATAGTTTTTAAGAGATGCAGTTTTTTCATATGCAAGCAGTTCTTGGAGTCTTTTAGTGCACTCTTTTAATCTAATTTTATTTTGGGGTGATCTGTGCTGTTGCCATTCTCTTCTAGCTCTTCTTTTGGCACATACGAGAAGTTCAATATCTGCAGAATATATTCTGTTAAACCCTGTCTGCGGATGGGAGGAAGTGGCATGTTCAGCTGCCTGCTTAATATTTTCGTTTAGATTAGCAATATTAGATTCAATATCGTCATGAGTTCTTAGCTTAATGTTTTCAGTGCAGTGACTACTAAGATATTTTTTGAATCGCAGCCAATTAACACGACTGACCATTTTCACATATGGGTGAGGTATAGCCCTTCTCAGTGGGCTTCAGATTGTAACGATCGTGGGAGAGTGATCGGGCGATAGATCTAGGGAAGCTTCGACGTGAATTAATTCCCTAGAAATATTTTTCATGACGCCAAAATCTATAATATCCGGAATTTTATGTATGTCAGTAGGCCAGTAAGTGGGCTCCCCACTCGAAATGACGTCCAAGCCCATTTTTGAAACCCAGAAAGTATGTTTTGCGTTATAGTCTCCAGCTGCTACGAAACAAGGGCCAAGAGATTTGTAGAAATCCTCGTATTGATCCTCAGTAATTGCGAATCTGGGAGGGGAGTAAATAGATGATATGACAAAATTTGTGCAAAAATTTTCGATACAAATATTCGTTGCTTGTAGATTATCTTCACAGATGTTGTCAAGAATATAATGCTTGAGTCTCGACTTTATTAAAATTGCTGATCCCCCGCAAGCTCTTTCTCTTGGTTCCTTTGAATCATATAAAATGTAGCCATTAATTTTAAATAGACTTCTTGAAGTCAAATGAGTCTCAGAAACCAACATTATATCAATATTTTTTTCCGTGAGGAAGTGCTCAAGTTCATTTTTATGTTGGCGAATGCCGTTTGCGTTCCAGAAACTTATCTTTAATGTATTCATGGCTTGTTAACTAATGCTTGAAGCAGTGTAGACTGCATTCGTAGCATTTCTTGCATCATGCTAGTTATATTTGTTGTAAAATTATTTATAGTCAGCACTAGATTCTCAATAGTAGCTTCAAGGCGACTAAAATTAAACCTTGAGTTTGCATTCGTTGAATTATTTTGAGGCAGAATATTTTGTGTGGGAATGGAACTAGTCTTAGCTGCATCGGCATACGATACACGTGAAGTGACAGGTTGGCTCATTTGAGTAAAAGTGGCGGAGTAAGCGTTTGCTGTTTGTGCTGGAGTTAATTTAGGTTTTTGCCCCATAGTCTGTTTAACGAAAGAATAGACAGGACATCCTCTGTAGTTAGCGGTGTGATTACCTCCACAATTACTACATTTTTTTCCTGCTAGATCTTTAGGCTTAGTACAACCAGCAGTATCGTGCAATTCACCGTAGATAACACAAACTGAAGGTAACTTGCAGTATGTTTTTGTGTGACCATATTCTTGACAATTATGGCACTGTACGGGTCCAGAACGCTTGTGTGGTTCTTCAACTGTTATTTTTCGGTATAAGAGATATTTTAAATTGTAAATTGGATGAGTCTCGCTTTTTTTCAATTTTATATCGTTTGGCTCAAGCTCGACGCGAAATAGAGGTTGAGGAATCTTCTGCCTATTTATTATTTTAGATACATTTTTTACCTTAAATCCCTGGAGGACGAGTGCATCTTTTATTTCTTCGGGAGCAACATAGGAATCGATGCCCTTCAATACGATCTGCAGGCCTTTAGTACTTTTAAGCTGATATGTGTAGAAACTTTTCTTACTTTGAAATTTATTTGCTTGTGGTTTAACTTGGTCTATATCCGTATTTCATTGGCGCTTAAACCAAATCATCAGTAGACTTCAACCACAAACTACTAAACTTATTTTGTCTTTGTGATTTTCAAAAATATTATTATTCTATGAATTCTCATATAGTTTTTGAAAGTCTGTGCATAAAGTAAGAGGTTTGTGACTGTTCAAAATTTGTGGTTGAAGTCTACTGATGATTTGGTTTAAGCGCCAATGAAATACGTATATAGACCAAGCTAAACCACAAACAAATAAATTTCAAATTAAAATATAATTATGACAATATGTCGAATAATAAACTTCTTAAATGTTAAATTTTAGATTTTATTTTTCATTTTGCCTTGTAATTACTTTTATTGTTATCCAATGGATTTCTAATTGTATGAAGGTGTAGAAAAATAAAATAGATTCATATCTAATATAAATTATTTGCTGGGTTTTGTATGAGTTTCAAAGCCTACTAAACTTATTTTGTCTTTGTGATTTTCAAAAATATTATTATTCTATGAATTCTCATATAGTTTTTGAAAGTCTGTGCATAAAGTAAGAGGTTTGTGACTGTTCAAAATTTGTGGTTGAAGTCTACTGATGATTTGGTTTAAGCGCCAATGAAATACGTATATAGACCAAGCTAAACCACAAGCAAATAAATTTCAAATTAAAATATAATTATGACAATATGTCGAATAATAAACTTCTTAAACTTTTCTTACTTTTTTCAAATTCAGAAATCAGTTTGCGAAAATCTTTTTCTTCATAAATTTGAATTTTGGTTTCATCAATGTTACCACGTTGTATTGGAACGATGTGAAATTTATTCTCACCAATGACTGAAATTAAATTTTTTATAAGAGCGTTTGAATTTTTTTCTCTCAAATAGATTGGAGGCGGCTTGGATGTTTTGTTCGTAGATACATCGGGTTCGCTGTTGTCAACTTGTAATATTTGAAAACGAATTTGACGGTTAATAGAGGATGCGCTGTTATCCCTAGATATTTTTGGAGCAGATGAAATTTTCGAAGACTTTGGGCTTCGTCCGCGCTTTACCACTGTTATATATCTGTCCATTCCCACTTGGACCTTGGGTTTTGGGCTGCTCTTAACTTCAGTAAAAACTTGGTTAAGTGATGACCACGAGCCCGAAGCGGATGATATCGCTGAGTTAAATGTAGAAGTACTAGGCAACGGTAATGTTAACGAATCACTAGTTGGCATTGGACAAAGCGAAGTTGATCGCTGATGAAAAAGTGGCCTCGCCGTTAAAAAAAGTCTACTATCAGATTTCTTATTTATTTTGTTATCATTAAGAGCTTCAGAGCTCTCAGTAAGTCTATCATCAGATTTTTTATTTTTATTATTTTCATTAAGAGCTTCAGAGCTCACAGTAAAATAGGCATTTCTGCCATTAGAACTCACTTCACAGTTATTTGTTTTTGAGGTACTTATATAGAGTATTCCTCAAGGGCACTTTTGTTTGTTTGTTTGTTTTTTTATTACTGTTTTTTTTGTTTTTGTTAATTATGACTATTTAAAAAAAATATTAGCAATGCAAATAAAGCTAGCAATAACAATATGTTTTCCGAATATTTTTTCGTACAATTTTTTTTGTTTAGTATGAAATAAAAACTCCGCTAAATCGACTGTTCACTATGAATGTACAACTAACTGTTGATGCAAATATTGCGCAGAAACCTTTTACCTGAAATCCAGCATGAAATATTGAATATTCATTTAGTAAATGTGTCCCAATTACTTGACATATGTATGTCGTAGGAAGGAATTTTTCTTGCAAGATATAGGAAAAAGGCAATCATATCCGAAAGCTTCTCGCAAGGAGGTTCACGAGATTATTGAAAATGACGATACTGCTTCCGATGAAGAAGTCGTTTCTGCTCTTTCTGTACTCTGCTGAAATTGAAATTTGACTAGGCACCCTTACCACGACTGCGTTCAAGAACAACGAGTATCCTGCTATAGGTGTGGAACACCAAATGTATATAGACCCAAGAGCGCTAACTATAGTTCAAAAAACTGCAAGTTTAGTGCACTGAACAGTGCACGCAGACAAACAAGTTTGATTCATTCCGCTATTGACACCAATTAAATGAAACTCGCAAGGAATTATTACCCGAAAATTTATTCAAAACTAACCAAAAAGAACAGATAGTAGATTTCGTGATTGAAAACGACAGTTCCTTTTTTCAGAGACTGAAGACTCTTTTAGGTCAACTTTTTTGACTTAAAATAGCCCCAAGGACCGGAAACAAGATTTTTTTGACCCAAGCTTTCTTATTTGGCCTTTGTTTTCATAACAACAGATATCAAGAATTCTCATAACAGTGAGAATAAACCCCCTCCTACGTACTTCAAACCCTTTCACGTGCTTTTAACGGAATATAATGATAAAATAACCAAGATTTTTAACTAGCCACCACTATCTAGACGAAATATTCGTTCCAGAAATCCCATACGAAGCTTTTGGCAAACCATAGAAGTAGAGTGGAAATGGGGACAATAGTCCTGTTTTGGGAATTAAAAACCGGGAAACAAGACTATTGTCCCCATTAATACAAAAGTGATGGCAACCTATTCCGAATGTGGGGGATTTTGGGGATTTTCATGCCGAGATTTTATGTCTGTGTGTGTATGTGTTGTGTGTGTGTGTGTGTGTGTGTACACATGTGTGTACAGCTTATGTTATTATTGTAAAGAAACGTTGTGCTTACAGTTCATGGATGTATGTATATGTGGGTGTTTGTATGTGTGTATGTATACGTGTGTGGGTGTGTGCATATGTGTGTTTGTTTATGTATTTAATTGTGAGTCTGCCGGTGTCGGATACTTTTGTTGTAGTGGCAGACAAATATTATACCCCTGTAGGAAATGTCGATTTTGAAAAATGTATTGACTCGCTTTCGACTTGTCACCAGTACTACTATATAATTATCACCCATATAATATTTTGTGCTATAGACATTTAGCATGTGTCATTGAAACCCTACAAATAACACTGAAACAATTAAGTAGGTATTGACTACGAAGTTCTTATGAGACATGGAGACATACCAACCAAACAGTTAGTTCCAGTAATTTGTGTGCATACAAATGCATATATGTATATAGACAAGTTGCTGACAATTCCAACACAAATATACCATATTTGTTTTCTATATTTCTTTTATAATGAGGGATAGAACAAACTTATTATATCAAAATTGCCACTAGAATTTTAATGTTGCTACAAAGACATTTGGTTCCCAGTCTGACTGTAGGGTAGTGACAAGAAATTTGTGTGTATGTAGTAATCGTGATTTGATTGATTTTGGTTTGCTGTTGTGATTTCTCGTTGCTATGCGTATGTATGGTTATTGTATGCAGTGTTGCCAAAATGTTGTAGGCGTTTCCCACCATATAGCCCCTGAAAACCCGCTAAAAACCGCTAGCTGAATAAAAATAAACGCTAATATAACCGTTGAATTTTCTATAACCAACATATGTTTTATGGTTTATTGGTAAATTTTATAAAATATGTGTACATATGCATAGATATATGTATGTTGGTCGAAATCTCATATTTCCTTAATATTTGTAAGCAAAACTAAGCCTACTCTTTAAGTAGGTATTTTATTTTCTGCAGATTTTCCATACACGAACATCGAACCAGGAAATATTACAATCCAAGGGACTATTCCATCTATTAATATTAATGTTTAAGCTGATTCAGTATCTTTTCAACATTTTCTGGGATAGACCCTAATTATTCTAGGAATATTATTAGGAATATTATCTTGCCGTTTTGCTTGAAGTGTTTGTAAAATATTGTTCAAATTTCCTGATTTTCTGACTATCTAAAATAAAAAAATAGTGTTGATAAAATAAACTCTGTGGCTTACTTCACATTTCGAAGGATAATTTCAATAAAAAAAGTCTCTAATCAACAACAAATTATTCAGAAAAAGTTATTGTATTGAGAGATTTTGGTTGATATTATGTTTTCTTCATACTCACTGGTCCAATCACCCAGTTTTCCGATACTACACGAACACAATATGACAATTTTTTATTTGCAAAAAATGTGACGTTAGTTTCTTTTCGCTGTACCTCTTAATATGGAAAAAAACTCAACATAAATACCAGGATACGTGTCGCGTAGCTGCGTTAAAAATTCATTATTTTAATTTAATATCTTTCCACCACCGTTTTGGCAACAGTGATTGTATGCATGTATTAATTTTTATTTTTTATTTATATCTCTGGGGAAATAGTCTAATAGGTGCAGAGAGTGGCAACCCTGTTGTAAATGACAGTGGATAGGGAATGTATTTGGTAATGTATGCTTATGTTGTTGGATTTGAAGAATATCATTGCTTGTGGGAATTATATCATAACTTTTTCATACATATTTGCAAATGAATGTAAATATATTTTCAAGGCTATTGACGTTGCTATTCTTATGGAGATAGAAAATATTGTGTTGACATAGGCTTTATATGTGCAAGGGAATTTCAGATGTTAAATGCTTTGAATCCAGTCAGGTTGATACGAAGAGCTTTTGACTAGGGGTAATGTTATTTTTTTCTTTTCAAAATATTTTACTTTAATGAAACAATTATACAAAATAGCTTTTAGAGCAATATATCAAAAACTACTCGTACCTTTGTATTACAAACTGATGCTAGCGATTTTTTTTTTTGTTGTTGCTGTGTATATGAATTTCATCATATATCGTAATACCAAAAGAGAATTGTGGAAATGTATATGTGTGTGTGAGTATGTACATATATATGTGTGTGTGCGTGTGTGTGTGTATGAATTTCATCATATGTCGTAGTAAATTAGATTTGATGACTACTACGCGATTCTCATATAAAGTATATAAGTAGAATAAATAATATAGACTGTCATCAGTCTGCTCTGATATCTCAACAAGTGACAACCTAGTTTCCCAGCTAAAATTGCTAAACTGTTTGAAATCCAAAAACTATAAAAGTGCTCGAACTAACTACTGTTTGTTAAACAAGTTTATTCTGTATAAAAAATAATTAAATAAATTTTTTATAAGTGAAATAAATTGTTTATAAATATAATAATTAAATAAATTGTTTATAAATAAAATAATTGAATTAATAAGCAAATAAATAATTAAATAAAATGAATACTACAAGTTGTACCATCTGCAATAAAGTCTTTATGACTCAAACAAAACTAAATCAGCATATGGAAACGCACTCGTATGCTAACCAATCAAAGGCTGCCCTTGGAATCAGTAAGCTAAATCTTCAAAACAAATATTGTGAGGATTGCGATGAGATGATCCCATCAAATAGTTATATGGCTCATGTCAGAACCACAAAACACAAAAACAGTTGTCACCAAGAACGGATTGATGATTTTCTCACTAAAAGAGTAAGCAACTTCAATGGAAGGATCGAGACATATATCCTCCTCAACAAAAATGTGGCTATCTTGTTTCCGGAGGAGTTTCTGAAATCTGCCAAGAGCTCCATAGTACAACAACTCAATGAATGTAGTAGGATACATACTACATTTAAATTTAATATGGAGCTCACATGTGATTATATGAAGATGGTGAATGATGAGATGAATGTTTCCCAACTCGTACATATTTCGAAAATGATGTTAGTGACTGATGACATAGAGGACATGTACAAGAAACAGACGGAGGAGCTAAGAGCCAAAATGGAAGAATTTCAAGAGAGGGATAGCGGGTGGACTTTGACTTCAATAAATTTACTTGAAGTTAATATAAACAAGGCGTCCATAATAAGAGGATCGAGCTTTATCCCTCTCCCAAAAAATATTGCAATGAAACGTGCATGCATAAATGTTGAGAATAATGACATTTATTGCTTTAAATGGTCTCTCATTGCGGCTTTGAATGTAAATAGTGGTCTGAGTCCTAAACAACTGAAAAACTGTAGAAATTACAATATTGCAAACATTTCTGATGAGAATATTAATATAGAAGCAATTGTATTAAATTTTGAAGGCCTAGAGTTTCCACTCCCATTGAAGCATATAAAACAATTCGAGAATCAAAATGATATGAGCATAAATGTATTTGGTCACAATGGAACATCGCTAATAGGACCATACTACATAACAAAAGGAGAAAAACACATTCATATTAATCTCTTATTGCTCCAGTCCAATGAGAACTTCTACTATGTGCTCATCAAAGATATATCAAAGTAAGTTTCATTAGTGCATTTATACAAAATGTGTTCGCTATCTAAAAAGTTACTTCTTATTGTTGGATTAATTTACATATTATTTTATTTTCCTCTTTTCCTTAGACTCCTTCGTTCCAACATGACGTCACACAGATGTAAGATTAATATCTGTAACACCTGCCTTTATCATACACATGATGCTTATGTGTACAGTCAACATAAACATTTTTGTGGTAAAAAAGTCATCAGGATGCCCGAAGATGGATGTATTATTAAGTAAAAAACTACTACAAACAGCTAGATATACCATTTGTCATCTACGCAGACTTCGAGTCTATTTTAGAAAAACTCCACGATCCTGTAAGTATAAGCACTACAAATGTACAGAAACACCATGCGTGTGCATTCGGCTATTTTATTATTTGCAGTTTTAAGAAGGAAAATAACTTATATAGACATTATTTTGGTGAAGATTCGGCAAATATATTTATCAAAAAAATAGTTGAAGATTGTAAAGACATCTATTTAAATTATTTACTAAAAGTTAAGAAAATGTTCATGACCCCAATAGAAATAGCTCAATATAATAATGCAAAAAATTGTCATATATGTAAGAAAATATTAAAGTTAAAGATCATTGTCATCTTACGGGCAATTATCGTGGGGCGGCTCATAGCGAATGTAATTTAAATTATAAAACACCTCAGCTTATTCCGGTTATTTTCCATAATCCTTCTGCATATGATATGCACCTATTTTTCAAAGAACTTTCTACTATAAAAAATGCCACAATAAAAGTGATTCCCCAGAACACAGAACGTTATATATCTCTTTCAATTTTTATCAGATTATATGAAAAACATGGATTCGAAATAAGATTTATAGACTCGTTTAGATTTATGGCTTCGAGTTTAGATACGTTAGCAAAAAATCTTGATAGCAATGATTTTAATACTATTCGATCATGTTTCGTTGATGAAGCTCATTTCAACCTGATTAGAAAAAAGGTGTATTTCCGTAATCTTACATGGATTCCATGACTAAATTTAAGGAAATTAAACTCCCTAGTAGAGAAGAGTTCTTCAATATTCTAACGAATGAGGAATGTGATGTTGTCGAGTATGAACATGCTCAAAAAATATGGAGAGAGTTTAACTGTAAAACCCTCCTTGACTATACTGAACTCTACTTAAAGACAGATGTTCTTCTTCTAACTGACGTGTTTGAAAATTTTAGGAAAATTTGTAGAGGTATATACGATTTGGAACCCTGTCATTATTATACAGCACCAGGCTTATCCTGGGATGCAATGTTAAAAACCACAGAAGTTTCACTGATTCCGAAATGTATATGTTTATGTAAAATGGAATTAGAGGTGGACTAGTTCAATGCTCGCAAAGATATTCGAAAGCGAATAACAAATATTTGGAAGATTTTGATGCATCAAAACCATCAGAATTTCTTGTCTACTTAGACGCAAATAACCTTTACGGTTGGGCGATGTCGGAATATCTTCCTTACGGTGAATTTGAGTGGGTATGTGATACTGATTTTGATGTTAAGAAAATATCTGATACTGTAGAGTATGGGTACATTTTGGAAGTGGATATAGATTATCCCGACTCTGTGCATGATCTACATAATGATTTGCCATTTTGTCCCCAAAATAAGCCAGTGGGGGGATCCAAAATCAAAAAATTAGTTGCAGACTTACACGCAAAAACAAATTACACCATGCACTATAGAGTTTTAAAACAAGCCATTTCAAATGGCCTCATCTTAAAACAAATCCATAGAATACTCAGATTTAAGCAATCCCCTTGCCTTAAAAAATATATTGACTTAAACACATTATATAGGACAAATGCTAAAAATAATATAAATATATATAATAAATAATATATATAATATAATAATATAAAAAATTGAAATATATTTCTTCAAACTTTTGAACAACGCTGTTTATGGGAAGACAATGGAAAACATTGAAAATCGTAGGGATATTAGAATTGCTTCATCTTGGGAAACAACAAACAGGAATCATTTAGGTCTCAGAGCATTAATTTCGAAACCGAATTTTATGCAGTTGACAAAATTTTCTGATGATATGAGTTAGAAATAATGGAACCACTATATGATAAACCCATATATGTTGGCTTTACAGTACTGGAGTTATCCAAGTGGAGAATGTATTACTTCCATTATGGCTTCATGAAGCATAAATTTGGAGAGAACATTTCTCTCAACTATATGGATACTGACTCGTTTATTTATTCAATTAAAACTGATGATTTTTACGACGACATCCTATTATTTTGAATTTTGATGCGTCAGAATATCCTATAGATAATCAATTTCGTTTGCCGCTACTCAATAAGAAGGTTTTAGGTATGATGAAAGATGAAAACAGTGGGGATATAATGACAGAGTTTGTTGGTTTAAGAGCAAAAATGTATTCTCTGTCCACTTTTCGTTCGGAATCTGTTAAAAAATCTAAAGGGGTCAAAAAGTCTGTAATTAAAAAGTTGTCCATTAATGATTACAAAAGTTGCTTATTAGAATCAAAAATTATCTCAGATGAAATGTTTTTGTTGAGGTCTAAAACACATCAACAATATACTCAAAAATTAATAAAATAGCTCTTAGCTTTTGTGATGATAAAAGAAATATAATGAAAGATAAAATAAAAACGCGTGCATGGGGGCATTACATAGACCGAAATAATGAAACAATGGATGTGGAATAGAATGCTTCCTACTAAATTGCATGTAAGATGACAACAAGAATTTAATTTTGTAATAATTATACTTATTTAATTATTTATTAATTTATTTATTATTTACTTATTTGTATATTAATTTATTTCTGTATTTATTTATTAATTTATTTATTGGTTTTATATATATTTGTTTATGAATGTATCTATTAATTTTAGTATATTATTCACACAAAAGCATGTTAAAATTTAATGGTCTTAAACTTTTATCTTTTTACCTATACCTAAATTATTTGTAAATAAGAATCAAATATTAGATTAATGATTTTTCTTTTTCTATCATATTTTTTTTTATATATGTATACATAGAGCTAAATTTGTATTAGTACTAAGATTTTTAAGAAAATATTTTAAATAAAATATTGAAAAAAGAATTAAATATGTGAATGGTTTTTATTTCTTTATTGGCCTTACTTCGTTGGATCATAAATTTTTTGTTTTTCCTTATGTGCAAATTTCTGCTTTTATATTGCATAAACATGCACAAGCATGTTTTCTTTGAGAGGTTCTATACAAGAGGAACTGAATTTCACAATATTAGGAAATTCCATTAAATTTCATCAGATATTTTCTTATCGACACTAACTGCTTTAACACCATCTCATTATTGTTTGCTAACAGAAAATAACAGAACAGGTATCAGCTATCAGATCAGCTTTTTCAGCTATCAGATCAGCTTTTTAGGAGCTGGTCTGGTTTTCAGATCAGCTTTTCAGGACCTGGTCTGGTTTTCAGATCAGCTTTTCAGGACCTGGTGTGGTTATCAGATCAGCTTTTCAGGACCTGGTCTGGTTTTCAGATCAGCTTTTTAGGACCTGGTCTGGTTCTCAGATCAGCTTTTCAGGAGCTGGTCTGGTTTTCAGATCAGCTTATCAGATATCAAATCAGCTTATCAGGTAACTGGTCTGGTTTTCAGATCAGGCTATCTGATGCAGATTGAATTATCAGTTTACAAGTAGCTAGACATTTATAACATTTATATGAATGAAGTTTAAAGTTAGATGAATCGACTAAAGTCAATCTTTTATTAGCAGTAATTTGTTTATGAAAACATATAAAACCTGAAGAACCTTAAGAAAATATTATATTATTTTTCCGTCCAACACTCTCTACAAACTTCTTAAGACTTTTCAAAATTCATATTACAGACAACATGATGCCTATAAACGTGCTTAATTTTTTTCTCATCTTGCATAAACATTATAATTACATTTGCATTGTCTCTTATTAAATGCTTACAAACATATTCAAAAAAATATTAAACAGCATTTCGAATATTGTTTAAGCAAAGTTCACTAAAATTGTATTCATAATAGAAATTTAGCTTAAAAAACATCTTTTAAACCTTATATAAATCACCTAATTTTAAAATTGACTGCACCCATATTTAAAATAATTTTGAGTTGACCTTGGTATAATTTTGCTTCATGTTTATTTGTATATTTAACTTTGCCTGTATGTATATATATATATGTATGCATGCATGTATTAAGAATAATGCTACAAGTTTGGCACAAGTACAATGATGACTCATTCTACTTGTGCCCCATACAAAAATATACACGTACATATATGTATGTATATTATTCTGCTTTTCAGATGCAACATCAGCAAATATCATAATTAAAATACTTTAAGCTTTATTATAATATCTCATTCTTTTAAAAACGAAATTAACTTCTTCGGATATTCATATTTGGCTTGATATAGATAATTTGAGTATAAATATTATTATGTATAGAAATATTCAGACTTGATTAAACATTATAATTACATTTGCATTGTCTCTTATTAAATGCTTACAAACATATTCATAAAAATATTAAACAGCATTTCGAATTTTGTTTAAGCAAAATTCACTAAAATTGTGTTAATAATAGATATTTAGCTTAAAAAACATCTTTTAAACCTTATATAAATCACATAATTTTAAAATTGACTGCACCCATACTTAAAATAATTTATTTAAAATAATTTATGTTTATTTGTATATCTAACTTTGTCTGTATGTATGTGCATATGTATGCATGCATGTATTAGGAATAATGCTACAAGTTTGGCACAAGTACAATGATGACTCATTCTAATTGTGCCCCATACAAAAATATACACGTACATATATGTATGTATATTATTCTGCTTTTCAGATGCAACATCAGCATATATAATAATTGAAATGCTTTAAGCTTTATTAAAATATCTCATTCTTTTAAAAATTAAATTAACTTCTTCGGATATTCATATTTGGCTTGATATAGATAATTTGAGTATAAATAGAAATATTCGGACTTGGCTCAGTAGTAGTGAACTGGGATTCGGCGCTGATTAAAATTGTTTACGTTTTTAACGTCCACATTACGAAAAATCATTTTCAGGATTTTCCATTGGCATTAGGAAAAGAAAACAAATGGACGGACTTATTGAACCACCCTCGCAGGTATCGAATTTCACAAATTTCCAAGAATTTAAGAATTTTCAAATTTTAATTACCCAAATTTAACAATTTCACCCACAATTTAAATATTTCAGCCACTATTTTGCAAGTTTAATTGGTAGTATAGAGACACATACATAAGCACAGAGATATGTAGGTACATATTCATTTTGTGAAAAAATTCATACTTTTTTCTAGTGCAATTTTTAGGTTTTTTGGCGATTTTTTTTCATATATGCAATTTTTTTTTGGTATTGGCGATTTTTTTCGGGTTTTGGCGTTTTTTTTTTAATTTTGGCGATTTTTTTTTCGTTCTGGCAATTTGTTTGATTTTGATGATTTTTTTCATTTAGACGATTTTTTTATTTTTTATATATTTAATTTGTTTTTCATTTTTTTATGGCAATTTTTTTAGTTTTGACACTTGTTTCTCATTTTGGCGATTTTTTTCGGTTTTTGGCGTTTATTTTTATTTTGGCGATTTTTTTCGTTCTGGCAATTTTTTTGATTTTGACAATTTTTTTCATTTAGGCGATTTTTTTATTTTTTGGTGATTTTTTTTCATATAGGCAATTTGTTTTTTTGTTTTGGTGATTTTTTAAAATTTTGTTGCTTGATACTGATACTAATTTAACATTAATATGATATATATTTATTTTATGAAAGCTGATTTAGCTTTTATTTGATGTTCTAGAAGATACGATTTTTTCTCATTTTATTAAAATTCAGCTTATTGTATTCATATTTTTGATATCTTTAATTTAATTGTGCTTTGTGTATCTATTAGCAGACTGTACGTATAAGTTAGTCAGTCACTTTTTATTTTTATTTATTTTTCCTTCTAATGTGTCAGTAATTTTTGATTTTACTACTTGAAATAGAGAACATTTACATATATAATTTTTAAAAGTATACATATAGATAAATATATGTATGTATGTAGAAATTAGTTCATATACAAGGAAATACATGTTTAATAATTAACTATTCGAGAAAATCGATCACAAATAACTCAGTTACCTCCACCAGCAAGCAATTCACCATAAATATTTGCATAAAGTGTCAGAAACATTGGAATATCTATGTTTGGGAGAATTTTACCTCAAGTGTTTCAACATGAGGTTTACTGGTTGACCCCTTTAAGTAATTCTTGTTCAAGTAAGCTGGATTGTATCGCATGCAGATGTAATGATTTTTCACTTAAAAAAGGTCCTCATCACCATCAATCATACCCTATACAACACATTAATGAGTTGTATTGATCCAGATACAATTGCTGTCTGTGAATTCATTATTAAAAATGAGCTTTTCATCATCATCATGTAACAGCTTTATTCACATTTTTTTGAGAGCATGCATGCCTTAGCATGCTTCTATCGGTAGTGACGCGAGAGTCCGAGATGTAGTGGTGTTTCAATTAAAAATCTATACTGTTAGAATTTACGAATTCACTCTTTGGATTTTTTTTACACAGTAGATATATGTAAATATAATAAAAATAATATAAAAATAAATATGTAAATATGTATTTCATTTGCAAAAATTGAATGACTTGAGGAATTTTTTTAATTATACATGCTTCGATATGCTTTTTTCGGTAAATTTTATTTGATACTCATACAGATACAGATATAAAGTAATACCTGTTTACATTACATTTTATAATTTATGCATGCTTCAGCATGATTCTTAGTGAAGTTCACATTTATTCAATAAATTTGTTTTGATACCTGTTTAATTTTGCATGGAATTTCAGCGAAATTAAGTACGTATGGTTTAAAAAGTGAGTGACTGAATACAAATTGTGAAAAATTTGAGAAACTGCGAGTTGAGAGTTAGTTCACTTTCAAGAGATGTGAACATAAGTGACTTGGATTTCAGGGAAAATGGATACAGGATGGGATACCTGCCTAAAATGAGTACAGGATGGGATACCTGCCTTATTCGTTCTTTATAAAATAAAATCACTTATTTTAATTCGTTTTGTACTTACATTAATTCCAAATTTTATTCAGTGATTATACTTATTAAATTTGGGTTTCCAAGATGGCGATTTTTTGAGTAGGGTTGAGTGATTGATGCCGATACAAGGTGAGATGAGTTGACCAAAGAATCCTCGGAAAAATGATACGACTTCAACCCACCTCAAACCTTTCGTTCTCAGTCCTTCGTCAAAAAATCGCTACCATTACAATGGACATATTTCTGTTCCTTAATTAAGCAATTCACAATAGTTTTTTTTAAATTCAGGTATGGGATTACTTATCACGTTATTTGAAGAACATTGAATATATATGTATATGTATTAAAAAAAGGAGAAAGTGCATGAAAATATTTGACTTACAGTAATTCAATGAAACAAATTAATAAGTTTAAACTGCTTTAAACAATACCCACTTACACACATCTGCATTCTTAAAAAATGGATAACAAAGTCCAATTTCTTTAGTTTATTTATATTTTCTAAAGATCTGATAGCTATAGAAATAAATAAAGTGAAGATCTTTTATAATAGGACCATATTCTTATTTTAAAGTTTATTGTTTACATCTTTCAAAATGGAAAATGTGTGTACATATTTTACTATAAAAACTGATAATATGATGTTTTGCTGAATTTAACACTGTTTTTTACTTCATTTTGAGTGGCCGGAGCGGCAGTTCACTACTTCTAAGTCAATTTAGAATATTTCTATTTATACTTAATATATCTATATCAAGCAAAATATGAATATCTGAAGAAGTTTATTTAATTTTTAAAAGAATGAGATATTATAATAAATCTTAAAGCATTTTAATTATGACATTTGCTGATGTTGCATCTGAAACGCAGAATAATATACATACATACATAAATGTACGTGTATATTTTTGTATAGGGCGACAGAAGAATGATGACTCATTCTACTCGTGCCAAGCTTATAGCATTATTACTATTGCATACATGCATACTTACAAACTTACATATAGGCAAAGTTAAATATACAAATAAAGATGAGCAAAATTATAACAAGGCCAACTCAAAATTATTTTAAATATGGGTGCAGTAAATTTTAAAATTAGTTTATTTACATAAGGTTTAAAAGACGTTTTTTAAACTAAATTTCTATTATGAATACAATTTTAGTGAATTTTGCTTAAACAAAATTAGAAATGCTGTTTACTATTTTTATGAATATGGTTGTAAGCATTTAATAAGAGACAATGCAAATGTAATTATAATGTTTATTCAAGATGAGGAAAATATTAAGCACGTTTATAGGCATCATGTTGTATGTAATATGAATTTTTAAAAGTTTTAAGAAGTTTGTAGAGATTGTTGGAAGGATAAATATGGGATTTTGATTATAAGCAAAGATATTGAATTAAACGAATTTCGTTTTAGAAAAAAAAAAAATAAATAAAAATTACTGCTCATAAAAGTTCATCTTTTCGTATTGCATCTGACCCTAAACTTTTTTCATATAAATGTTATAAATGGGCAGCTACTTGTAAACTGATAATTCAATCTGAATCAGATAGCCTGACCTGAAAGCCAGACTAGCTACCTGATAAGCTGATTTGATATCTGATAAGATGATCTGAAAACCAGACCAGCTCCTGAAAAACTAATCTGAAAACCAGACCAGGTCCTGAAAAGCTGATCTGAAAACCAGACCAGGTCCTGAAAAGCTGATCTGAAAACCAGATCAGGTCCTGAAAAGCTGATCTGAAACCCAGACCAGGTCCTGAAAAGCTGATCTGATAGCTGAAAAAGCTGACCTGATAGCTGATACCTGTTCTGTTATTTTCTGTTAGCAAACAATAATGAGATGGTGTTAAAGCAGTTAGTGTCGATAAGAAAATATCTGATGAAATTTAATGGAATTTCATAATATTGTGAAATTCAGTTCCTCTTGTATAGAACCTCTCAAAGAAAACATGATTGTGGATGTTTATGCAATATAAAACAGAAATTTGCGAAGTAAAGCCAATAAAGAAATAAAAACCATTCACATATTTAATTCTTTTTTCAATATTTTATTTAAAATATTTTCTTAAAAATCTTAGTACTAATACAAATTTAGCTCTATGTATACATATATAAAAAAAAATATGATAGAAAAAGAAAAATCATTAATCTAATATTTGATTCTTATTTACAAATAATTTAGGTATAGGTAAAAAGATAAAAGTTTAAGACCATTAAATTTTAACATGCTTTTGTGTGAATAATATACTAAAATTAATAGATACATTCATAAACAAATATATATAAAACCAATAAATAAATTAATAAATAAATACAGAAATAAATTAATATACAAATAAGTAAATAATAAATAAATTAATAAATAATTAAATAAGTATAATTATTACAAAATTAAATTCTTGTTGTCTTCTTACATGCAATTTAGTAGGAAGCATTCTATTCTACATCCATTGTTTCATTATTTCGGTCTATGTAATGCCCCCATGCACGCGTTTTTATTTTATCTTTCATTATATTTCTTTTATCATCACAAAAGCTAAGAGCTATTTTATTTAGTTTTTGAGTATATTGTTGATGTGTCTTAGACCTCAACAAAAACATTTCACTTTTTATTTTTATTTATTTTTCCTTCTAATGTGTCAGTAATTTTTGATTTTACTACTTGAAATAGAGAACATTTACATATATAATTTTTAAAAGTATACATATAGATAAATATATGTATGTATGTAGAAATTAGTTCATATACAAGGAAATACATGTTTAATAATTAACTATTCGAGAAAATCGATCACAAATAACTCAGTTACCTCCACAAGCAAGCAATTCACCATAAATATTTGCATAAAGTGTCAGAAACATTGGAATATCTATGTTTGGGAGAATTTTACGTCAAGTGTTTCAACATGAGGTTTACTGGTTGACCCCTTTAAGTAATTCTTGTTCAAGTAAGCTGGATTGTATCGCATGCAGATGTAATGATTTTTCACTTAAAAAAGGTCCTCATCACCATCAATCATACCCTATACAACACATTAATGAGTTGTATTGATCCAGATACAATTGCTGTCTGTGAATTCATTATTAAAAAAGAGCTTTTCATCATCATCATGTAACAGCTTTATTCACATTTTTTTGAGAGCATGCATGCCTTAGCATGCTTCTATCGGTAGTGACGCGAGAGTCCGAGATGTAGTGGTGTTTCAATTAAAAATCTATACTGTTAGAATTTACGAATTCACTCTTTGGATTTTTTTTACACAGTAGATATATGTAAATATAATAAAAATAATATAAAAATAAATATGTAAATATGTATTTCATTTGCAAAAATTGAATGACTTGAGGAATTTTTTTAATTATACATGCTTCGATATGCTTTTTTCGGTAAATTTTATTTGATACTCATACAGATACAGATATAAAGTAATACCTGTTTACATTACATTTTATAATTTATGCATGCTTCAGCATGATTCTTAGTGAAGTTCACATTTATTCAATAAATTTGTTTTGATACCTGTTTAATTTTGCATGGAATTTTAGCGAAATTAAGTACGTATGGTTTAAAAAGTGAGTGACTGAATACAAATTGGGAAAAATTTGAGAAACTGCGAGTTGAGAGTTAGTTCACTTTCAAGAGATGTGAACATAAGTGACTTGGATTTCAGGGAAAATGGATACAGGATGGGATACCTGCCTAAAATGAGTACAGGATGGGATACCTGCCTTATTCGTTCTTTATAAAATAAAATCACTTATTTTAATTCGTTTTGTACTTACATTAATTCCAAATTTTATTCAGTGATTATACTTATTAAATTTGGGTTTCCAAGATGGCGATTTTTTGAGTAGGGTTGAGTGATTGATGCCGATACAAGGTGAGATGAGTTGACCAAAGAATCCTCGGAAAAATGATACGACTTCAACCCACCTCAAACCTTTCGTTCTCAGTCCTTCGTCAAAAAATCGCTACCATTACAATGGACATATTTCTGTTCCTTAATTAAGCAATTCACAATAGTTTTTTTTAAATTCAGGTATGGGATTACTTATCACGTTATTTGAAGAACATTGAATATATATGTATATGTATTAAAAAAAGGAGAAAGTGCATGAAAATATTTGACTTACAGTAATTCAATGAAACAAATTAATAAGTTTAAACTGCTTTAAACAATACCCACTTACACACATCTGCATTCTTAAAAAATGGATAACAAAGTCCAATTTCTTTAGTTTATTTATATTTTCTAAAGATCTGATAGCTATAGAAATAAATAAAGTGAAGATCTTTTATAATAGGACCATATTCTTATTTTAAAGTTTATTGTTTACATCTTTCAAAATGGAAAATGTGTGTACATATTTTACTATAAAAACTGATAATATGATGTTTTGCTGAATTTAACACTGTTTTTTACTTCATTTTGAGTGGCCGGAGCGGCAGTTCACTACTTCTAAGTCAATTTAGAATATTTCTATTTATACTTAATATATCTATATCAAGCAAAATATGAATATCTGAAGAAGTTTATTTAATTTTTAAAAGAATGAGATATTATAATAAATCTTAAAGCATTTTAATTATGACATTTGCTGATGTTGCATCTGAAACGCAGAATAATATACATACATACATATATGTACGTGTATATTTTTGTATAGGGCGACAGACGAATGATGACTCATTCTACTCGTGCCAAGCTTATAGCATTATTACTATTGCATACATGCATACTTACAAACTTACATATAGGCAAAGTTAAATATACAAATAAAGATGAGCAAAATTATAACAAGGCCAACTCAAAATTATTTTAAATATGGGTGCAGTAAATTTTAAAATTAGTTTATTTACATAAGGTTTAAAAGACGTTTTTTAAACTAAATTTCTATTATGAATACAATTTTAGTGAATTTTGCTTAAACAAAATTAGAAATGCTGTTTACTATTTTTATGAATATGGTTGTAAGCATTTAATAAGAGACAATGCAAATGTAATTATAATGTTTATTCAAGATGAGGAAAATATTAAGCACGTTTATAGGCATCATGTTGTATGTAATATGAATTTTTAAAAGTTTTAAGAAGTTTGTAGAGATTGTTGGAAGGATAAATATGGGATTTTGATTATAAGCAAAGATATTGAATTAAACGAATTTCGTTTTAGAAAAAAAAAAAATAAATAAAAATTACTGCTCATAAAAGTTCATCTTTTCGTATTGCATCTGACCCTAAACTTTTTTCATATAAATGTTATAAATGGGCAGCTACTTGTAAACTGATAATTCAATCTGAATCAGATAGCCTGACCTGAAAGCCAGACTAGCTACCTGATAAGCTGATTTGATATCTGATAAGATGATCTGAAAACCAGACCAGCTCCTGAAAAACTAATCTGAAAACCAGACCAGGTCCTGAAAAGCTGATCTGAAAACCAGACCAGGTCCTGAAAAGCTGATCTGAAAACCAGATCAGGTCCTGAAAAGCTGATCTGAAACCCAGACCAGGTCCTGAAAAGCTGATCTGATAGCTGAAAAAGCTGACCTGATAGCTGATACCTGTTCTGTTATTTTCTGTTAGCAAACAATAATGAGATGGTGTTAAAGCAGTTAGTGTCGATAAGAAAATATCTGATGAAATTTAATGGAATTTCATAATATTGTGAAATTCAGTTCCTCTTGTATAGAACCTCTCAAAGAAAACATGATTGTGGATGTTTATGCAATATAAAACAGAAATTTGCGAAGTAAAGCCAATAAAGAAATAAAAACCATTCACATATTTAATTCTTTTTTCAATATTTTATTTAAAATATTTTCTTAAAAATCTTAGTACTAATACAAATTTAGCTCTATGTATACATATATAAAAAAAAATATGATAGAAAAAGAAAAATCATTAATCTAATATTTGATTCTTATTTACAAATAATTTAGGTATAGGTAAAAAGATAAAAGTTTAAGACCATTAAATTTTAACATGCTTTTGTGTGAATAATATACTAAAATTAATAGATACATTCATAAACAAATATATATAAAACCAATAAATAAATTAATAAATAAATACAGAAATAAATTAATATACAAATAAGTAAATAATAAATAAATTAATAAATAATTAAATAAGTATAATTATTACAAAATTAAATTCTTGTTGTCTTCTTACATGCAATTTAGTAGGAAGCATTCTATTCTACATCCATTGTTTCATTATTTCGGTCTATGTAATGCCCCCATGCACGCGTTTTTATTTTATCTTTCATTATATTTCTTTTATCATCACAAAAGCTAAGAGCTATTTTATTTAGTTTTTGAGTATATTGTTGATGTGTTTTAGACCTCAACAAAAATATTTCATCTGAGATAATTTTTGATTCTAATAAGCAACTTTTGTAATCATTAATGGACAACTTTTTAATTACAGACTTTTTGACCCCTTTAGATTTTTTAACAGATTCCGAACGAAGAGTGGACAGAGAATACATTTTTGCTCTTAAACCAACAAACTCTGTCATTATATCCCCACTGTTTTCATCTTTCATCATACCTAAAACCTTCTTATTGAGTAGCGGCAAACGAAATTGGTTATCTATAGGATATTCTGACGCATCAAAATTCAAAATAATAGGATGTCGTCGTAAAAATCATCAGTTTTAATTGAATAAATAAACGAGTCAGTATCCATATAGTTGAGAGAAATGTTCTCTCCAAATTTATGCTTCATGAAGCCATAATGGAAGTAATACATTATCCACTTGGATAACTCCAGTACTGTAAAGCCAACATATATGGGTTTATCATATAGTGGTTCCATTATTTCTAACTCATATCATCAGAAAATTTTGTCAACTGCATAAAATTCGGTTTCGAAATTAATGCTCTGAGACCTAAATGATTCCTGTTTGTTGTTTCCCAAGATGAAGCAATTCTAATATTCCTACGATTTTCAATGTTTTCCATTGTCTTCCCATAAACAGCGTTGTTCAAAAGTTTGAAGAAATATATTTCAAAATTATTTTTAGCATTTGTCCTATATAATGTGTTTAAGTCAATATATTTTTTAAGGCAAGGGGATTGCTTAAATCTGAGTATTCTATGGATTTGTTTTAAGATGAGGCCATTTGAAATGGCTTGTTTTAAAACTCTATAGTGCATGGTGTAATTTGTTTTTGCGTGTAAGTCTGCAACTAATTTTTTGATTTTGGATCCCCCCACTGGCTTATTTTGGGGACAAAATGGCAAATCATTATGTAGATCATGCACAGAGTCGGGATAATCTATATCCACTTCCAAAATGTACCCATACTCTACAGTATCAGATATTTTCTTAACATCAAAATCAGTATCACATACCCACTCAAATTCACCGTAAGGAAGATATTCCGACATCGCCCAACCGTAAAGGTTATTTGCGTCTAAGTAGACAAGAAATTCTGATGGTTTTGATGCATCAAAATCTTCCAAATATTTGTTATTCGCTTTCGAATATCTTTGCGAGCATTGAACTAGTCCACCTCTAATTCCATTTTACATAAACATATACATTTCGGAATCAGTGAAACTTCTGTGGTTTTTAACATTGCATCCCAGGATAAGCCTGGTGCTGTATAATAATGACAGGGTTCCAAATCGTATATACCTCTACAAATTTTCCTAAAATTTTCAAACACGTCAGTTAGAAGAAGAACATCTGTCTTTAAGTAGAGTTCAGTATAGTCAAGGAGGGTTTTACAGTTAAACTCTCTCCATATTTTTTGAGCATGTTCATACTCGACAACATCACATTCCTCATTCGTTAGAATATTGAAGAACTCTTCTCTACTAGGGAGTTTAATTTCCTTAAATTTAGTCATGGAATCCATGTAAGATTACGGAAATACACCTTTTTTTCTAATCAGGTTGAAATGAGCTTCATCAACGAAACATGATCGAATAGTATTAAAATCATTGCTATCAAGATTTTTTGCTAACGTATCTAAACTCGAAGCCATAAATCTAAACGAGTCTATAAATCTTATTTCGAATCCATGTTTTTCATATAATCTGATAAAAATTGAAAGAGATATATAACGTTCTGTGTTCTGGGGAATCACTTTTATTGTGGCATTTTTTATAGTAGAAAGTTCTTTGAAAAATAGGTGCATATCATATGCAGAAGGATTATGGAAAATAACCGGAATAAACTGAGGTGTTATTTCTATTGGGGTCATGAACATTTTCTTAACTATTAGTAAATAATTTAAATAGATGTCTGTACAATCTTCAACTATTTTTTTGATAAATATATTTGCCGAATCTTCACCAAAATAATGTCTATATAAGTTATTTTCCTGCTTAAAACTGCAAATAATAAAATAGCCGAATGCACACGCATGGTGTTTCTGTACATTTGTAGTGCTTATACTTACAGGATCGTGGAGTTTTTCTAAAATAGACTCGAAGTCTGCGTAGATGACAAATGGTATATCTAGCTGTTTGTAGTAGTTTTTTACTTAATAATACATCCATCTTCGGGCATCCTGATGACTTTTTTACCACAAAAATGTTTATGTTGACTGTACACATAAGCATCATGTGTATGATAAAGGCAGGTGTTACAGATATTAATCTTACATCTGTGTGACGTCATGTTGGAACGAAGGAGTCTAAGGAAAAGAGGAAAATAAAATAATATGTAAATTAATCTAACAATAAGAAGTAACTTTTTAAATAGCGAACACATTTTGTATAAATGCACTAATGAAACTTACTTTGATATATCTTTGATGAGCACATAGTGGAAGTTCTCATTGGACTGGAGCAATAAGAGATTAATATGAATGTGTTTTTCTCCTTTTGTTATGTAGTATGGTCCTATTAGCGATGTTCCATTGTGACCAAATACATTTATGCTCATATCATTTTGATTCTCGAATTGTTTTATATGCTTCAATGGGAGTGGAAACTCTAGGCCTTCAAAATTTAATACAATTGCTTCTATATTAATATTCTCATCAGAAATGTTTGCAATATTGTAATTTCTACAGTTTTTCAGTTGTTTAGGACTCAGACCACTATTTACATTCAAAGCCGCAATGAGAGACCATTTAAAGCAATAAATGTCATTATTCTCAACATTTATGCATGCACGTTTCATTGCAATATTTTTTGGGAGAGGGATAAAGCTCGATCCTCTTATTATGGACGCCTTGTTTATATTAACTTCAAGTAAATTTATTGAAGTCAAAGTCCACCCGCTATCCCTCTCTTGAAATTCTTCCATTTTGGCTCTTAGCTCCTCCGTCTGTTTCTTGTACATGTCCTCTATGTCATCAGACAAAGTCACTAACATCATTTTCGAAATATGTACGAGTTGGGAAACATTCATCTCATCATTCACCATCTTCATATAATCACATGTGAGCTCCATATTAAATTTAAATGTAGTATGTATCCTACTACATTCATCGAGTTGTTGTACTATGGAGCACTTGGCAGATTTCAGAAACTCCTCCGGAAACAAGATAGCCACATTTTTGTTGAGGAGGATATATGTCTCGTCTTTCCATTGAAGTTGCTTACTCTTTTAGTGAGAAAATCATCAATCCGTTCTTGGTGACAACTGTTTTTGTGTTTTGTGGTTCTGACATGAGCCATATAACTATTTGATGGGATCATCTCATCGCAATCCTCACAATATTTGTTTTGAAGATTTAGCTTACTGATTCCAAGGGCAGCCTTTGATTGGTTAGCATACGAGTGCGTTTCCATATGCTGATTTAGTTTTGTTTGAGTCATAAAGACTTTATTGCAGATGGTACAACTTGTAGTATTCATTTTATTTAATTATTTATTTGCTTATTAATTCAATTATTTTATTTATAAACAATTTATTTAATTATTATATTTATAAACAATTTATTTCACTTATAAAAAATTTATTTAATTATTTTTTATACAGAATAAACTTGTTTAACAAACAGTAGTTAGTTCGAGCACTTTTATAGTTTTTGGATTTCAAACAGTTTAGCAATTTTAGCTGGGAAACTAGGTTGTCACTTGTTGAGATATCAGAGCAGACTGATGACAGTCTATATGACAATGACAATATATTTATTTTCCCATTCTCTTTACATTTTTAAAAAGTTCTTAAAAACTATCAGTTATTTCATTTTCCTTACATACTATTAGTATTTTCCAAAGGCTATATCTATCTTAAATAATTTATTAGTAGCATAACTACATCGTTCTTAATATTTTTATCACTTTAACAAAATCCCCGAAAAAGGGAGTAAAAGGGGAGACCATTGAAATTCTTACAAACTAAACAAAAACACTTAAAAAATAAAAACAAAAATAAAATAGAATTCATATGAAAAACACAAAATAAAAACTTACTAGCTAAACATAGAACATATTTACAAGGAAAGAAAATATATACAAAGGTACCAGACATTATTGGGTGGTAATATACACCGTATTATTGATGTCCAGTGTATTGAGCCTCCGATGGTAAAATAGGAGGTCTGCATCCTGATAGAGTAAGCCAGCCTCATCAAGACCTAACAAATCTACAGGCGAAAAGTATCTAGTGTCTTCAAAGTCCACCAGATTGTCTACTCTTTCAAAACATTGCCTAATCAAACTATTCTCCGAGGCACGTGCACCTACAAGAAACTTAATGGCGTTCCCTACCATATAAGTATCTATCCTCCCAAAGTCAATTGACTCGTAAATAGACCTACACGATGGCCTACGCAAAACCCCGTCCTGTCCCAACTGGGATGTTAAACCCAAGCAAGCCACCAGGACAGCCCTTTCCCACCTCCTAAGCCTATCCATCTGGGATGATGAAATCCTAAACCAGATTGGAAAGGCATATGAGATAATGGGTCGAATTACCTGCCTATACACTAGAAGGCGAACCCTTCGATCAAGGCCCCCATTCCGTCTTAACACCCCCTGATAAGCAGAATAGATCCTCTTACTACGCTCGAGTATGCCATCAATGTGCCGATGATATTCAAAATTTTCATGAAATATCACCCCTAGGTATTTCATTCGATCCGAATTCCTAATAACTTCTTCACCCATCCTAATAGTTGGCACATATTTCCTACAATTATTGTAGAGATATCTGCGTCTACCCTTAAACATCACGGCTACCGTTTTTTGCAAATTAAGATTAAGTCTCCATTTCGAAAAATACTGTCGAAGTACTGTCAAATAGTCATTCAGTCGTTCATTCGTTGTGCTGGCTCTGGGACCCGTAGACGCAATCAAAATATCGTCAGCGTATACAAGAAGCAGATCCCCTGTCCGAGGTTGCGGTATGTCGGAAATAAAAACATTATAAAGTACAGGAGCCAATAACGAGCCCTGTGGTACTCCTGCAGTGATTGGTCGCATGTTTGAAACCGTATTTCCAACACGTACCCTAAATGTGCGTTCTCTAAGGAAACTGGAAACTATCCGGCTTATGGTCATTCCAAATCCCATCTCCATAAGCTTATATACAAGCCCATCATGCCAAACAGTATCGAAAGCCTTTGCAAAGTCAAGACTTACAGCCATCGTCGGGTATCTATTATTAAGCCCCCTTGTCACATGATCTGTAAAAGCCATCAGGGCATGGGATGTGGAAAGACCCCTCCGGAACCCAAATTGGAAATCTTTTAGCACATTGTTGGATTCAATAACATCGTTAATCTTCACCAGAACAATGAACTCAAATAATTTACCAAATGACGATAGAAGAGAAATTGGCCTATAGTTCCCAGCCACCTCCAGGTTAGTACCCGGCTTTGGAATTGGGACCACCAATGCCGTCTTCCATGCCTTTGGAAAATAACCGATGTTTAGGCAATGGTTGAATATTATTGTAATAAACTTCCACGCCACAACATCAGTTTTCTTCAGCACAAAGTCTGGCACTTGGTCCACACCACTAGACCTCTTGTTAGGTCTCATTCTCAAAGCCTCACCAATAGCAGCAGGCCGAACAAAGCCAAGTCTGCCAAAGCCCTCATCAGTTAAAGTCAACCCATCTGCTGTAAAGTTCTGTCTAAATGTAGTTAAAGGTATTGTCCTATCTAAGCTAGAGACAATTTGTCTCACAGTACCCCCAAAGTCATCAAATCGATTATGTTGCACTGGAAAGAACGAATTTGCCAGGATATTTGCCTTTCCGGGCTCGTCAGTGGCAATCGTTCCATCAGTATCCCTCAAATTTTGTACAATTGGACGGGAATTTATACCCGCCGCCGCTTTAACCTTCCTAAAAGTCCTCTTATCTACCCGTATACGGTTCAAATACTCAGTCCAATGATCGCGCTCGTAATCAGCAATAGCCCCTTGAATTATTCTGTCTAAATTCCTAATTTCAGCCCTAAGAACATTACACCTTCCTGGATCACCACACCTGTGCAAAGTTCTCCTAGTCCTCTTCTTCTGTCGAATAAAATTGAGGATGAACTCCGGAAGTTTCAAGAGCCCCCTTTGTCGTGCTACTATCATTGGTATTGAGTGTTCCATGGCGTTCTGGAAAGCACCCTCCATAGACGCAATACATCCATCAATTTCAACATCGGTCACATTCCTGTCAGTTGGTAGTCCAATCCCATGCAGGTTGCTTGAAAGTCTGTTCCGAAAATTCTGTATGTTCATTCGGTCAAAGTCAAATACAGTTGAACGTTCGTAAGGCACAAAATCAGTGGAGAGAAAAGTGAACTCCACCGCTCTATGGTCTGACTCGTAATCTAATGTCCGTAAAGGTCCCCCTGTTGCTGGTATAATGTCAACTGTCGTTATAAATATGTCAATATATGAAGACATGACCCTGTTAATGTGAGTAGGTCCCTCTGTCCGTAGAGAGTCCAGGTCTGGATTTGTCAGTAAAAAGTCATAAAGATTACGACCACTCACATTGGTACGTGGATCACCCCAATATGGATGTCTCGCATTGAGGTCAGCACCTATTACTACGCTCGAGTTCAAAGATAGTTCTCGAAGTGCTTCAAAATGTTCCGTTTCAATTCTGGAACTAGGTTGACAATACATTGAGATTACAATAACATCGTTATTGTTCACTCTCCGTATCTTCACCGCAGTATTTTCAATAGGACCCAAGTCAAGGGCCACTTCGACACAGCTGAAACCCTCTCGAACGAGAACAGCCGTACCTCCACCACGTCTTCCGACCCTATCACGCCTAAATACATGATACCCCTCAATATCAAATCTGTGCCGTTGGTTAAGGCAATGTTCAGCCAACAGCAGTATGTCTGGTCTGTGTCTTGTGACAAATAAGTCTAAGTAATGTCGTTTATGTCTGGAGACAATCGAATTAGTGTTTATAAAAATGCACTTAAACTGATTAGCCAGGGTGTTTTAATGTGATAAGCATTCCAAGGAGAGCACGCGATCTTTCCTCATCATTCCCTAATTGCCTATACTTTTCTGCAAAGCCCCCTATTCTATTAAGGCACTGTAATAAACCGCCCCCAAAGAACCGTTCACAGTCGCGATCAAGAAGGTCGAATTGGCCCATTGCCGTGCCCATCGTGACCCCACGTTCATCATTACCCCCCACGTTTGAGTTACTCCTACCAACAGTTGCGGCTCTGGCTGCAGCAGCATACGAAACCCCCCTAACAGTCCCTGGCATGGACGGAGGTGTCCTTGTAACCAGAGTATTATTTGCCCTTTTCGAAGCCAGTCTGTTCACCAACTGAATCCGTTTCGGGCATTCCTTGGAACTAGCAACATGCTGGTCACTTCCGCAGTTCACACACCTGATCGGAATGCCTACCCTCTTCATGGCTTGTCCCGTAACAGGGTCCGTCATTACCACCTCTGCATCATTCTCCCCTTTTGGAGGAACTGGACACTTGGCAGGCCCATGGGAGCCACCACATTTCACACATCTGAAAGGCATGTTGCAATTCTTTGCAATGTGCCCGAACCGTTGACAGTTGTAGCACTGCACCACATCACGGCGAACATTTTTCGCCATCTCAACTCTGCAGTGCAATATATACCGTATACTACGGAATTTCTTCATATCTGACCCTCTTTCCAACTGAAAGAGCCATCTATCCCCTCCCAGTCTGTGGAGACCGACAATCTTACAATCAATCTGGAGGCCATTCATGTATTCAAGAACCTCCTTACCATCGAAAGAGTCCGATAGACCCTTTATGACCACAGAAATTGGTCTTAATGCCTTTGGTGTATGAGTGTAATAACTCACCCCCTCCTCCGCAAGCAAAGTCTTTAATTTCTCAAAATCATCTAATGTGCAGACCCCTATATTTACAACATCTTTACCGAGAATCTTGATATTATATTCTCGGTGACCCAATATTTTACTAAGTTTTATACTTACATCTTTAATATTGATGTTATAAGTGGTGACAACAGGAACACTCTTACTCTTAACTCTTTCCACCTCTTGTGGCACCTTTGCTGATTTTGCGTCCTCTATCTGCGCGTTCTTACTGCAACACGGCATTTCTTCACTCATTGTTGTAGCATCCTCTTTATTAAGTTCACTGGTCGAATTGTTGTTGCTGGTAGTGTCCACATCAGCATCGTCCAGATCCATGCCAGCATCAGCTTTTTTCTGGCTTACATATAGACGGCATTCAGCTTCTGAAAGCACACGTACCTTCCTTCGTTGTTTCGGCTTCTTCACTTCAACGGCATTAGAAGTGGTACCCGTCAAACGCTCCAACTCTGCAATTCGCTTAAGTGAAGCATCAAGTTTGGAAGTCAATTCTGCAATCTGTTCTCTTGCAAACTTCAATTCGGCGGCTTCGTCGTCTGATGTATTTTCACACACCACCCGCGGTCTTTTGTGGGCGAATTTATTTTCGTCATCCGCCATTTTTCCTTTTAAAACACATTTATTTCTTTTACTTCTCTGACAAAAGTTCTTTCTTTTTTTTTAATTTTAATTTTTTATTTTATGCAGCCTTCTATGGGCTCAAAAGCAAAACTCACAAAAATGTGAAAATGCTTTTTTTTTTTTATTGTCACTTTATTTTTTGGTTTTCGTTTTCAATAGACACTTCACTTAAGCACTGTTAACACAAACTGATGTTTCTTTTTTTCTTTTTTAGTTTTTTTTTTTTTTTTTCTTTTGATGACAGTCTATATTATTTATTCTACTTATATACTTTATATGAGAATCGCGTAGTAGTCATCAAATCTAATTTACTACGACATATGATGAAATTCATACACACACACACGCACACACACATATATATGTACATACTCACACACACATATACATTTCCACAATTCTCTTTTGGTATTACGATATATGATGAAATTCATATACACAGCAACAACCAAAAAAAAAATCGCTAGCATCAGTTTGTAATACAAAGGTACGAGTAGTTTTTGATATATTGCTCTAAAAGCTATTTTGTATAATTGTTTCATTAAAGTAAAATATTTTGAAAAGAAAAAAATAACATTACCCCTAGTCAAAAGCTCTTCGTATCAACCTGACTGGATTCAAAGCATTTAACATCTGAAATTCCCTTGCACATATAAAGCCTATGTCAACACAATATTTTCTATCTCCATAAGAATAGCAACGTCAATAGCCTTGAAAATATATTTACATTCATTTGCAAATATGTATGAAAAAGTTATGATATAATTCCCACAAGCAATGATATTCTTCAAATCCAACAACATAAGCATACATTACCAAATACATTCCCTATCCACTGTCATTTACAACAGGGTTGCCACTCTCTGCACCTATTAGATTATTTCCCCAGAGATACAAATAAAAAATAAAAATTAATACATACATACAATAACCATACATACGCATAGCATACAATCACAACAGCAAACCAAAATCAATCAAATCACGATTACTACATACACACAAATTTCTTGTCACTACCCTACAGTCAGACTGGGAACCAAATGTCTTTGTAGCAACATTAAAATTCTAGTGGCAATTTTGATATAATAAGTTTGTTCTATCCCTCATTATAAAAGAAATATAGAAAACAAATATGGTATATTTGTGTTGGAATTGTCAGCAACTTGTCTATATACATATATGCATTTGTATGCACACAAATTACTGGAACTAACTGTTTGGTTGGTATGTCTCCATGTCTCATAAGAACTTCGTAGTCAATACCTACTTAATTGTTTCAGTGTTATTTGTAGGGTTTCAATGACACATGCTAAATGTCTATAGCACAAAATATTATATGGGTGATAATTATATAGTAGTACTGGTGACAAGTCGAAAGCGAGTCAATACATTTTGCAAAATCGACATTTCTTACAGGGGTATAATATTTGTCTACCACTACAACAAAAGTATCCGACACCGGCAGACTCACAATTAAATACATAAACACATACACACACATATGCACACACACACATATACATACAAACACCCACATATACATACATCCATGAACTGTAAGCACAACGTTTCTTTACAATAATAACATAAGCTGTACACACACACACACACACAACCACACACACACACACAACCACACACACACAGACATAAAATCTCGGCATGAAAATCCCCAAAATCCCCCACATTCGGAATAGGGTTGCCATCACTTTTGTATTAATGGGGACTATAGTCCTGTTTCCCGGATTTTAATTCCCAAAACAGGACTATTGTCCCCATTACCACTCTACTCATAGAGAAAACGCGCCAAAACCATATGCTGATGTACTTTTGTTCGGGAAGAATTTTAGTAGATTGTTGGATACGGATGCAACCATTAGTTGTTTAGGGTCTCAAAATGCAGTAGTGTCTTTGGCATCCCATGAAAAATTTAAAAATTTCCTAAAATATGTTGATGGAAAGTCCCAAAATGTTGTTGGATGTGTCTCTACTGATATCACTTTTAAGGGAGTCACTAAGCGAATTGTCTTATACATACTACCAAGTTTAGCCCAAAATCTGTACCTTCGGGTGGATTTCTGGACCATTTTTGACTAAATACCACCCGGTCTAATAACGGTGCTTAATTGCAAATTATTTACTAATAATGTTTCAGAAATTTTGGATCACCGCGCGCTATCAGACGCAGAAAAACAACAATTGCAAAATATAATCGATCATTTTTCTTATTTTAATCAATAAATAAATAAGGCCTACGGCGCACAGAGTTGATTTCGTACGTGATTGACGTGGGTAAAATTATTCCAATCGAGAAGAGACATCTTCCTCTTTCACCAGCTATTGAAAAATTAATTTATGCTGAATTAGACCGAATGTTGGATATGGACATAATTGAAGAATCGGACAGTGCCTGGTCCTCCTCTATTGCGCTAGTGCGTAAGCCCGGGAAAGTTATGTTAAACTTAGATTCACGTAAGGTAAATGCGGTTACTGTAAAGGATGCTTATCCGTTACAGAGCATTGAAGGAATTTTGAGTAGGTTACCAAAAGCAGAATATGTCACTAGCCTGGATCTAAAAGACGTGTTCTGGCTAATCCCGTTGGAAAATAAAATGGCATTCACCGTGCCTGGCCGACCATTATACCAATTTAAGGTAATGCCATTCGGGCTTTGTAACGCACCCCAAACCATGTCCCGGCTCATGGACAAGCTCGTGCCAGCAACCCCTAGGTCAGAGGTATTCGTATTCTGGGACGATTTGTTGATAGTGTCAGACACATTCCATCGTCATATTAAAGTATTAAAGATAATAACACAACGTTCTTCCGGTTACGTTCTTCCGGTCTAACGATCAATGTTGAAAAATTAGGGAATTACGGAATCAAAATGATTCCGAAGGTAATCTGTGACACGGCTGATAAATTTTTTTTTCGTAAAATTCACGGAACTTGTGTAAAAAAATTTCTTATACCTGTGTATAAGCAATTTTTCGTGAATTGAGGAATATCCCCCTTATGCAAAAACGATTGATAAATTTAAAGTTGGTTTAACAAACGAATTTTGTATGGCAAACCCGGTTTTAACGCATGCTTTAACTTTAACAATCGTTTTTGCATAAGAGTATATGTTTATACTGTAAACAAAATGGTAATAGACCGAAAAGTTAAAAATATATATAACTACATGTATATAAAATTAATTGTACGTACACAGACAGACTTGCTGAAAACGACAAGAAGGTTTATTTGGACTGAAATTGCCCAAAAAGCGTTTGAGGAATTGAAGTCAACCTCTCCAGTGTTGCATAGCCCTGATTTTTCACAACCTCCTTATATACATTCTGATGCTAGCAGCACTGGAATAGGAAGTGTATTGGTTCAAAAAACAGCGGAGATTGAAGAGTTTCCCATTGCATTTATGTCAAAGAAACTCAACCAAGCCCAACGTAAATATTCAGTGACCGAACAGGAATGTTTGGCAGCAATGCTTAGTATCAAAAAGTTCAGGGCATATGTGGAAGGTCATAAGTTTACTGTTATCATGGACCATGCATCCGTGAAGTGGCTCATGACTCATACAGATCTTAACTCACGGTTGGCAAGATGGATGGTAGTTCCTGATGCACTTTCGCGTGCTAACGTAGGGAATTTATCCGAACTTTTCAACAAAGACCATGCCTTAGGCAATGCGGGATTATTCATTGATTTAAAATATGTTCATTTTAAAAGCCCAGAATACCATGAACTGCTTGAAAATGTTAGGAAAAATATTGGTCAAACGCCAGACCTAAAAATTATAGACGGTTATTTGTATTGACGCACAATTACATGATGATTTGGTCTGGAAGCTGTGAATACCCAAATGAATGGTAGAAAAAGTCCTCCGCAAGGCTCATGATGATCCTCTTTCATCACATGGTGGTATAAATAAAACATTAGACCACGTTAGACGATTTTATTTTTGGCCAAATTTAGTGAGGGATTTTTTTTATGCATGTTTTTTTATTTATTGTATCTTCATATATGAACTAACAATAAGTATTCAAATCTTAAATCTAACATATAATTAATAGGCCCGACCAATGTCAGACATAACTATGTAAGTGATAGTTGTAAATAATACATAAGTAGTGATAAGCAAAAAAAGTATTTTCAAGCAACTTCATTCGGAGTGTTTAGTATTAGAGCCCTTGTGTCTCTCTTTTTTAAACGGATGTGTCCAGTAAAGTTCAAAATATTTCGAGCAAGCGGATTAGGATGTGCCTCGAGTTTTGTTAGATATTTGCCTGCGTATTTTGCAATTTCTTCAGTCACTAGTGGCATATTTAAATCACGATGTATATTTGAATTCTTAATGTACCATGGAGCAGATGTTATTAACCTTAAAATTTTGTTTTGCCTTCGTTGAATTTTCTCTACATTGGAAGCTGAAGCAGTGCCCCATAACTGGATACCGTAACACCATATTGGCTTTAAAATGGACTTGTATATTAAAAGTTTGCAGTCTAGGCTGAGTGTTGAATTTCTGCCAATCAGCCAATGTACCTGAGTTAATATTAGTTTCATTTGAGTTAACTTATAGTCAATGTGATGTTTCCATGTAAGCCGTCGATCGAGGTGTATACCAAGATATTTCACATGTGAATGTTGAGGAACAACTTGATTATTAATCCGAATGGGGGAACAAGTATCTCTTCGTAAAGTAAATGTTATATGGACACACTTTTGTTCATTTACCTTAATTCTCCATAAGTTTAACCATAGTTCCATCTGGCTAATGTGTTCCTGGAGTTTTCGGAATGCCTCATCAGGGTTTTCGTGCATACTAAGGCCGGCGGTATCGTCGGCAAATGTAGAAGTGTGGATACTACTGCTCACAGGCAGATCACAAGTATAAATCAAATATAAAAATGGCCCCAGTATACTCCGGATGAGATAGTTTCAGGCATACTCATAAAGAGTCATTCCACAACTGTAAATTTTCGTGCAAGAATGTAACTTTCCATAAGATTTAGAATGTTTATTGGTAAGAATGTCTTCAATTTTAAAATCAGGCCTTCATGCCACACTTTATCAAATGCCTGAGAAACGTCAATAAACAGGGCAGAACAATACTTCTTTTCCTCAAATGTTTTTCTGATAAATTGAACCAATCTATGCGTTTGCTCAATGGCACTATGCTGGCTTCTAAAACCAAATTGATGGTCCGGGATGCACCCATTATCAGTTAAAATTTAAGTCAATTTAGTGAGAGATGTAAAGAACTACGTCAACGCATGTGGGATTTGCAAAGAGACAAAACACCCCAATTTCGTAATGCGCCTGCCCTTAAGAAAAACATCAGAAACATATCGGTTCTTTCAAAAATTATATATCGATTTTTTAGGTCCTTATCTTAGATCTAAGATAGGGAAATTTGTAATTTTTATACTATTAGACAATTTCTCGAAATTTTGTTTTTTGAAAGCTGTTAAAAAATTCTCCTCTGAAATAACTACAAAACACATTAAGCAAGAACTTGTTCATACAAATGGAACCCCAGGAACAATTGCGTTCGACAACGGCTCAAAGTTTAAGTCTACTCACTTCAACCAACTATTACAGAATTATGGAATTAATCACGTCTATACCGCGGCATATTCGCCCCAAGCAAATGCGTCAGAACTCGTCAATTGTTCTGTACTAGCGGCAATAGGGGCATACATTAAACCCGACCAACGTAATTGTGATGAGCACCTTAGCAGCATCAGTTGTTCCCTGCGGTCATCTGTTCATGCTTCTACAGGTACGTCATCTTATTACATGGGTTTCGGACATCACATGGTTACCAACGGTAATACATATGCATTACTTCGGAAGCTCGAGATGCTGGAAGATAGGGCCGTACGGTTTAATAAGAGGGACTCGCTGGATATAGTCTGGAGAAGAGCCGCGGAAATTGACTCAAAACAATAGATACGTAACGAAAAACTATATAACTTAAGGTCAAGAAACGTTTATTACGTAAATAGTCAGGAGATATTTGTAAGAAATGTCTAGCAAAGTAATTTTGAAAAGGGATACAGCTCGAAATTTACTACAGTGTTTGTTAAAGCAAGAACAGAAGCCTTTCTTTGCTTTATCTTATTATGAAATTGAGGATCTTCGCGGTGTGTTCCTGGGTACGTATCACGCTAAGGATTTCAGACAGTAAAAACATATTGCGTACCCAAGTCTTAAGTTTTAGCTTTGTTCTCTGAATACAAAGCTAGAAGCGGTATCAGCTGTGTGACATATACCCCAAATCTGATTTTGACGGGAGGGATATGTAGGGGCGCTTGTAGTCAAAGAAATAGAAAGGTGAAACTTTTGAGAACGTGATTATTGCCAAGTAGTAACCGTACTAGAGTAAAAATAAGAATTATTAAAAATTAATTACACTACCAAAGTAGGGTAAACCCGTAATCGGTCTAATATGCAAACCCTGAGTTTTACAAATGAACCTGGCAGCACAAGTTATCTCTGCTGTTTAGTATCACCTGTTCTTTAACATATATGCATACACATAGACGCACTTGTCAGCAGTTTTTTTTTGTATTACGCTAAATAAAAAGAACACGTGAATAAAACTATAAGAACAAAACGCAATAGGCAGCTGCTGCTGAATTAATTGCAAGGTTCGAGAGAAACGTGCTTTCATTTTAAAACTGTTCGTTCACACTTCTATTACAAATCAATAACTTCGATACAACATCTTGTGTTCCCAGTCATAGGTATAGACAAGTACGCTTTCTATTAAAAAACTTAATATTTACAGAAACTAATCTTCCAGTATTTTTATAGCTATTTTCGACAAGAATTTAAGCCATATTAGATCTTAGTTATCTGTTAAATACATGACAAAGTAGTTGTACAGAAAACTAAAATACGAACCCGGCCTGTTCCAGGTGATACCAATCCTTGTTGTTGGGGCAATTGTAATAACTTGGTAGTTAGACTATAACTTCTAGGAATTATAATGTTTTCGGTGCTGTGCAACCTGCTGGCAATTATTCTGCAAAAATAATAATATTAAAAGGAATTTTTACATCTCGGCCGTATTCTATGTCGATAGAGGTCACGTAACATCGTGTACATACATAAGTCTTCAGAGTGTGTTGGACCAGAGAATGTCTTTTTGTGGTTCCATAACAATGAGAGTGCAAGCTTAAAACTAAAAAAAGGAACTTAAGAAAAGCAATTTGAATACAGTGCACACACTGGTGGTTGTATTCCCAAACAAAAGAAAAAATAAAAGTTGCCCAGCAAAAATTTAAATTTTATAAATAAAAAGGAGAAAAGGATAATATATTCTAATAGAAACAGCAAAAATTCATCATCTTATCCCGTAGCATAAAAGATCCTAATCGTTGGATGCAGATGAGAGTAAGGCTGAGTTTACATCTGGCATTTCTTGTGTGTCATTTGCCCAAAAAAAACGTAACCAACTAATTAATGAAAAACTGTTTTATTCAGACATATATTTATTGATTTAAACAGTTTGCAATCATTTTGGATTCTATAAAAAAAACTGTTTTACTTAATAAAAACATATCTGAATCAAATAGTTTTTCATTAGTAATTAGGTGGGTACGTTTTATGTGTGTGGCTTTTGACACACAGATGTAAACCCGGCCTAAGTTGCTGTTGTAATTAGTTTTCAATTATTTACTTCTGTTTGCGCTACTACTAGAGGGAATGGAAGATTGAGTAACGTGGAGATCCATATGAATATTTAATTTTATACTCAATGATATAGCAATACGTGTATGGAACTCATCGTCAATGCTAGTCTTATATTTAATGTGCTAGTTGTCGTATTGACTCGCTTTCAAAGCTTGTAGAATTGAAGCAAACTTTCTCTTTATTCTTTATTATTGTAAAAGGTTCACAAAATTACCATATACATATAAGCAGTATTATATGTATACTACTATCCCAAACTTCCCTTATTCTTTTTTTATACTATTTTATATCTGTAGTTAGCCTGCCTGCACATACTAAAACAATTCAAATCGAGTTTCAATATAATCAGAATTTTCCCCTGAATTTACTTTAAACAAATTATTGTTTTAAAATTTTAGATTTAATTCATTTTAATGGCTAGAGCCAGAAATCCATTTATCAACTCACATGTAATTTTTGCATTTTAATAATGATAATGGTATTTAATTCGTTTTGATAACTATTTTGCTGAAATAAATTTATAATATCCAATAAAAGGGAAGTTTTACAATGAACACCATATTGCTCTAAACAATTTTTATTTGGTTTCTGGCTAACTATCACGATAGAGTAAGTTAAAATGGGGATCATGATAAATAAATCAGCATATGTGATCTTGGATGGGACGGCAATTACGGCCAACATCTATCCGTAACCAATTGACAGCCGTGCTTCCTGGTCCACACTATTTTACCTTTGTTTTTTATTGTCTCGCCTTGACACCCTTATTTTGCACGTACAAACTAAATAGTGAGCTGTGCGAAAAAAAATTCCAGTTTTGCTGCCCATCAACCCATCCCTATAGCCGACAAGAATGAGCCGGAACAATTACTTGCTGGGTAAGCATATTTTGGAAGAAAAGCTCTGCCTATCGTGTAAAACTTAAATCAAATCATTTAGTTGCATGCTACATACAAACACACACATTTGTAATAAAAAGAGATATCAAGAAAATATGTGATATAAAAACACAGTTAAAAAATTACTCAATGCAAACACACCCCACACAGATATAAATAACATGATAAAATATCCTAACGCACACAAACACAATAACCAATTGAAATTTATCACTTGTATGTAAGTGCATAAAATAGAAAAAGATAAAATAAAGATACGAAATTTTGAAAAAATTCCACTCAACAAAATTTTCATCGTAATATAATACAATTTCCTAACACACACAAACACAATAAAAAATTAAAAAAATTAAATAAATATACGAAATATTTAAGAAATTCGCCTCAACAAAATTTTCATTTCAAATTGTCTTCGCTTAAAAATAAAGTGATGATAACACAACGGCCATACCTAGCATGACGTGCATTTTTACATTGGACTTTGATACCACAGAATATGAACCAGAATCCTTACTTCTGAGTTAAGCGAAATCGTCGTATCAGCTGATGTATAAATATTTGAAGGGACAGAAAATATATGCTTTCTGCATGTATAAAAAGCAATGGCTATACATAGCATTTGTGAACATATGATTGTGAAAAAGCACAAAATTAAATTTTCCAAAAGTGAATTATTTTAGACTTATTTTCAATAAAATATAAATATTTGCATAAAAGAGCAGTGATGTTTGTGTTTAATTTGTTTAATTAAAGGCCGGTGGTGTTCTTCAACTAGTCAATGTAAATTGCGACCTAAACAATTTGAAAATGTTAAAATATTTGCAAAAGCAATTATATAAATTTTCATTGTCACAAAATAAATTTAATTTAAATATATTTTTTTAGACTTAATGCTTTAAATACAATAAATGTTGACGTAATCGGTAATTAACATATTCGTATTACGTGTTCTCAATGATATCTTCCAATGCATCGCTCTGGAATTGGTTGTTTTTATAAAAAACACGAATTGTTAGTACATGGTCGCTTGTTAAATTTATCAATTTTGTGAAACAAAAAAGCTAAAATTGAAAAAAAAAAACTAGCTGGATTTTTTTCGGACTGCGAAAAGTGTATATGATTATTTTAATGTGCCTTTGGAGGATGTTAAACGCGAATTATGTACATACGTCGCGGCATTGTCCAATGGCAAAAACGCAGTCTGATACAAAATGTCAAATGGCTGGCTGAAATGGAACCATATGCGATATACATAGACATCGATGCAAAAAGTGAAAAATTTCAACGAGGTAACATTACAAGGCATAAACAAAGTGATATGTGCCAAATGTTATTTTGATGTACGGGAATACGACCGGGCATCTATGGAGTTCTTAGGTGGATGTGATCATTTTATGGCCATTACATACTATCAAAGAGTCTTGAAACTAAATCCCAAATATCTGACGGCTTGGAGTTTAATGTGTCATGAAAGCTGGAAAACACGAATGCTACGATACAAAGCAATAGAAAAGCTGTAGGTAAGTTTAAATGTTGATTCAATCCGTATTAGCTACACATAATTTGTATGTATAAACATAAATTAAATTATTTTCATTTTAGGAGAGACCTTTGAAAAACTAGATAGATTTTAAAATTCCATTAAATGTTATAGTAAAGCGTGTGATGTGGGTGATGTCGAAGGTGTTATGCATAAAATGGCCTTAGAGCTGGCTGTTAAGTGCTACATTATGTATTGCAGCGATGAAAGAGCAGCGGCTCATAACCAGAGTTTATATCATTGCCTCATGTACCCTCGTGAGTTATTATGAAGGCAAAGAATATCATCGGGCATCGCATTATGCATCCAAGTGCCAAATACAACAAAATTTAAGTAACTAATCTAAGTGCAGTTTTACCATACAAGAAAGCAACTTGTCTAAGAAAATTGATTAAACTCACCCCAATTTTGAAATTGTTTTTTATTTTTAATTTTTTTAGTATATTTATAAATGTATTTTTATTTGTAAATTATCTTAAATTGTTATAAAAGGATCTCTGCATATGTAAACAAAAACAAATTGCAAAATTTGTAAACTGAAAAACAAAATTAGAATATTTTCTAATAAAACTAATTAACATCTTTTAAATAACTTTGATTTTCAATAATTACAATTAAACATTTTATTCAAAGAAATATATATTCATTTACTTATGCCAGCAAAGTCTAAAGTTGTTTTCTTTGCAAACATTCTTCCTTCTTAAATGAATTTCTTATCCTTCCAGTTTAGATTTTTAGGGATCGAATAAAGTTTTGGAACAGCTATTTCTCTCAGATTCTTCTTGGGTTTCTTTTTGACGTTCACATATGTAAATAAAAGTAAAATAAAAAAATGTATTATTAAAATTGTATATTTAGTTATAAAACAAAAATTCATCAATATTCTCTTGAAAAATATTCTGTAGCTGTAGGGCTTTTCATTTATTGAAAACTTATTCCTTTTTCGTATGAAGTACTTGTACATACAGAAGGACTTATTTACTTGTAGTACTGTACATTGGATATAACAATCATCGTTCTTTCCAATGTACAAAATTCCACCCTTTCAATTCACTTTATATGTGTGTACACATTTGTCATTCACATTTTGATTCCAATTAAACCAACTGCTTTTTTTAAGCGATTTGTTAACCAACGTATTTGTACATTAGACAAGAACATCTATGTTCCTTCCAATGTACAAAATACCACAAAAAACAATTCACTTTGCGTAGATACATATCACTTATTTTATTTAGAACTTTTAAAAAACCCAAAAGGAACAGAACACTTGGAATCCAATAGATCTGAACACTACATTTGTATACGACTGTTAACTTGTAGCATTGTACATTGGATAAAAACATCATTGTCCCTTCCAATGTATAAGATTCCACACAGACACTTAACTTTATTTGTACCCACTAGTCTTATTTGCGTGAATTACTTGTAAAAAAGAAGAACACAAAGCGAGCATATCTGGGATCCAATTGATCCGAACTCTTTTTCGTCACCACTTAGTAACCTATGTTATAGCACATTGGACAGAAACGTCATTGTCCCTTCCAATGTACAAAATTTTGCATTCACAGTCCACATTTCTGTACACATTACTCATACAAATTCTTTATTTGCGTCAAATATATGTAAAAAGAACACAAATCTACAATATTTGAGATCCAATTGACCCTAGCACATCTTCTCTCCACGATATTTTAACTAACATATTTGTACATTGGACAATAACTCTATTGTTCTTCCCAATGTACAAAATTACAAACACAATTTTCACTCTGTTTGCACTTAGTAATCACATAAATTACTTACCTATTTGGCTGCTTCGGGAACAAATGTAGTTTCTCTCCTGGAGGACAACCCATGGTATATCTGTGGCTCCTGAAAAATAAGTATATTTTATTAAAAACTACTGTAAACTACTAAAAAAGTAATAAATAAATACTTACATTTTCACAATTTCTGTGTGACGCCCGCAGTAAATTTATGTTTTTTTCATTATTTTGATTGGTTTTTTCACTTTTCTCACTGTTGGTAATATGTGGATAAAATAGTCTATCGAATTTTATCCACAAATTACAAACTTTGGCTAGGATATTGGCGCACTAACACTTTTTCTCCACTTTGCGCCAAATCCTGCCAAGAAATTTTATTTTTTGTAAACACTAAATTTTACAAATGTCAAAACCGTATACTTTGTGCGATAGAGAGAAATATAGAAAAATTCTCCAATGTTCCTATCTCTATCAGGTTATTTATACGGTTGAAGTCGCTTGAATTCGCCCGTGTCGTGTCTAGTTGTTAGTCTATGTTTGATACATACATAATATAGCATGAAGGAAAATAACACAACGGTCACACCAAGCATGACGTGCATTTTTACATTAATCTTTATGGGAGACCTTGATACCACAGGTTAGGCAGATTGGACACGGGAAATTCGGCCACGTAATTTTTCCGAAAAATTGACGAGTGGCATCCCAAAATGGCAACATCATTTAACACGATTTGCATTAAAGGACAAAATCATGTTGTTTTGAATATGCCTGTCTTTGTCATTTCAACAGGTTAAACGTCAATTGAAATTATTTTATTTTCAATTGATGTTTTTGCCAAAAAAATTATGAAAAGGCGCAAATTTATGGAAAAAAATGCATAAATTGGCGCCTTTTCATGAATGCAATCCTGCATTCCACCCCAAGTTTCATGGCAGCAGCCATTGTTGTGCCATTGTGTTGCAGTTTTTCAAAGAGGTAAGTAATTTTGTTAATATTTCTTTTACTTTTTCTAATATGAATTTCTTTGGCAGATCCTGTACAAAGCAAAAGAGAAGAAGAAAATAAAGATGTAAGTAGTTATTTTATAGATTTTATTTAATAAATAATAATTCCCATTAATCTTTACAGGAGTCGCAAGTGTATAAAAGGCTGCCCAGATGTGGAGAAGCTCCATCGGTTCCCGGAGAATCCCAAAAGGTTAGTGTTTGAAATTTTAAGTGACAAAATATTTATTCATTGAGTGCCAGACACTGTTTGGAACATACTTATAAACAGTACTGACACTCAATGAAGGTGTGTCCGGCAGACCCAGAATTGTGGTGTTGCAAGTGTTTTGTGTTTTTTATCAAATGCTGTTTGTGGTTAGGTTTACTTTTAACATACAGATAAATTTTATTATATTTGAAATTTCAAATGGCTCATATTTGTCTGTATGGAAATAAAGAAAACAAACTCTTCAACATTATTTCTAAACACACATGCACATAATGGCCTGGCCGGTGGGCACACACGTACGTACATACATAACTAAATTATGTGCTCTGTGTTCTTATAACACTCAAAACAAAAATTAAAATATATATTTATTTTAGGAGGCGCTAGTGTATTTGTAAATTATTGACGAAATGTGGCGAAGCTTATCAATTCCTGAAGAATCCAAGAAGGTAAGTGTCTGAAATATTTGTGTGTGAAATATTGAATGAGTGCAGATACTGTTTGAATGTTAAATAGTATTTGCACTCAACCATAATTTGACCGGAGCATCCATACGTACTCGCATGTGTTTATGTATGTACATTGTACATATGTATATACATAATTAATGTGTTTTGTAAATACTGTGCGTGGGTTTTTTTACAAAAGATAATGTGTCTGGCTAGAAAACCCACCCTTAAACAGTGCTTCCAAAAACACCATCACATCACCATGATTGTCTGGCCGGCAGACATAAAAAATAAAAAACTGATCAAATAAATAGTCAATTAAAATTTAATTTTTTTATTATAAGATTTTATATTTATATTTTCAGCTATTCCATGACGGTTGGGGTGGTTGGGGTGGCTACAAATTGGTTTGTCACTTTTTGCCCAAACGGTAATCAAAGAAATATCTAAAGAAATTAACAATTCAATATTATAATATTAAACTTTAATACTTTCAGGTTTTTCATTTAATACTTACAGCCGTTTTATACGCTTTTGCTGCAACGAAATCTCCAAAAGACATGAGTGCATCCATGTAACTTTGCTTACCATCCCCAGTTGCAAGGTATGTATCAAAAATGTAAAAAACATTTCTAATTGAGAAACATATTTCTTAATACATATCTTTTTTATATATTTCGAAATTCCTACCTTTGTGGAAATTGTGCATGGTGGAAGAATTGCCAAAAACACATTTGGGAGCGATTGTGCAGTTGTATGTAAATCCGTTTGTGCCTGTAAGTTAATAAACATTTTCTACTAAATAAACTTGTTTAAGACATAAATATCTTATTTTTCAGCTTATACTTACCATTTCGATGTTCAGCCAACAATTTCAACAGAAAAAATTAATTGCAAGTTACTATTTCATGTATATATTCAATTTTTTTAATAAAAACAAAATTTTTTTCACAACAAATTTTATTTGTATTTTGTTTGTTTACATTTTTTTGGCAAAATTCTTGGTAATGTATAGTTTTTTCTTCTATCACATTGTTTTTCAGGATGCCACCTACAATATAACGCTTCTAAATATGGGGTTAACTAAAAGCTGATATGGGCCTTTGACATACGTCAGTGCTGCCATATCTGCTTATATCTGTGCTTGATACACATAAAATAGCATGAAGAAAAATACCACTACAGTCACACCTAGCATAATGTGTAACAGAGACCTTTTTGAATTTTAAGAACAACACAGATAAGTATTATTAAAGGCCCAACTATAATATGAATAAGCGAACTTAAGCAACAGTGCGGTTACATATAAAATGTATGTGGCAAACTATAATGTACATGATACAATTATACTAGGTACATGCAGAACTACAACAAAATTGCAACACCAAAAAACACATGTATTTTGTTGGTATAAACAAACCCCAAATTGTCGGAAACAACTGTCTTTTGTTTATAAAAATAACAATTACAGGGTAACTAAAGTACAATTGCAGACGCGGCATTCCTGCATGATTATAGTTATTCAGTGTTGCCAATATGGGTGTAGTTAGATAGTGTGTAATTTCTACTCACATGTGTAGGCGATGTAATTGAATTCTTGTATAATATGTGTGTAATTCTACTTTGGGTTCTATTTTTATTTATTATTGTTTTAATTTTAACCTACACAAAAGATGTGTAGTGTAATTTTCTTCAATGTGTAATTGGAGACACAGCCATGTGTAAATTCATTGGCAACACTGTAATCATTTTGTTTACACACATACATTAACATTTTTGCAGCTTGTAAACAAAGTTTGACAACTAGGTGCAATGTATACAGTGACAGGCATTGTCATGTACCTAGTATAATTGTATCATGATAATGTACTTATTGAACTTTTCGTGAAGTTTCGTCAAATTTCATTTGTTTAAGCTAAGTGCCAAACTGAACGCATATCCCGTACGGAAAACACGGATTGTGTATTTTTTAAACCCAAGCAAACAGCATCAGAAAATATTCATTGATTTTAAATGTTTTTTTATTGTTTCTTATTTTAAACTCAGAAAATAAAGCAAGACTTTTATTTTCATTCTTTGTTTTACAATACACCTATAGACATGAGTTTATTTATGTATGTTCATTGTTGTACTTTTTAGTAGGAAAACAAATAAAACAAGTAATAAAGTGGAGGATGTTATTATACGTGAATTTTTAATGGATTAGGATATTCCAACAAGTTAATTTGATTGAATTGCATTCATTTAGTAGTTATAAGAAGACACAAAATTACTAAAAAATTGTGAACAATACGTATATGTGCATCTGTGGCTAAAGAATACCTAAGTACATTGTGGCCACCTAAAAGTCACATCTGAATTGCTTAAGTATTTGACAGACTTATCGTTCAATTCTGGCATTAGCTTAAGCCAGCTTAAGTTTAAATCATTTCCAACGTTTGATGCGACTGGAGGTCGATTCTCATTAAACTTTTCATATGATAAATTATTTTACACAAAAAATATTAACGTGAAAAATAGTAAAGAAGCTAGAAAAAATTCGCGTCATAGCGAAAACCATTTTGTTTTGATTCTAAATTATTTAGGCGATGTCGAAACTGTTAACAACAAGTCCGAAATTTAAGGACATTATCAAAAATAATACCTTGTGAATTATTCAGGGGTGAATGTTGAAATAGCAAGCGACAATCCCAAAATTCCGCTGAAAAAAAAGTACAGTAATCTGCGTCTGCAGACAGTGATTGCCAAGATCAGAGAAAAAAATGAAACGGGGAAAAAAGAAAACGAATTAAACTTATTCGGATGTAGGTAACAGAACCAGCTTAACAATAGGCCGACTTATAATGCCAGAAGCTGTTCTTAAGTCACAAACATATGGTCTGGAGTCAAAACCTAAGTAAACTTTATCTACTCGTCCCAATCTCCATTCTTTTAGTGGCAAGTTGCCTTGACGGATAACAACAACATCTTAACTCGCTTGTACTCCACAAATTAGTGATGACGAACTTTTAGTTTCTGCCATCTATTGGCGTGACTCACTCACACATCGGATAAGTCAGGCTCAGGGGAAGCTAATAAGGGAGCACCAATAAGAAAATGACGTGGGTTTAAGGAGTGACATCATACGGACTTTCGTTCATCGGACAAAGAGGCCTAGAGTTTAAACATGCTTCGATACGTGAAAGCATTGTCGTAAACTCTTCAAACCGAAACTTTTGAGCATTTGAAACCTTTTTTAAATGCGTTTTAAAACTTTTGACCTATGCCTTCCATAGAAAACCCATATGAGGTGCTCCCGGGTGTATATATTGTAACTCGATTGCAATGAGACGATTTTGTGAAAGAACCTTTTCTTTTAAAAGTGAAAGAAACATTTTCCTATCGGTCTCGAGTAGATTTGAAGCACCATCAAACGCTGTACCGTTATCGGAATATAAATGGGATATCCACGTCGAGAGAAAAAACAACTATATGACAGTTGTGTGTTTATGGGGTTTCGGGGCCAATGTCCACCATAAGGATCATTGTAAAATTGTACATCATGCTAGGTGTGACCGTAGTACTATTTTTCTTCATGGTATTTTATGTGTATCAAGGTCTTCTATAAGGATTAATGTAAAAGTGCACATCATGCTAGGTTTGGCCGTTGTATTATTTTCTATTTTATGTGTGCTTGAAAGTCCAATGTAAAAGTGCACATCATGCTAGATATAGCCGTGGTGTTATTTTCCGTCACCACGATTATTTTTAATGGAAGATAATTTGAAATTAAAATTTTGTTGATGCAAATTTCTTAAATATTTCATATCTTTATTTAATTTTTTCTATGTTCACTTACAAGTGATACATTTCTATTGGTTATTGTGTTTGTGTGCGTTAGGAAATTGTATTATATTACGATGAAAATTTTGTTGAGGGGAATTTTTTAAGTATTTCTTAATAAATTTCTATTGGTTATTGTGTTTGTGTGCGTTAAGATATTTCATCATGTTATGTATGTATGTATATATGTGTGTGTGTAGGTTGTGTTTGCATTGAATATTTTTCTAACTGTGTTTTTATATCACATATCTTGTTGTTGTCTCTTTTTATAACAAATGTGTGTTTTTTTATGCATTGGTCAGTTCTATTATTATGGATAGAACTGTGTATAAATTATCTAGCAACATATTGGAGGTAGTTCTGTCTATTTTTATTACACATATTTTATAGCATTTTCAAGAAAAAGGATCAGTAATTAAAAAGAAAGATGGAAGAAAACAAACGTGCATTTGTAGTACCAAAATGTGTGTCGTATATAGAAAAATTTAACATATGTTAAACATATGTCTATTAGTTAGCACACTTGATATGCAAATCCTGTCTTATTGCACATGTTAGATCCGAATGTTTATTTATTGTTCTCGTTGTACATTCATAGTGAACAGTCAATTTAGCGGAGTTTTTATTTCATACTAAACAAAAAAAAAAAAAATTGTACGAAAAAATATTCGGAATACATATTGTTATTGTTAGCTTTATTTGCATTGCTAATATTTTTTACATAGTCATAATTAACAAAAACAAAAAAACCGTAATAAAAAAAAAACAAACAAACAAACAAAAGTGCCCTTGAGGAATACTCTATATGAGTACCTCAAAAACAAATAACTGTGAAGTGAGTTCTAATGGCAGAAATGCCTATTTTACTGTGAGTTCTGAAGCTCTTAATGAAAATAATAAAAATAAAAAATCTAATGATAGACTTACTGAGAGCTCTGAAGCTCTTAATGATAATAAATTAAATAAGAAATCTGATAGTAGACTTTTTTTAACGGCGAGGCCACTTTTTCGTCAGCGATCAACTTCGCTTTGTCCAATGCCAACTAGTGATTCGTTAACATTACCGTTGCCTAGTACTTCTACATTTAACTCAGCGATATCATCCGCCTCGGGCTCGTGGTCATCACTTAACCAAGTTTTTACTGAAGTTAAGAGCAGCCCAAAACCCAAGGTCCAAGTGGGAATGGACAGATATATTACAGTGGTAAAGCGCGGACGAAGCCCAAAGTCTTCGAAAATTTCATCTGCTCCAAAAATGTCTAGGGATAACAGCGCATCCTCTATTAACCGCCAAAATCGTTTTCAAATATTACAAGTTGACAACAACGAACCCGATGTATCTACGAACAAAACATCCAAGCCGCCTCCAATCTATTTGAGAGAAAAAAATTCAAACGCTGTTATAAAAAATTTAATTTCAGTCATTGGTGAGAATAAATTTCACATCGTTCCAATAAAACGTGGTAACATTGATGAATCCAAAATTCAAATTTATGAAGAAAAAGATTTTCGCAAACTGATTACTGAATTTGAAAAAAGTAAGAAAAGTTTCTACACATATCAGCTTAAAAGTGCTAAAGGCCTGCAGATCGTATTAAAGGGCATCGATTCCTATGTTGCTCCCGAAGAAATAAAAGATGCACTCGTCCTCCAGGGATTTAAGGTAAAAAATGTATCTAACATAATAAATAGGGAGAAGATTCCTCAACCTCTATTTCGCGTCGAACTTGAGCCAAACGATATAAAATTGAAAAAAAGCGAGACTCATCCAATTTATAATTTGAAATATCTCTTATATCGAAAAATAACAGTTGAAGAACCACACAAGCGTTCTGGACCCGTACAGTGCCATAATTGTCAAGAATATGGTCACACAAAAACTTACTGCAAGTTACCTTCAGTTTGTGTTATCTGCGGTGAATTGCACGGTACTGCTGGTTGTACTAAGCCTAAAGATCTAGCAGAAAAAAAATGTAGTAATTGTGGAGGTAATCACACCGCTAACTACCGAGGATGTCCTGTCTATTCTTTCGTTAAACAGACTATGGCGCAAAAACCTAAATTAGCTCCAGCACAAACAGCAAACGCTTACTCCGCCACTTTTGCTCAAATGAGCCAACCTGTCACTTCACGTGTATCGTATGCCGATGCAGCTAAGACTAGTTATATTCCCACACAAAATATTCCGCCTCAAAATAATTCAACGAATGCAAACTCAAGCTTTAATTTTAGTCGCCTTGAATCTAGTGCTGACTATAAATAATTTTACAGCAAATATGACTAGCATGATGCAAGAAATGCTACGAATGCAGTCTACACTGCTTCAAGCATTAGTTAACAAGCCATGAACACGTTAAAAATAAGTTTCTGGAACGCAAACGGCATTCGCCAACATAAAAATGAACTTGAGCATTTCCTCACGGAAAAAAATATTGATATAATGTTGGTTTCTGAGACTCATTTGACTTCAAGAAGCCTATTCAAAATTAATGGCTACATTTTATATGATTCAAAGGACCCAAGAGGAAGAGCTTGCGGGGGTCAGCAATTTTAATAAAGTCAAGACTCAAGCATTATATTCTTGACAACATTTGTGAAGAACATCTACAAGCAACGAATATTTGTATCGAAAATTTTTGCACAAATTTTGTCATATCATCAATTTACTCCCCTCCTAGATTCGCAATTACTGAGGATCAATACGAGGATTTCTACAAATCTCTCGGCCCTTGTTTCGTAGCAGCTGGAGACTATAATGCAAAACATACTTTCTGGGGTTCGCGTCTTATCACACCTAGAGGACGAGCGTTGTTCAACACAATTTCAAAAATGGGCTTGGACGTCATTTCGAGTGGGGAGCCCACTTACTGGCCTACTGACATACATAAAATTCCGGATATTATAGATTTTGGCGTCATGAAAAATATTTCTAGGGAATTAATTCACGTCGAAGCTTCCCTAGATCTATCGTCCGATCACTCTCCCACGATCGTTACAATCTGTAGCCCACTGAGAAGTGCTCTACCTCACCCATATGTGAAAATGGTCAGTCGTGTTAATTGGCTGCGATTCAAAAAATATCTTAGTAGTCATTGCACTGAAAACATTAAGCTAAGAACTCATGATGATATTGAATCTAATATTGCTAATCTTAACGAAAATATTAAGCAGGCAGCTGAACATGCAACTTCCTCCCATCCGCAGACTGGGTTTAACAGAATATATTCTACAGATATTGAACATCTCGTATGTGCAAAAAGAAGAGCTAGAAGAGAATGGCAACAGCACAGATCACCCCAAAATAAAATTAAATTAAAAGAGTGCACTAAAAGACTCCAAGAACTGCTTGCATATGAAAAAACTGCATCTCTTAAAAACTATCTGGAAAATCTCGACGTAACGCAAGCATCTAATTACTCCTTGTGGCGCGCTGCGAAAAAAATTAAAACACCGGTTGAGTTTAAACCACCTCTGCGCACTTCTACCGGAGTTTGGGCCAGGAGTGATATTGAAAAAGGTAACTTGTTTGCAAAGCATTTAAAATCCGTATTTACCCCAAACACATGTACTGGTGTTGTTGATTTCCCGAGTGTAGTTGCGCTACCCCCTCGACCCCTAAAATTTAAAATGTGTGATGTACAAAATCTAATTGCTGAACTCAACCCGAAGAAAGCACCGGGTAATGATGGAATTAGTAACCAAATGCTAATAAAATTGCCTCGTATTGTAATTAGAATCATGTTATTCATTTTTAATGCCATTTTACGACTAGAGTATTATCCCCACAGCTGGAAGCTTGCCAAAGTTAAAATGATTCCAAAGCCGGGCAAAGATCTTACCAAGGCAGAATCATACAGGCCAATAAGTCTGCTATCAACAATGTCAAAACTTTTCGAAAAACTGCTCATGTCAAAATTGTCCCCAATTCTAATTGGTAGTGGATGTATCCCAGACCATCAGTTTGGTTTTAGAAGTGAGCATAGCACTACTGAACAAACGCATAGATTGGTTCAATGTATAAGAAGAACATTTGAAGAAAAGAAGTACTGTTCTGCACTGTTTATTGACGTTTCGCAGGCATTTGATAAAGTGTGGCATGAAGGCCTAATTTTAAAATTAAAATTATATCTACCAATAAATTTGGTGAATTTATTAGAAAGTTACATTACTTCCCGGAAGTTCACGGTTGTGGAAGGAGAATTCATGAGTGTGCCCGAAACTATATCATCCGGTGTGCCACAGGGGAGCATACTGGGGCCAGTTTTGTATTTAATTTATACTTGTGATATGCCTTTGAGCAGCAATATCCATACATCTACGTTTGCCGATGATACAGCCTGCCTAAGTATGCACGAAAATCCTCATGAGGCTTCCCGATATCTACAAGAACATATAACACAACTGGAACTATGGTTAAAATTATGGAGAATTAAGGTAAACGAGCTAAAGTGTGTTCAGGTAACATTTACCCTGCGAAGAGATACTTGTTCCCCAATTCGAATCAACAATCAAGTTGTTCCTCAGCATTCACATGTAAAATACCTTGGTATACACCTTGATCGACGACTTACATGGAAACACCATATTGACTCAAAGCTAGTACAAATGAAACTTAAACTAACTCAGATATATTGGCTGATTGGTAGAAACTCAACACTCAGCCTTGACTGCAAACTTTTATTATACAAGTCGCTCTTGAAGCCAATATGGTGCTACGGAATTCAGTTATGGGGCACTGCTTCAGCTTCTAACGTCGAAAGAATCCAACGAAGGCAAAATAAAATTTTACGTTTGATAACATCGGCTCCATGGTACATAAAAAACTCAAATATACATCGTGATTTGAATATGCCACTAGTGATTGAAGAAATAGCAAAATACGCAGGCAAATATTTAACAAAACTCGAGTCACATCCTAATCCGCTTGCTCGTAACATCTTGAATTTTACTGGCCACATTCGCTTGAAAAAGAAGGACACAAGGGCTCTTTTACTCAATACTCCAGATGGGATTGCTTGAAAATATTTTTTTTTATTATCACTACTTATGTATTATTTATAACTATCACTAAGTTTATGTCCGACAGTGGTCGGGCCTAATACTTATATTTTAGATTTAAGATTTGAATACTTATTGTTAGTTCATAATTGAAGATACAATAAATAAATAAATGTATTAAAAAAAAAAAAAAAAAAATTTATTTTTTGTTGAAATTTTGATCGCCTGTCTCCCCTGTCTAACATATGTTAAACAAATGTTCAGTATTTCGCACACTTGATATGTAAATCCTTCTTTTTGCACATTTTAGATTCAAATTTTTATTTTTTTTAATTCAAAATGAAATTCTATGATTGTCTGTCTCCTCTGTCTATTTTTATTACACATATTTTATTGCTTTTCCCAGGAAAAAGGATCAGCAATTAAAAAAAAGGACGACAGAAAACGAACCATACATTTGCAACACAAAATTTTGTGTGTCGTTTATGGACAAATCTTAATATATGTTCAGTATTTAGCACACTTGATATGTAAATCCTTTCTTATTGCACATTTTGGATTCAAATATTCATTTTTGTTTAAAATGAAATCTTATGATCGTCCAATTCCGCGGTCTATTTGGCTATTTTTATTGCACTTATTTAATAGCTTTTTTAAGATAAATTCAGTGAAGTGCGACTTTGACACGCGCACGAAGGGTTCTGTACGGGCAGGAGATATGTAATATCTCTAATATAAAATATAGTTTTGGCATTTTTTTCGTTTTTGGGTTTTTTTGGTTTTAAGCGTTTCTTTTAGTTTGGGGGTTTTTTGAATTTATTGGCGCTTTCTGAGTTTTAGCACTTTTTTCACGTTTTGGCGATTTTTTTGGTTTTTGAAGTTTTTTTAATTTTGGCAATTTTTATTATTTTGGCGTTTTTTTATTTTGGCGATTTTTTTATTTTGGCGATTTCTTTTAATTTTGGCGTTTTTTTCATATAGGTGGTTTTTTCTGGTTTTGGCGATTTTTTTAGTTTTGGCACTTTTTTTCGTTTTGAGGATTTTTTTCGGTTTTTGGCGTTTATTTTAAATTTTGGCAATTTTTTTTAAATTTGGCGAATTTTTTTAATTTTTTTTATTTTTTTTTAATTTTGGCGATTTTTTTTGACATAAACAATTACTTTGGTTTTGGCGCATTTTTCGCGTTTTGGCGATTTTTTTCAGTTTTTGCAGTTTTGGCGATTTTTTTCAGTTTTTGCCGTTTTTTTCATATTGGCGATTTTTTTTTATTTTAACGATTTGGAGATTTTTTTTTAAATTTTTGGCGATTTTTTCAGTTTTTGGCGATTATTTTCGGTTTGGCGATTTTATAATTTTCGGATTTTCAAGTCTCCAAGATATAGCAAGTTGTCAAAATTACATAGTCAAAATTGCATTAACTGATGGACCACCCTTTAATTTAAATTTTTTAATATTTTAATGTTTATTGTTGTAGACTATATAAAAATACACTAATTTTAAAAATTTCAAGTGTCAATATACATATGTACATTTGGACATACAATTGTGTAATGTCATTTAATATGTCTATATCAACTCTGTTTTCTTCTCATTATTGCTTTACACGGTTTTGACAGATACTCACTTATGTCTTTGCTTGTATCGAGTACAACACGTTTTTTCTTTTTTTTAATATATACCGATTTCCGGTTATTAATAATCTGCCTAATTTTTGTAATATATGTCATGTGTTATTCCACTGAATTAATAATAAAATGAATTGAATTAATAATTATTCGAAGTGCAGCGTGTATTTATTTCTTCGAAATAAATACACGCTGAGTGGTAGCGATGCTATTCTCTCAGTTCAGAGGTCGTGGGTTCGATTCCCACCATAGACTCTGGGTGTTTTCTGCAGACAAGCTAAACGCTTTGCGAGTTGTGTTTGTTCTTAAAAAAAAAAAAAAAAAAAAAAAAATTAGCTATCGTATACAGAACACAACAGAATTGGCGACGAGGATAAACAAGTATAGCAACGTATCGGGTATAACCTGAAAATGGAGGCGCAGGTACAACAATTACTGCAGGCCATCACAGCTATGACCACAGCAATGCAACGCCAACAAACCAACACCAGCGTTAATGTGATTTCAAACTTTGACGCTTTCAATCCAAAAATCGAGCAGTTCAAAACATACAGGGAACGACTGGAGATACATTTTCAAATAAAAAAGGTTTTCGATGACAAACTCATGTGTGCAAAATTGTTACTGCAGTACATAGGTTCATCGACTTACACATTGTTGACTACTTTGGCAGCTCCCAAGAATATTAATCAATTGGAATATGATGATATCGTTACACTGTTAGAAGCACACTTCTGTCCTAAGAAGAATGTTCTAGTAGAACAACATCGTTTTCTCTGCGAGGTTCAGAACGAGAACCAATCTATTTCAGATTTTGTGGCTATTCTGCAAAAAAGGGGAACTGAATGCGAATTCGTGTGCGAATGCAAGAAGTCAGTGGCAGACATTTTTCTTAGAGCACAGTTTATCAGAGGAGTACGTGATAGTTACATCCGTGAACAATTGTTGCAGAACCCAAAATCAACATTTAAGCAGGTGGTAGAAAAAGCAACAGCATTAGAGGCAGCAAAAATGGATAACAAAATAATTGGTAATAATGCGACGTGTTCAACGAGTGACGTGCATAAAACACAAGTGCTAAACACGCGCGGTCGTACAAATATAAATCGTAATACCCAAAAAAAACGATCGTCGAAATCAAGAACAAGGGTAAATTACAACGAACTTGGTATCGAAGGGTTGTGTCTCAGATGTGGTCGGAACAACCATTTATCAACAGAATGCACTGTAAACAAAGACAATCTAAAATGCAAAGCGTGTGGAAAGAGCGGTCATGTCAAACAGGTATGCATACAAAGCAAATTAAAACAAAACAAATCAAATAAAAGTGACAACGCATCACATTCTATTGAAACGTACAAAAATGATGAAGAGTACTTCGGCGTTAACCAAATCATCGACATCTACAACAACATAAACTCGTCTAGCGATTCGAAAAAATTTTTTATACAAGTTCTTATAGAAGGCCGGCAACAGGTATTCGAAGTCGATTCGGGTGCAGGTTACACACTTTTACCTGAAAAAGATTTTAAAAAACTAAACGTACGATCGGAGATCAAGAAAACAAATATTGCGCTTCGGTCATACACTGGTGATATTTTTGTGCCATTGGGTGTCGTTAGTGTAAATGTGAAATACCAAAATAAGTTGTCTAAAGAAGACATGTATATCGTATCATCTGAACATACAGCACTTTTGGGTCGTGCCTGGATCCGACACTTAAAAATCAATCTTGCTGAAATTGATCAATGCGAACGCGAGCATGATAAGGTAAAAGAAATAAATTCTATAACACAAATCGAACAACAGTTTTCAGAAATTTTCCAAGAAAAGGTAGGGTGCATACCTGATTTAGTTTGTAGCCTCAAATTACATGAAGGTGCTAAGCCAGTATTTTTAAAGGAAAGGCAAGTGCCTTTTGCCTTGCGTGAAAAAGTCGAAGTTGAGCTAGACAGCCTTGAACGTGATGGTATTATAACCAAAATCAATACTAGTAATTGGGGATCACCATTAGTGGTGATACCAAAACCAGACGGCAATGTACGACTGTGTGTATACTATAAAGTCGCAGTTAATCCACAGCTAGAGCCAGCACATTATCCTATAAAAAAAATAGATGAAATTTTTAATTGCCTGAAACACTCAAAATACTTTTGCAAATTAGACTTATACAAGGCATATCTGCATGTATTAGTAGATGATGAAAGTAAACAAATCCAAACCATTTCGACTCACCGCGGTACATACTTAATGAACCGCTTATCTTTTGGAATAAAAACCGCGCCAAGTGAATTCAACCGTATCTTGGACCAAATTTTGCAGGGATTAGAAGGTACTATTTCTTATTTTGACGACATCGTAATTCATGGCAAAACACTACAGCAGTGCGAAGATCGACTCATTAAATGCCTCGAACGTTTAAACAAATATCACCTACACATAAACAAAAAGAAGTGCGTGTATTTTAAAACCGAAATCAAATACCTGGGGTATGTGGTAAGTCACAAAAAAATATAGAAAATATAGATGACATACGAAAATATAGATGACATACGAAGATTTCTTGGTATGGTCACTTATTATTCCAAATTTATACCACATTGCTCAACTCTTACGTTTCCATTACGCCAATTGCTAGAAAACAATAGAAAGTTTAAATGTACTTATAAGTGCGAAGAAGCATTCAAAAGACTTAAACAAGAAATATCAAATGATAGAGTGCTATTGCCTTACGATGAAAACTTACCTGTATCTTTAGCTTGCGATGCCAGCCCAACAGGAATAGCAGCAGTGTTATCGCATGCAATAAATGGGGAAGAACGCCCAGTCGCTTTTATTTCCCGAGCATTAACGAAATCAGAACAAAATTATAGTCAGCTCGATAGGGAAGCTTTAGCTATTATATTTGCGGTGGACAAATTTTTCATGTATCTACATGGTAGAGAATTCACCCTGCTAACCGATAATCGCCCACTTAGTCGAATTTTTCATCAAAACGCAAAAACACCAGCTATGACATCAGGTAGATTACTACGATATGCATCATTTTTCCAAGGTTTCAATTACAAGATAAAAAACATTCAAGCTAAGGACAAAATCAATGCAGATTGTTTATCTAGGGCACCAGTTAAGGGTACAACAGCATTCAAACATTTCTTGGATGAGGAAGTAAAGATCATTCAGGATCAAATAATCAATGAGATTTCTACATTCACAATAACTGCTACAAAAATTGCTAAGGAAACAGAGCTTGATGTTGAACTTTCAAAATTAAAGCAAGACTTGTTAAATGGAAAAAATTATGAAGCAGAGTACTCAATTCAAGAGGGCGTAATTTTTAAAGGTAATCGAGTGGTGATACCAGTAAAGTTGCGTGAAGAAATCCTAAACGAGCTACATCACACCCACATCGGCATAGTAAAGATGAAACAATTAGCAAGAAAATATTGTTTTTGGAAAGGTATAGATGGTGATATTGAGCGTTTGGTCAAAGCATGTGCTTGTTGTGCAAAGGTAAGGAAAAGTCCACCAAAAGTAATAACACACCATTGGGAAGAGCCAACTGAAAACTTTCAGCGAGTTCATATCGACTTTGCCGGACCATTTCCAAATCATCACTTTTTCGTTCTTGTAGATGCAAAGTCGAAATGGCCTGAATTTCGAGTATTAAAAGATGCGCCAACTTCAGAAAAAACAATTGACCTTTTACAAGATATTTTTTCCATACATGGTCTGCCACAAACAATTGTCTCAGACAATGCCACCATTTTCCAAAGCACACTTTTTAAAAATTATTGTGCTACCAATGGAATTGTGCAGAAATTTATAGCTCCAGGACATCCAGCTACAAATGGGCTAGCAGAAAGATATGTACAAATTCTAAAGTCAAAATTAAAAGCCATGGAAGATGATAAAACACCTCTTAACATTAAAGTGCAGGAAATTCTTCTTCGCTACAGGGCAACACCATTAGCAAATGGACAAAGTCCATCAAAACTCTACCTTGGACGGGATTTAAGAATCAAGTTAAATGCGTTGCTTCCAATGAAGTTATCAAAATCAATATTAGTTACTCCCGTTGTTCGACAAATCAGCGTGGGAGACAGGGTGCAGGTGCGATGGTACGACAAAAATAAATCAACATGGAAGTTCGGAACCATTAAGTCAAAGTTCGGTCGTCTCCATTATCGCGTAAAGCTTGACAATGGCTACGAATTGAAGCGTCACATAAACCAGTTGTACAAATCTGGCGTAGGCAATCCGAAAAAAACTGTAACTGGTGGGGCCTAAAGTACCCGATACATAGTGGGGATTTTTTTTTTAAATTTGAAATAATTCTGCAGTTTTTAAACTAGCTGTCTGATTTTTTATGAAATTTTATACAGCATTTGAGGAGGTGTCAAAGAGCTCAAGTCTGGAATTTAGGCTGTATATCAGATCAGATAAAAAAGATTTTTGAATTTTGGATTTTTTTCTATCCAAAAGCTAAAAAAAGTGTGCAACATTTATGGGTTTTCGCTTACAGTTTAGGAAATATTCGAGAAAAAGTTTAAAAAAATTTACATTTTTACCAATAAAAAAATCGCCTAAATGAAAAAAACGTCAAAATCAAAAAAATCGCCAGAACGAAAAAAAAATCGCCAAAATTAAAAAAAACGTCAAAAACCGAAAAAAATCGGCAAAACAAAAAAAATTACCTATATGAAAAAAATATCCAAAACCAAACAAAAAATTTCCTATATGAAAAAAAATCGCCAAAATTAAAAAAATCACCAAAATAAAATAAATAGCCAAAATTTAAAAAGCATCAAAAAAAAAATAGAAAATTAATAAAATTAAAAATAATGCCAAAAACCTAAAAAATCGCCAAAATGAGAAAAACGTGTCAAAACTAAAAAAAATTCCCACAATGACAAACACGCCAAAAATCGCCAAAACAAAAAAAATGCTTATATGAACAAAAATCGCCAAAAATTAAAAAAAAATCGACTAAATGAAAAAAAAAATCGCTGAAATAAAAAAAATGGCCAAAACGAAAATAAATCGCCAAAAATTAAAAAAAAACTCCAAAAACCGAAAAAATCGCCAAAACAAAAAAATTGCCTATATGAAAAAAAATCGCCAAAAATAAAAAAAAATCGTCAAAATCAAAAAAAATCACCAAAACGACAAAAAATTACCTATATGAAAAAAAAATCGCCAAAACGAGAAAAAAGTGTCAAGGCTAAAAAAATTGCCACAAAGAAATAAAAACGCCATAAACCGAAAAAATCGCCAAAACAAAAAAATTGCCTAGCTATATGAAAAAATCGCCAAAAAATAAAAAAAATTGCCTGAATGAAAAAAAGTCGTCAAAATCAAAAAAATCGCCAGAACAAAAAAAAATTGCCAAAATTAAAAAAAACGTCAAAAACCGAAAAAAATCTCCAAAACAAAAAAAAATTCTTTAAATGAAAAAAATCACCAAAATTAAAAAAATCACAAAAATTTAAAAAGCACCAAATTAAAAATAATGCCAAAAACCTAAAAAATTGCTAAAACGAGAAAAAAGCACCAAAACTAAAAAACGCCCAATTAAAAAAATGGCAAAAACCAAAAAAAAGCTGTAAACGAAAAAAAGCTGTAAACGAAAAAAAGCACCAAATTAAAAAACGCCAAAAACGGCAAAACTAAAGAAAACCCTATTGAAAAATAAGCGAAAAAGCCCCGAAAACGATAGAAATGCCAAAATTATATTTTATATATGCTAAAGTTCATATAGTATTACTACGGAAGCCTTCGTACGCAAGTCAGAGTCGCACTTTACTGAATTTATTTTTAGTAAATGGAGATGGAAATAAAATGTATCGCTAAATTACAGTCCTTACTATAAAGTTAAATATGGAACATGTTCTGTTTCATTTCCCTGAAACCGTTCCTTTGAGCTCAAGAAATTCAAAAGAAATTTTTTGAAATAAAAGTTTATATATACCACTATAAATACCTTTTCCAATGGGATGTTTAAATTGAGGAAATTAACAATTTTGCAAAATCAAAGATTATTAAATAAAAAAAGTTACATAGTTTACTTGGTATGGAGGTACAATACTAAAACTAATTTTCGAAGTTCGAAGCTTAAGCGAACATTGGATCGAATCTTATGTCATCTGGGATATTAAATATTGTTTTCATTTGATAATTTTGATATAACGGCATTATTTGTTTGTTTAGCTATAAGTGCAACAAACGAGTAACTTACTGATCAAATATCAAGAATTAAAATTACTCTTAATGCACCAAACTCGTATCTCAATAAATGCGGTTCATAATTAAACTTACTACCAATATATAGATGTAATCAATTCCTTAATAATTGCATATGAACTTTTATCCAAACACCGAAGTATAAAGAGACGAACCGTTTCTTTTTTGCTCTCCTGAAAACTTGTATTTTTTATATATAAAAAAACATATTTAATCGAAAAATACCGAGAGGTCACTTATTAAAAATTGCACTAGAGCAAAAATTATGAATTTTTTCACAAAATTAATATCTACATACATATCTCTGTGCTTATGTATGTATCTCTATACTACATAAACGCACTTTGGTAAAGGGTATATAATATTCGGCACAGCCGAATATAGCACTCTTACTTGTTATTATTTTGTTTAATTAACCAAAATGAGTACTTTATATATTCAAAGTTTCAACTGAAGTTTTTTTTATTTTACTATTTTAATAAACTATTTTTAAAAAAAAATTTAAAAACGTACATATGTAGAAACATATAAGCTTAAATACTTTTTATGTTAATGTAAAAATACTCCCTTTTCGAAGTAATTTAACAAAAAAAAAAAGATTTTTTGCTATGTCTACTGTCTGATTTAACAAATTTAGCAGTTATATCGGTATACCGGTATTATAAACTCGGTAACGGTATGTACCGGTAATACCGATACCGAAATAAAAAAAATACCGATACCGTTACCGATACCGAAATTTAATAAATAGCTGTACCGGTATGAATACCGATACCGTTATTTGTTTGGGTTTCCAACCTTGGTATATAACATGAGATTTTAAAATTTTTCGTCGCTTGTTTTGGAGCACCCTTTAATTTCTAATTCTCATGTATTTGTTGTTGTAGTGGCCAAGGTTCTACACACTCTGTCCAAATTTTAGGTCCGTAGCTCTTACAGTTCCTGTCCGTGTGACGGACAGACAGACAGCGTAGCGAAAACAATAGGGTTCCTTTTTTCACCTTTGGTGTACGGAACCCTAAAAACGAACTAAAGTAAACTAAATTTATTGTATATCTTTTAAATTTTATTGAAATTAAAATTTTAGCATTTAGTTACATTTTAGATATTGTAATAAGTTTGTATTAGCTGTTTGGCTTCTTCTTCTGCTTCCATATGTTGGCTTCTATAGTACGAGCAAGAGCAGGTGTCTGGTCCACATGTTTCATTTTCACAACAACAACAATTCTCATAATGCTTTCCATATTTATTTTTCATTGTCTTCAAGCTGCTTGTAATCTCCAAATATATTCGAATATTGATGAGATTGTATTTGTCGTCATCAGAAACAATATGAGAGCATTTTTTAAGAAGTTATATATATCTTTTAATATCATTCTACTGAGTATGACTACATGGGTGTACGAAATGATTATGAATAACCATTAGTGTTGAAAGTTTTGTTATTTATACTCTAAAAGTTACTTACTTCATCATTCTTTTTTTATTTTTTAACAAAAAGATAAGAAATATTTTAATTTTTTACTACTTTTCTTATTTCAATTATCTGTCTTAAACTAATTATAAAATATAGAGAATTAGTATGGTTACAATATTTTTCTTATTTCGTCTGTAAGAGGAATATATTCAAACATTTTATCATGTATAATTAAACAATACGCAGATGTATTACATGGAATATTTTTCAAGGTTTTTAATTCAGTACGAATATTGATAGGTCCAGTTTTAAATGTTTCATTTTGCTGAATAACATCTAAAATTATTATTGGCGCCATAGTTTTGAAGTTTTCTGGGGTTAATAATGGTTGAGATTCACGTGAATAATAACTTTGTTGAAATTTTAAGTACATATCGTATAGAATTACAAACCAATTTCTGTCGAATTTAAGATTTAAATGATCATAGGGATATGTAACAGAGTTAAGATGCACTTTAATATCACTTATATCACAATAATAAAAAACGTGGTCTTTCGTTTTCGGTAGCTAGCTTAACATTCCATAAAACTGTTGTACTTTCTGGAAGTAAAAGATAGTAATACATATCCCAACTTCTAAAACATATGTAATGGATGACGGTTGTTTATTGTTTTAAACATCTGCCAATTGTACGCATCAGCAAGTTGAATGTGTGGTACTTTCCAAGTAATATTTAAAATTGATAACTTAATTTTTTCAGCTGTTGTTTGAGATTTAAGATCTTGTCTATATTCTATGGATCGTGAAAGTGCCAATTCATGGTAAGAATTAACTATAATTTTGTTAAAGTCTTCAGCAAATCCGAGGAAATATTTTAATGGAACACAAAAATTAAATAACCCTTTTCAAGCGTAAGATCATCAATGTTAAAAGGAGACCATCCTGCATTTAGTAGACTGTCACTTTCAGATTTATTCAGCGAGAAATAGTTTTTTAATTCTGTTGCAATACCCAAATGCCATGTACGATCAATTTCGACACCATTAATTTCATAACGAATTTCATCATATAGATGTGCCATGCAATTGTTTAAGAGACGTATGGATGCAGAAACTGTTGAATCTTCCTTTGTAGCAAGTCCTTCTATGTATATAAGACTTTTACTTGGTAAAACATACAAATCTTGGTTTTGAATCGTTATACGAATCTCATAATTATTTTTAAACGATTGTAAATATGAAGTGTAGCTGTGGTACTTTATCTTGAAAATTGAGCTATCAAATGACGGTTTTTGCAAAATGTTAATGTTCCTGTATCTTTACGCTTTTACTTTTAGATGAAATCCCAAATTTTTTAAAAACTTCTTATTAGCCTCAAGAAGAATAATATTGTATTTCTCTTGTATTATTTCTCTAATTTGTCGTTTTTTTCTGTTTCCTTGATTCGATAGCTTTCCGGTTTCGTCTTCCGTTGAAGAATGTATGGTCAATGCTTTTGCAACTCAGTTTTATTATATATAATCATTCTCTCATAGGCTTTAAATGCAATCGTATTGTTAGCTTTTCACCGCGAAAATTTATTAAGTTTCCGTCTTGATCGACGACTTTCAAAATAAGACTGTTAATATTCTTTAACTTACAGATAAATATATTACATTAGTTGGAGCCTCAGTTATTTTTTATCCTGGACTGACTTTAAGTGAAAACTGATGCAAAATATGTGCAGACATGTTATTTATATAGGATCCGCCTACAATGTTACATTCAACGATTATTGTATTAATTTTGGTTATATCTATTGTTTTATCAGAGTAATGTTCCACGCCATACTCTAATACTTTTGTACTAAAACCTAATAAAGATCCGATCGGTCTCTTCTTATTAAAATAAATTTAATCTGTAGTAATTTTTATTCATGTTTATATGTACTTACATCCCTGCAATATTTTTCTATCATGATTAGTAAACGTGGTGTAGGGTATCAGCAACTAAAAATCCGACACTTATAATTTTATTAATGCTTAGGTATAAGCAAATATAAATGTTGACACACTATGGAGAAATACCACGTTGATGTTGCATTTTTACCATCATCTCAACTTAAACCTATACGAATTTTGAAATAGACAATACGGTTGCACTTACATATAAAGTTATTAAACTTTATGGCGAAACATTAACATTGGTGATTAAAGTACAGCTTTATCATGGAAATGTCTGCGTGCGGGAGAAAACGAACCAGTTGAGATGATATTTTAAATATCTTTTTCATGCAAATTAAGCAAGTTTTTCGTAACTGAAAAGTTTTCTTTATACCTTCTTCGTATATTATCATGAAATCAATCAATTAATCTCTTGAAACCCAGATCAAAATACGAAGCTCATACAAATGTATGTAAGAATTTCGTGTCGATGAGGTCACTCTTTAGTAAGTGTCCAAAATAGATTTGTGCTTCCAATTGTTGCAGTTTGCACATACATATACACGTAAAATTTTCAGTGTACACATATTTGTAAATTTGTAAATTCAGTGTGCAAAATCCATATTAGTATGTATACATATTTTTTAAGTTCTTTCTACTCGTCACTAAAGCAAAATGTTTGTGAGTATGTATGTGAAAAAATGATTTTCTTTTTGTTTGAGAGTTTTATGGCCTGTTTCACAATAACGAAAGAAAACTTCAAATTTATATTGAAAACAAGAACTAATTTTCATATTTCATTGTTTTCAATATAAATTTTCAGTCGAAAGTTTTCTTTCCTTATTGTGAAACAGACAGACCATTAGTGCATTTTGCTTTTTATACGACATAGCGTAGCAATATTTTTTTGAAAAAGCAGTTATTTTCCAACAAAATATCTACACCAAATCTACTTCACTAGACACTCATTTATAAAAAAAACGACAAAGATAACATAACGTTGAAAACGCGTGAAAGCAAATTGAAAAATGCAAAAAGAAAAAGAAAGCATAGCATCTATGTACTTATATAGTTAAAATTAATGCTTTTCTTATTTGTGTATTTTTTTTTACAAAAAGTAGACGTTAAAAGCAAATAAATAAACAATACATACAAGGATATAGGGGACAAAGGCGTGGAAGTAAAGAATTTTTTGCTTACTCAATTGTTTGCGTTTATGATGATATCGTTTGATAAAATTTTGTTTTTTTTTTCTCAGGTTTGAAAACCGTGGTGATCAATCCAACATGCAAATGAGTCGCGGTGGTGGTGGAGGTGGTTTCCGCGATCAGCAACAACGCGGTGGAGGCCCAATGCGACATGGTGGTCCTGGCGGTATGCAACAGTATAAAAGGCCAACCCCTTACGGCGGTCGTCCTCAAAACTATCAACATAATAACTCTAAAGATATGCGTCAATTTGATGGTGGCAATAAAAATGCAAACAATACTTTCGCAAAGGGAGATAATTTGCCAAACATTATCTGGCCGGAAATAACTCTTACACCTTTCAAGAAAAACTTCTATAAACCATGCGATTCGGTAGTTGCACGAACCCAGACTGAAGTTGATGGCTTTTTGTCGACTAATTCAATCACATTAAAAGGAGCAAGCATTCCTACACCAAGTATTGAATTCGACGAAGGTGGTTTTCCCGAGTACGTTATGAGTGGCATTAAGAAAATGGGTTTTGGTAAACCAACAGCAATTCAAGTCCAGGGTTGGCCAATCGCACTTAGTGGGAGAGGCAAGGTGGGCGTGGCTCAAACCGGTTCGGGTAAAACGTTAGCTTATGTATTGCCAGCCGTGGTTCATATCAATAATCAACCACGTTTGGAGCATGGCGACGGCCCAATGGCTTTGATTCTGGCGCCCACTCGTGAACTAGCTCAGCAAATCCAGCAAGTTGCAAACGAATTCGGCTCCCAGACTTATGTAAGCAAAACGTGTATATTTGGTGGCGCTCCAAAACTCTACCAATCTCGAGATTTGGAGCGGGGAGTCGAAATCGTTATTGCGACTCCTGGAAGATTGATTGATTTTCTTGAACACGGTGTAACCAATTTTAAACGATGCACCTACTTGGTGTTGGACGAAGCCGACCGCATGTTGGACATGGGTTTTGAACCCCACATCCGTAAAATTATAAAGCAAATTCGTCCTGATCGTCAAGTTCTGATGTGGTCTGCCACTTGGCCGAAAGAAGTGCGTAACTTGGCCGAAGAATTTTTAGAAAATTATATTCAAATCAATATTGGCTCCCTAACCCTGTCTGCCAACCATAACATTTTACAAATTGTCGATGTGTGCGATGAAAATGAAAAAGATTTTAAGTTGATCAAGCTTTTGGGTGAGATCTCATCAGAAAAAGACACCAAAACAATTATATTTGTTGAAACCAAAAAGAGAGTCCATATTTATTTTTCATTGTCTTCAAGCTGCTTGTAATCTCCAAATATATTCGAATATTGATGAGATTGTATTTGTCGTCATCAGAAACAATATGAGAGCATTTTTTAAGAAGTTATATATATCTTTTAATATCATTCTACTGAGTATGACTACATGGGTGTACGAAATGATTATGAATAACCATTAGTGTTGAAAGTTTTGTTATTTATACTCTAAAAGTTACTTACTTCATCATTCTTTTTTTATTTTTTAACAAAAAGATAAGAAATATTTTAATTTTTTACTACTTTTCTTATTTCAATTATCTGTCTTAAACTAATTATAAAATATAGAGAATTAGTATGGTTACAATATTTTTCTTATTTCGTCTGTAAGAGGAATATATTCAAACATTTTATCATGTATAATTAAACAATACGCAGATGTATTACATGGAATATTTTTCAAGGTTTTTAATTCAGTACGAATATTGATAGGTCCAGTTTTAAATGTTTCATTTTGCTGAATAACATCTAAAATTATTATTGGCGCCATAGTTTTGAAGTTTTCTGGGGTTAATAATGGTTGAGATTCACGTGAATAATAACTTTGTTGAAATTTTAAGTACATATCGTATAGAATTACAAACCAATTTCTGTCGAATTTAAGATTTAAATGATCATAGGGATATGTAACAGAGTTAAGATGCACTTTAATATCACTTATATCACAATAATAAAAAACGTGGTCTTTCGTTTTCGGTAGCTAGCTTAACATTCCATAAAACTGTTGTACTTTCTGGAAGTAAAAGATAGTAATACATATCCCAACTTCTAAAACATATGTAATGGATGACGGTTGTTTATTGTTTTAAACATCTGCCAATTGTACGCATCAGCAAGTTGAATGTGTGGTACTTTCCAAGTAATATTTAAAATTGATAACTTAATTTTTTCAGCTGTTGTTTGAGATTTAAGATCTTGTCTATATTCTATGGATCGTGAAAGTGCCAATTCATGGTAAGAATTAACTATAATTTTGTTAAAGTCTTCAGCAAATCCGAGGAAATATTTTAATGGAACACAAAAATTAAATAACCCTTTTCAAGCGTAAGATCATCAATGTTAAAAGGAGACCATCCTGCATTTAGTAGACTGTCACTTTCAGATTTATTCAGCGAGAAATAGTTTTTTAATTCTGTTGCAATACCCAAATGCCATGTACGATCAATTTCGACACCATTAATTTCATAACGAATTTCATCATATAGATGTGCCATGCAATTGTTTAAGAGACGTATGGATGCAGAAACTGTTGAATCTTCCTTTGTAGCAAGTCCTTCTATGTATATAAGACTTTTACTTGGTAAAACATACAAATCTTGGTTTTGAATCGTTATACGAATCTCATAATTATTTTTAAACGATTGTAAATATGAAGTGTAGCTGTGGTACTTTATCTTGAAAATTGAGCTATCAAATGACGGTTTTTGCAAAATGTTAATGTTCCTGTATCTTTACGCTTTTACTTTTAGATGAAATCCCAAATTTTTTAAAAACTTCTTATTAGCCTCAAGAAGAATAATATTGTATTTCTCTTGTATTATTTCTCTAATTTGTCGTTTTTTTCTGTTTCCTTGATTCGATAGCTTTCCGGTTTCGTCTTCCGTTGAAGAATGTATGGTCAATGCTTTTGCAACTCAGTTTTATTATATATAATCATTCTCTCATAGGCTTTAAATGCAATCGTATTGTTAGCTTTTCACCGCGAAAATTTATTAAGTTTCCGTCTTGATCGACGACTTTCAAAATAAGACTGTTAATATTCTTTAACTTACAGATAAATATATTACATTAGTTGGAGCCTCAGTTATTTTTTATCCTGGACTGACTTTAAGTGAAAACTGATGCAAAATATGTGCAGACATGTTATTTATATAGGATCCGCCTACAATGTTACATTCAACGATTATTGTATTAATTTTGGTTATATCTATTGTTTTATCAGAGTAATGTTCCACGCCATACTCTAATACTTTTGTACTAAAACCTAATAAAGATCCGATCGGTCTCTTCTTATTAAAATAAATTTAATCTGTAGTAATTTTTATTCATGTTTATATGTACTTACATCCCTGCAATATTTTTCTATCATGATTAGTAAACGTGGTGTAGGGTATCAGCAACTAAAAATCCGACACTTATAATTTTATTAATGCTTAGGTATAAGCAAATATAAATGTTGACACACTATGGAGAAATACCACGTTGATGTTGCATTTTTACCATCATCTCAACTTAAACCTATACGAATTTTGAAATAGACAATACGGTTGCACTTACATATAAAGTTATTAAACTTTATGGCGAAACATTAACATTGGTGATTAAAGTACAGCTTTATCATGGAAATGTCTGCGTGCGGGAGAAAACGAACCAGTTGAGATGATATTTTAAATATCTTTTTCATGCAAATTAAGCAAGTTTTTCGTAACTGAAAAGTTTTCTTTATACCTTCTTCGTATATTATCATGAAATCAATCAATTAATCTCTTGAAACCCAGATCAAAATACGAAGCTCATACAAATGTATGTAAGAATTTCGTGTCGATGAGGTCACTCTTTAGTAAGTGTCCAAAATAGATTTGTGCTTCCAATTGTTGCAGTTTGCACATACATATACACGTAAAATTTTCAGTGTACACATATTTGTAAATTTGTAAATTCAGTGTGCAAAATCCATATTAGTATGTATACATATTTTTTAAGTTCTTTCTACTCGTCACTAAAGCAAAATGTTTGTGAGTATGTATGTGAAAAAATGATTTTCTTTTTGTTTGAGAGTTTTATGGCCTGTTTCACAATAACGAAAGAAAACTTCAAATTTATATTGAAAACAAGAACTAATTTTCATATTTCATTGTTTTCAATATAAATTTTCAGTCGAAAGTTTTCTTTCCTTATTGTGAAACAGACAGACCATTAGTGCATTTTGCTTTTTATACGACATAGCGTAGCAATATTTTTTTGAAAAAGCAGTTATTTTCCAACAAAATATCTACACCAAATCTACTTCACTAGACACTCATTTATAAAAAAAACGACAAAGATAACATAACGTTGAAAACGCGTGAAAGCAAATTGAAAAATGCAAAAAGAAAAAGAAAGCATAGCATCTATGTACTTATATAGTTAAAATTAATGCTTTTCTTATTTGTGTATTTTTTTTTACAAAAAGTAGACGTTAAAAGCAAATAAATAAACAATACATACAAGGATATAGGGGACAAAGGCGTGGAAGTAAAGAATTTTTTGCTTACTCAATTGTTTGCGTTTATGATGATATCGTTTGATAAAATTTTGTTTTTTTTTTCTCAGGTTTGAAAACCGTGGTGATCAATCCAACATGCAAATGAGTCGCGGTGGTGGTGGAGGTGGTTTCCGCGATCAGCAACAACGCGGTGGAGGCCCAATGCGACATGGTGGTCCTGGCGGTATGCAACAGTATAAAAGGCCAACCCCTTACGGCGGTCGTCCTCAAAACTATCAACATAATAACTCTAAAGATATGCGTCAATTTGATGGTGGCAATAAAAATGCAAACAATACTTTCGCAAAGGGAGATAATTTGCCAAACATTATCTGGCCGGAAATAACTCTTACACCTTTCAAGAAAAACTTCTATAAACCATGCGATTCGGTAGTTGCACGAACCCAGACTGAAGTTGATGGCTTTTTGTCGACTAATTCAATCACATTAAAAGGAGCAAGCATTCCTACACCAAGTATTGAATTCGACGAAGGTGGTTTTCCCGAGTACGTTATGAGTGGCATTAAGAAAATGGGTTTTGGTAAACCAACAGCAATTCAAGTCCAGGGTTGGCCAATCGCACTTAGTGGGAGAGGCAAGGTGGGCGTGGCTCAAACCGGTTCGGGTAAAACGTTAGCTTATGTATTGCCAGCCGTGGTTCATATCAATAATCAACCACGTTTGGAGCATGGCGACGGCCCAATGGCTTTGATTCTGGCGCCCACTCGTGAACTAGCTCAGCAAATCCAGCAAGTTGCAAACGAATTCGGCTCCCAGACTTATGTAAGCAAAACGTGTATATTTGGTGGCGCTCCAAAACTCTACCAATCTCGAGATTTGGAGCGGGGAGTCGAAATCGTTATTGCGACTCCTGGAAGATTGATTGATTTTCTTGAACGCGGTGTAACCAATTTTAAACGATGCACCTACTTGGTGTTGGACGAAGCCGACCGCATGTTGGACATGGGTTTTGAACCCCACATCCGTAAAATTATAAAGCAAATTCGTCCTGATCGTCAAGTTCTGATGTGGTCTGCCACTTGGCCGAAAGAAGTGCGTAACTTGGCCGAAGAATTTTTAGAAAATTATATTCAAATCAATATTGGCTCCCTAACCCTGTCTGCCAACCATAACATTTTACAAATTGTCGATGTGTGCGATGAAAATGAAAAAGATTTTAAGTTGATCAAGCTTTTGGGTGAGATCTCATCAGAAAAAGACACCAAAACAATTATATTTGTTGAAACCAAAAAGAGAGTCGATGAAATAACTCGATCAATTTTACGTCAAGGCTGGCGCGCATGCGCCATTCACGGCGACAAGTCCCAACAGGAGCGAGACTTCGTTTTGGCCTCATTCCGTAATGGCCGAAATTCCATTTTAGTAGCTACTGATGTAGCTGCTCGTGGCTTAGGTAAGCGTTATGTATATGATTTTCGCATTGCAAAATCAGTGTTCTTATAACATCTTGTTTTTTGATGATGATTATAATGAGAAAGCGAGTGATGCTGTGGATGAAAATTTTATTAATGAATTCTTTCATTATTTGACTTTGGTTCGTCCGTGATTCCTATCATGATGTTCAAATTATCTCAATGAGAATTACAGGATGAATCGAAACTTAAACCCAACACCGTTGATGATATTTCTCTTTACAATTTGCAAACTTTTTTCTTTTTATTTCGATTTGAAAGACGTGCAAAACAGTTTAAAAACATATCACTTGAATTTTGTAAAAAAAAGTGATCTTTATAACGATCTTTTTTCTAAAGCGAATAGAAAAATTATAGTATAGAAGGTGTTTAGTCTTTTATTTTTGCGTTTGCTACTGGTGTGGGGTAAATAATGAGGAGAATTTGTTTCCATACATTGCTGGTTAATACATTGTAACACATTTTCTTTATATATACATACCTACATAATATATACATATGTATGTACTATGGTCAGTCAAGGACAGAAATGAAGTCGTTTAAAAATGTAAGGGAAATTTAATTTAACAAAATGAATGATAAAGGAACGAACATACTCGAAAGCTGCTGGAGAAATGGACTTAAATGAAAGTGTGGATTTATAAACTAAAAACTGAATTCTTGTCAATCAACAATTCGAAAGGATTTATTTATATGCCATCTACATACATACACATTTAACGATAATTGAAATTTTTTTATTTTATTTTTTCAACTTTACATGAATATTTTTTTTTCAAAATTTCACATCTGATGTATTAAGGTTTCAATGCCACAACATTAAGTTTAAATTTTTCCTTTTTCAAAAATCCAATAGTTTTCGAGATGATAGGAAGTATCCTAATTGAAAAAAAAAATTGATTTTTTTCTGGTATTGCTCAATTACAGCCTTGATTATTTGTTTTGAATTAAATGCAACATTACGACTTTCAAATATATTTTTGACTGACTTTAAACAAATTTATCTTCGGTATATTTCCTAATTATATGTATGTATCATAATTGGGAAGAACTTTATACAATGATTATAAGTGAACAAAAATAACATCAGTTTCTCAAAAATTAATCTAAAAAAATGGACTTCGATTTTTATATACGTTTTGATATTAGACATAAATATTTTTTGTTGTTCTTTAATTTAAGCTTAAGCTAGTATATTAAACCTTGCTTTAGTATGATAATGGCGTATCACATAAAACATAATTACAAAAAAGCTAAATTCAATTATCGAACAGTTTCAAAAAAGGGCAGCTGTATCGACACTGCTGCATCATTTTATTATTCTTTCTCATTTACAGTTATAATAGACTGACCCTTCCTTTTCCCCCGGATTCTTAGGTAAGTACACACTGAACATTTTGTACTAAATATTTTTCTCTAATTAAAAGCAAATGTGTATACATATTAATAAATGAATTAAGCTTTAATTTTATGTTATTTATTTCCTAACATATAAATTTAACAATTTATGAATAGGTGTCTTGAGCAACAATGACATTCATTGTAGTTTTATATAGAAATTGTATGTGAAAAAGGTCGAGGTCCACTATTATAAAAAATGTAAAAAATAAATTATAGATACGAAAATCCAAATAAAAATCCTATTGCAACTTTGTGTATATTGATGGATAAATTTTTGTTCCAATTACATAAGTATAAAAGTTTTTAATTTAAGTCTTTTATTTTTTAACAAAAACAATGTTTGCTAGCTTGGGCTAACATAAAAAATTGAATTTTTTGTTTCACTGCATGCGACAAATAGATGTCGATGATGTAAAATTCGTCATCAATTATGACTATCCATCTAACATCATATCGGGCGCACAGGGCGTTCCAACGATACGGGAACGGCATACACACTATTCACAAATTCAAATGCCAACAAAGCTAGCGATTTGATACAGGTTCTGAAGGAAGCGAATCAGGTGAGTTTCTTCAAGTAGTTGGTTACTCAGTATTATTAGTGCTCATCCATCCGTTCTACATATAATAATGTCGATAGCGATTTAATGACGAGAAATATGAGTTAAAATCAGGGACCGAAAATAATTGTAATTCTTGATTTTTTAAAGAAAAAAAAATCAAGTACAAGGAAATGTCGTAGAGCCTAGGCAATCGTACCATTTTGATAGTTTTCAATTAGATTTTTCAAAACTCAAATGATTTCAAAATTGTTTATATTTTTTGGCAGAAATAATTGTTATTTTCCGATTTTTATTTTTTTGAGCAGAAATAAAAATCAATTTCTGATTTTTATTTTTCTGAGCAGAAATAAAAATCAATTTCTTATTTTTACATTAAGTGTAATAAATAATAATAATTATTATTGTTATGTTGAAAATATCGATAACTTTATGTTCTGCATAATTTCCAATTTTCACGAAATCTGCTTGCCATAAATCATCAATTCCTTTTATTATAACTCGTCTTTTTTTAATTTTTTTCGCACTTGTTTGTGCAGTTCATTAACTATTTCTCTCTTATCTGAATTCATTTCCTTTATAATAGTTGTTCGTTATTAATTTTTAAACGGAAATTTCATATGCTTATATATAATTTTTATCCTTAATTTTAGGATTTCGGTTTTTAACAACATCTACAACAGCATTTTTATTAACTGACTTAAATATAAATTCTTCAATATTATTAAATCTTTCCTCAATATTCTTAAAGAAGCCTGCATTTGCAAAATGGACTTGATCAATCCTTATTTTTTATTAGCTTTAACATCGTCATCGATGCCTTTTGTAATCAACTCTCGTAATACTTTTACATCTCTTCTGATAACGTATAATTGTGAATTATAATCGTTTTTAAGTTTCTCACTCTGGTCGTTAATGGTTTTGATGATATTGTTACGTAAAAATATTCCTACAGGGTTAATGCAAAGAACTATCTAGAAGTATTTAACTAAAGCACTAAACATACACACATATTCACGTGCAAGCACTATAGCAACAACAATTGGGTACAAAGCTACAGACATACACGTATACAAATAAACGGCCGAGCACTTATGGTTACCACCCTGTACTACCAGTAGCAAACCGCATTGCCAACATACAAGTCGTTATTTTGAAAATTCAAAAACTAACGGCCAATCGAATCACCTACAAACATCTAGAAACGGTGACGTGAATTTTCCCGATTGTGCTAGAAGACTGTTTAATCATCTGGCTACCAATAAACATACACGTCTAAAAAGCCACATCGTTGTGCGGCAATAGTTTCTTCCAGTTGGTTTTATTAAGTACAAACACGCATGTTACTACACTATCTGTCAGCGAACATTATAGATCCGGTTTTGTAGTATAAAAAGAGTTGCCGTATGTGAGAAGTTAGTCAGTGCTAATTGAAATTTAGTAAAGTGAGCTTCGTTGAAAGTAAAAGACCTCGTGCGGTGCATAATAACGTTAAGAAGTAAATAAGACAAGACAAGTTGTAATTTGCTTATAAGAATCAAAGGAAGTTCAGTTGCAAAAAAGAAAATCGTGTGTTATTTATCTTTATTTTTGAGTTATCAAAAGAACTCACACGTTTAATAAAATTTAAACGTAACAATATCATGCATTTTCTTGATATCTTTTGCAATGACATCCATTTCAAATTATATTTGTATGTATTTAACTTTAAATTATTTAGATTAGTCTTAATGGAACTTTCTCCAAACTTATTTATATAACTCATTTTTAATATATTATGTCAGCTTCTCTTAATTCTTTAACAATGGAAATTATTTTGTTTTTATGATTATTATGACCAGCACTTTCCGATGAAAGAATTAAACGTAATCTGTCAACAAGATCATTTGGATCTTCCCAATATATATAATTAGATTTATGATTATCTGCAGTTTTTTATAATAATCCATTACCTTTTTTTAAAACATTTGATTTCGTAGTAAGTAAATGTTTTATTATATTAACATATTTATATGCTCGTGTACCTTTAATTTGACCATTTGGTTGATATTGTCGTTTGTATGCATTTGTACTCATTAAAAGTTCTTTGTAAGTTTTCAAATAATTTTTAGTGTAATGTAGAGGTTTTGAATGAAAAACTAATTCGAATAATCCTGGAGTAATTTTCCACTTTGTATTTCCTATTCGAATAGAACAATCTACATTAAAATTTGGCTCATTATTTGCATATCGCCAGTTTCCGCTTTCATCTGTGTTGAACCCATTAACCATATAAATTTTTTTATTAAACAAGAGCAGTTCTATATTTTTGACCAGTGATGACTTATTATTACCAGTTCTTATAGTCGTCATTATCTTCGCCGTACAAATATCTAGTTTTTTTTATGTTATTAATCATATTATCATCATAACCCTCAACATCATCAAAGTTATCAGAATTATCATCGGATGGTAGTGATGGAAGTTCTGAATCTGATATATCATTATTTGGTTGATAAGCATCTGATTTGCAATCAGGTGGTTTTTTAATTGTCTTTTTAAAGGTTTTGCTGTATGTGTATATGTATCTTTCAATAAATCACCGGATTGATAATCATCAATTTTTTTAATTATCTTATTCAGGGATTTGGTTACAGGCTTAAATGTATCTTCCAATAAATTGAGTCTGTCTTCTTCATTCAATTTTATATTTTTTTGATTTTCTTTTAATATCGTTCTTGTTTTAACAATATCTTTTAATAATTTATTATTAGTCATTTATAACTAATTTGTATCTGTTTGTTAACTGCTTTGTATCTGATATTGATCTGCTTTATATATGGTTTTTATCTGCTATGTATCTGCTTTTTTATCTGCTCTGTATCTGTTTATTTTGTTCTGCCCTATATCAGCTTTTTATCTGCCCTGTATCTGCTTTATATCTGCTTTTATCTGCTCTGTATCTGCCCTCTATCAGCATTTTATCTGCTCTGTATCTGTTTTTTATAAGCTCTGTATCTGCTTTAATCTGCTCTGTATCTGATTTTTTCTGCTTTTATCTGCTCTGTATCTCCTTTTAAATGCCGTCTATCAGCATTTTATCTGCTCTGTATCTGCTTTTTTTCTGCTTCTGGACAAAACCACTTACAGTTGTATGAATTTATCAAAACATTTTCTATATCGTTTCTTATTTACCGCATCATTCTTACTAATAACAACGATTCCATGTTTATCTTTCCAGCGCTCACTACATATATCCGTAAGTTCTCTAAACGACATATTTCCAATAACATGATCATTATATATATGTCCCAAATTCATTTCATCTTGTTTAAATATCATCATCATATTCGCATTATCACGTATTAGATGTTTGGGAGTTTTTGTATATGTTTGACATAAATAAAAGCAGTCAATATGCTTATGTCTAGCCATGCAAAAGTAATCTCTTAAAATATCTTGTTTACCACAAATAACGTCATCAAATATTATTATGGAATTAAAATTTGCTTCAGCTCGACTTAAAATTTTTAAATTTTCCGAAAATATAAAAAGATTAACACCTGTTCATCGAACTGCCTTACGTTCGAAGGCAAGCGATTATTAGCCAAACGATCGAACTGGGAATTGAGTTCATTTGCTTTTTTCCTTTGGAAATAAAAGCTCTTTTTGTTCGTAATTAAACATCTAAGAACAATGTTTCCATTACTTTTTTAGTTGTAATTCTTAGAGCTTTTTTCATAGAAAATTAAAAGTTTCTTTAGAAAAAGCAACCCTATCAATCTGACTTAAAAATAAATAAAATTTAAGAGTTTAAAAAAATTTTATTTTTAAATATACAAAAAATTACGTGTTTGCTGAAAAAAACAATGATTGGATATGTTGCGTTTGAAGTTATTAATAGCGAATGATATAACGCCTTTGTAATCGAACCAAGATTTATTGTATATGCCTTCATTTCATCTACAAGTGCGTAATTTTGTTCTACCTAAGATTTTAAAAGCTTTATTTGATTTTTTTCGATTTCTTTGCTTCGTTTTGCCTCTTTGGTTGACCTCTGAACTGGTGAGTTTTGTGTTGGTGTTAGTTACCTGTATTATGATTGACTTTACTGCGAAGATGTAGAAGTAATGAACGGATAAAAATTTATTGAGTTACGGCCGTTTAGATTAAAAAAAGTTTTTTTTTACACTCAGTATTTTAAGTTGCACCCTTAAGCCAAAAAAAAATTCTTAAATTTATCTTAAACTTGCATCTTAAATAAAATCTTTTAGCCAACTTATTAAGCGTTAAATTGTTATCAGAGGACAAAAAATTAAACACTTACGACATATTTAGTGAAAACATCCATGATAGGTGACTACTGCTGGATGCCACAAGAAAATCAACCTCTAAAAATAAATGTTTTTTAACTAACTTGGGGCTGCTGACAACGAATATGGCCCTTATTAATTTTTTTGGGAAGCGTTTTCGAGATATTCGCGAAAAACGAGTTAATTTTGCAGTTTGCAAAGGTATTTCCAAAAATCTTGAGAACTGTTTATCCAAATTACGTAAATTGTACACTGCTGGGAAGATATGTCTTTCTTTTATCACTCCATATGTATAGTGTATTGATAGGCTAAAAATTCATTGAGTTACTGAATTTAGATTAAAAGAAATTAAATTTTTAATGAAAACATCCGAAAATTCAAAGTCGGATACTTTAAGTAAATGTGTCGTAAGTTTTAATTTTTTTTGCCCGATAATAGTAATTTTGCGCTTAATAAATGAGCTACAACATTTTATTTAAGATATATGTCTAAAATAAATTTTATAACTTTTTTTGGCATAAGGGCGCAACTTAAAATATCGAATTAAAAAAAAAATCATAAGAACTTCAAGCTTTTTTTTAAATCTAAAGGCCCGCATCTCATGGAATTTTTATTCGATCAACACAATCAAAATACTGTCTATTAAAAGAAAAACATATGTTTGCTAAAGCTGCTAAATTTTAATCAACAGCTCTCAAGATTTTTGGGAATATCTTTGTAAGCTGCAAAAAAACACTTTTTTCGCGAATATCTCGAAAACGCTTCTTAAGAAAAATAAATGAGTGTCATATTCGTGTTCAGCGACCCTGAATTAGCTAAGAAAATATCTTATTTTAGTTTATTTTTTTTTGCGTAGTGTAATTGAACGTTTCTTTTTTCTTTAAGAATATGTAAATACTTACATCTTTTATTAAAAACATCCCTTATTTTACTTTTATTTATAAAAATTCAAACACTTTACCGACCCGTTCAATTTTTTCTGATTGTTTATTTTGAAAGTTGATTTTGTTTGTGTAGTACGTACGTGAACCAAATTTTCAAACAAAAGCTTAATGCTTATTCGTTATACTCAAAATAAAATAAACAAAAACCTGAAACACTTCATTTTTAATTATTCATATTTACTCACTTTTAAATCTAATTTTGAAATTAACGGATTTATATTAATGCAATATTAGTTAGGCAACTCTGTTTAACACTAAATGTTACTACTTCAGAATACATCTCTACCAAGTACGTAATTTCAAACTTAACGGATTTTATTGAAGTACGACTCTGTTATTTATCTTGATATTTTATTCCTAAATATTTACAACCATGTTTTGAAATAGTATAAAAGCAGCACTGCTTACATTAATAAAATCACTTTGCTTTGTGTCTTCGAACGATAAACATCTTTATCCGGCATTAATTTATCGGATGGGTTGAATATTTTTTTGAAGCATAAAATAAAGTAGAACAAATAAAAAAAACCAGTTTGTGTTTTATTCAACAAATGAATAAAGTTTATAATCTTAGAAATAAGATTATTTCATTGGCGCCCAACTTAGTGGCTACGGAAAATACCACACCAGAAGACTATAGAAGTACGAGGAAGATTCAACGCCTCCGAAAATTGAAGCTGACGACTCATTTGCGGAAGGGCCGAGTAAGGAAATGGCCACTTTTTCAGCTGAACAGTTTCAGCAAATACTAGCTGCAATGGGTGTGAATGCCAAAAGTGGATCATTTACTCAATGCAGTGCTCGTTTTAGAGGACAAAGAGATTCCGCCACGGTAGAAGAGTTTTTATCAGCAATCAGCGTTTTCAAGGATATTGAAAAAATTTCTGACACTGATGCCTTGCGAGGAATGCCGCTACTTTTAGAAGACTACGCTGCATCTTGGTGGATTGGGGTAAAAGAGAGTGTGACAACGTTTGAGCATGCAGTATCACTTATTCGTACCACGTTTACGCCTCGTTTACCCGATTGGCGCATAATCGCACAGTTTTTCGATGACAAGCAACAAAAAAATGAGCCGACTGACAGCTTTGTTTGCAAGAAACGCCTACTCCTTTCACAGCTTAAGGAACAACCAAGTGAAACAATGCAACTAAATATGGTATATGGCCTTCTCAACATCAACATAAGGGACCGTGTGCATCGCGAAAATATTAAAAAATTTGAAGACTTAGTTTCTACCAGCCGTGAAGCAGAAATGTTTTTTTGGAAACCCAACCTTTGACGATAGCTCCTACAGAAATGAAGAAAGAAGTCAACACAACTCGTTGCAGTTTTTGCCGAATCAAAGGTCATTCCGCTGAAACTTGTTTCAAAAAGAAAAAACGCGACGAAGGGCAACATCATCAAACAGCACCACAAACACAGCAGTATATTTCGCAGCAACAACAAAAGCCAGAATTGACAAAAAAATCTGCATTTTCCTGCTACGGATGTGGCGCACCTAGCGTATATAGGTCCAACTGCAGCACCTGCAATAAAATTGGTAAAAACAGCCCTCAATACCTATCTTTTAATTCGATTTCATCTACAGTTATTGGACATTCCTTGCCAAGAACACATGTTGAGTTTTTTGGTCATAAGGGTGAAGTTATATTTGATAGTGGAGCAAAAACTAGCGTTGCCGGTCCGGAACTAAAAAAGATTCTTTCTAACTATAAATGTGAGTTTCAAGATGTGCATGCGGAAGTTACTTTGGCGGATGGGTCGGTCTCTACCAACAGGGTTATGTCTACTATTTGTGATATTACCATAGGTAATAGAGTTAGAAGAATAAGGCTAATATTCCTACCAAATGCCACGAAAAATAGAACTCTTCTCGGTGCAGATTTTCTTGAACAGTCAGGAATCGTACTTAACATGGCGCAAAAGTTCTGGTACTTCGAAGATACACCCAAGCAGAAGTTCCCATTTACTAATCCGATGGAAACCACTGTTTGTTCAATGCAAATTACTGCAGAGACATCCCCATGTACACGAGCTATAAAAGAGATGTCATCGTTTATAAAGTTTGCTGAACAAAAAAATGTGCTATCACCCTTACTTTCGACGCCAAAATTACACAACACAAAGATGGATGGTTCCCCTTTACCTAAAACACCGAATTTTTTAATTCAAGAAGACTCGTCGCATGCTCTGGAAAGACTTTTAAAAGAAAAAATTGCTGAAAGTCAAAAAAGTAGATCCCTTTCACCAGATTCCGATAATTATTCTCCGCAATTCATCCAATCTATATTCAGATCAACAACACCTGCAGAGGACTCATCTCAATGGATTTTCACCACCAAATAAAACTCGGAAAGTGGAAAATACAGATGACTATTTTACACCCCTATTCTCGATGGACATAAAATTTTTAAAAGAAACTGATGGCGCTAGTCTTACTGCATGTCAAAAGTATGAATTAGAGAAAATTTTACTTCTAAATGAGTCAATTTTCAAAGAATCATCTGGCGTCACACCCTATGCTATACATAGAATCCATACAGAAGACCATGATCCGATTGCTATCCCTCCGTATCGGTTATCGGCGGCTAGGAAAAGTCAACTGAAGGATGAAATTAATAAAATGATAGACTCTGGAGTAATTGTCGAATGTCAATCACCCTGGGCTGCACCGGTAGTGATGGTACCTAAGAAAACTGGCGGAATCCGTGTATGTATTGATTACCGTGAGTTAAACTCGATTACAAAACCAGATCGCTACCCATTGCCAAGAGTAGATGATATACTGCACGAGGCCAAAGTTACCAGCTACATGTCAACAATTGATCTACAGAATGGTTACTGGCAAATCGGCGTTCATCCTTCAGACCAGGATAAAACAGCATTCGTAACACCTTTTGGAATTTACAAATTTACACGTATGCCATTTGGTTTACGAAATGCTCCTGCAACTTTTCAAAGACTAATTGACCGATTGAAGGCATCTTTGGGGGAAACTGTATTATTGGCATACCTGGATGACATCATTTCTTGCTCACCCAGTTTTGAAGAACACCTCCAAGATCTACAACACATTTTCCAGCGGCTAAAAGAATTTGGTCTTAAAGTTAACCTGGAAAAATGTCGTTTTGCGTGCAGTGAAGTAAAATATTTGGGCCATGTGCTTAAACCGGAAGGAATTATGACAGACGCCGACAAGGTAGCAGCGATATATGATAGAAAGAAACCTAGAAACGTCAAAGAAGTTCTATCATTTCTTTAAGCATGCTCATGGTACCGCCGGTTTATACCATCATTTGCCGACATTTCTAAGCCATTGACATCTCTCTCAAAGAAGAACGCGGTATGGTGCTGGGGCCCAGATCAACAGTTGTCATTTGATAAGCTGAAGACATTACTCACATCATCCCCTATTTTGAAACAGGTAATTGATAACGAACCATTTATTCTCAAAACAGATGCTAGTGGTTATGCTTTAGGGGCAGTTTTGCTCCAGGGGGAGGGTGCAGATGAGCATCCTATTAAATATGCCAGCCGGCTGTTATCGGATGCACAACGCAATTACTCTACGATTGAACGAGAAGCACTCGCAATTGTTTGGGCTGTCCAAAAATACCGTGGCTACATTGAAGGAGCTCCAGTGAAACTTGTCACTGATCACCAGCCCTTAAAGTGGTTGATGAGTATAAGGACACCAACTGGACGTCTAGCCCGCTGGGCTTTAGAGCTACAATCATTTGATATTCAAATCGAATACAAGCCAGGAAAGACAAATGTCATTGCCGATACTCTTTCAAGACCACCATGTGAAGACAATCACAGTGAATTGAATCCTTGCGAAGTTTGCTCATTTGCTATTGACATGCCAAAGAAAAACGCAAGTGAAATCAGACAGAGTCAACTTAGTGACCTACAACTACAAATAATAATACCATGTCTGGAGAATAATTCCGAAGATTTACCGTATTGGTCCAAAAAAGGGTACATTATGAATGCTGGCGTTCTTTATTACTACAGTAACGATGACTCCGAAGATGCTCAACTCGTGATACCACCACAACGATGAAACCACCGGTCACTACGGCATTGAAAGAACAACACACAAAATTACATCTAGGTACTATTGGCCTGGAATCCGAAAAGATATAGAAAGGCATGTCAAAGAATGAATAGAATGCCAAAGGTATAAGGCCACCAATCTAAAACCAGCAGGACTATATCAAACGGTATCATGTAACCAGAGATTCGAAATAGTAGGTTTCAATGGATCTTTATTGTAGAAGATATTGCCAGTAGGTGGGTTGAACTTTTCCCATTGGAAGTCGCCACAGCAGAACCCTGTGCTAAAACACTCATCAACGAAGTTTTTCTACGCTTTGGTATTCCTAGAAAAATTATCAGCGATAATGGAGTACAGTTTGTGTCTGCAGTTATGCAAAACGTTGTTTTTTGCTTAAACATTAAACATATATTAACTCCAGTTTATCACCCTGACGCTAACCCGGTCGAGCGTAAGAACCGGGATATGAAGCCACAAATTGCGATTTTAGTTGGAAATAATCACCAATCCTGGGACGAAAAATTGCCTAGTATTCGGTTCGCGATGAACACAACCATATGTCAAAGCACAAAAAACACAGCGGCATATTTAACATTTGGTCGAGAGCTTCGTACACTTGATGATATACAGCACGATTTGAGATCAATAATTCAGTCTGAAAGTTTTGTGGCTGAAATTACACCGTACCTACAAAACCTAGCAAATACTTTCAAAGATGTTAAGGAGAATGTCCATAAGCAACAAGACCACAACAAGAAGAACAGTAATAGCCAAAGACGTACCCAGCCTCCAATAGGAATTGGGTCAAAAGTTTTAGTAGACACAGCAATAAAGGCGTTACGTCCAAATTTATTCCAAGACGAGACGGTCATAGATAAGAAAGGTACAACCTGCTTTACGATAGCTCATGAAGATGATTTGAACATACCATTAGGAAGTTATCATGCCTCAGCCTTGACACCAGTAGTAGGGTCAACAAATCAATCAGCTCAGCCCATGAACAAAATAAGAACCAGAGGACGGCCAAGAAAATAAATTTTGATGCCTTATCGAGACGATTTTAGCATCAAAGGGGGAGACTGAAACACTTCATTTTTAATTATTCATATTTACTCACTTTTAAATCTAATTTTGAAATTAACGGATTTATATTAATGCAATATTAGTTAGGCAACTCTGTTTAACACTAAATGTTACTACTTCAGAATACATCTCTACCAAGTACGTAATTTCAAACTTAACGGATTTTATTGAAGTACGACTCTGTTATTTATCTTGATATTTTATTCCTAAATATTTACAACCATGTTTTGAAATAGTATAAAAGCAGCACTGCTCGCATTAATAAAATCACTTTGCTTTGTGTCTTCGAACGATAAACATCTTTATCCGGCATTAATTTATCGAATGGGTTGAATATTTTTTTGAAGCATAAAATAAAGTAGTACAAATAAAAAAAACCAGTTCGTGTTTTATTCAACAAATGAATAAAGTTTATAATCTTAGAAATAAGATTATTTCAAACCAAAATTTCAATTCATTCGTTATTTGGCGTGCAATATACAAAAAGTTACGTTATAAAAACAGGCTATAATTCCTTTTTTCGGATTGATCAGTTTCTTGAGATAACAGTATTTTGGTTGATACAAAACCAACCTAAGACCATTGAGACTTTCTATTAGACTAATCATTACGTTAGCTTTACCTTCAGTCCTACAATTAGTGTACGTATTGAATTGGGTAATAATGTGCTATGTTTAAATTTAGTTTTCTGTTCTTGTGATACGTCAACATTTCTTATAACAATTTGTTTTGCTTCCTCTACTAACCGCATATTGATAACTCATATGTTTTTGCTATAAATTCAATCTTACATACGGAAATCTCACTATTTTCGTTTTTAGTATGGAACACATAAGACATACATATGCATATTAAAAAAGAATAAACATCAACATGGTTATAAACTATAACAAAGGAGTTAGAGATAATCAGTGTAAGGTTCGCAGCGACATAGTAAACAACTTAATAAACAAACTACCTATTGAACAACATTTACCTGGTTATCAGTTTTGTAGACCTGGAACAAAACTTGAAAAACGTTTAGCAAGAGGAGACATTGCACGACATTGCATATTCAGAAAGCAATAATAATAATAACAGACGTCAAGCAGATCAAATACTAGCTGAAAAAGCGTGGCAACGAGTAAAATCTAAAGATAGTGGCTTAAAAGAACGAGCACACGTTTTGCTCGTAACGAACACAATGAAAACAAACGTTAAATTTGGATTACGCATGAAGAATACTAGTAATTTTAAATGTAGAAAATCGAAGAAGAGAAACTGTGAAAAAGAGAGAAAGGCATGTGATACAAAATTGTTTTCAACCACTGTAAAAAATACCCTGAAACATTTGAAAAATGAAAAACCAGACAATTTAAACGCTGTTGTTAAAATTGTACAAAAAGCCGTTAATTCAAACTTTAAAAGAAAAAAAGAGAGCTAATATTGTGATACCAAGAGTGATACCAATACCAACAAGTAAGAGTGCTATATTCGGCTGTGCTGAATCTTATATACCCTTTACCAAAGTGCGTTTATGTAGTATAGAGATACATACATAAGCAAAGAGATATGTAGGTACATATTAATTTTGTGAAAAAATTCATACTTTTTGTGCAATTTTTAGGTTTTAGGCATTATGTTTAATTTGGTGCTTTTTTTTCATATAGGCAATTTTTTTGGGTTTGCCGATTTTTTCGGTTTTTGGCGTTTTTTTAATTTTGGCGATTTTTTCGTTCTGGCGATTTTTTTGATTTTGACAATTTTTTTTTGGGCGATTTTTTTATGTTTTATATATATTTTTTTTTTATTTTTTTGTGGCAATTTTTTAGTTTTGACACTTTTTTTTCTCGTTTTGGCGATTTTTTTCGGTTTTTGGCGTTTTTTTAATATTGGCGAATTTTTCCCTTCTGGAAATTTGGTTGATTTTGACAATTTTTTTCATTTAGGCGATTTTTTTATTTTTGGCGATTTTTTCATTAAGGCAATTTTTTTTTGTTTTGGTGATTTTTTTGGTTTTTGGCGTTTTTATTTCTTTTTGGGAATTTTTTTAGTTTTGACACTTTTTTTTCGTTTTGGCGACTTTTTTCGGTTTTTGGCGTTTTTTTAAAGTCGGCGATTTTTTCATATAGGCAATTTATTTTCGTTTTGGCGATTTTTTTGATTTTGCGATTTTTTTTCATTTATGCGATTTTTTTTCATTATTGGCGATTTTTGTTCATATAAGCATTTTTATTTTTGTTTCGGCCATTTTTGCGGATTTTTGTCATTTTGGGAATTTTGTTTTGTTTTGACACGTTTTTCTCGTTTTGGCGATTTTGTTCGGTTTTTGGCGTCTTTTTAATTTTGGCGATTTTTTGCGTTTTGGCGAACTTTTTGATTTTGCCGATTTTTTTTTTCATATAAGCGATTTTTTTAATTTTTGGCGATTTTTTTTTCATATAGGCAATTTTTTTTTTGTGATTTTTTCGGTTTTTGGCGTTTTTTCAATGTTGGCGATTTTTTCATATAGGCAATTTATTTTCGTTTTGGCAATTTTTTTGATTTTGGCGATTTTTTTTCATTATTGGCGATTTTTGTTCATATAAGCATTTTTATTTTTGTTTCGGCGATTTTTGCGGATTTTTGTCATCTTGGGAATTTTGTTTTGTTTAACACGTTTTTCTAGTTTTGGCGATTTTTTTCGGTTTTTGGCGTTTTTTTAATTTTGGCGATTTTTTTTCGTTTTGGCGAACTTTTTGATTTTGGCGATTTTTTTTCATTTAGGCGATTTTTTTTCATTTTTGGCGATTTCTTTCATATAAGAATTTTTTTTTTGTTTTGGCGATTTTTGCGAACTTTTGTCATTGTGGGAATTTTTTTTGTTTTGACACTTTTTTCTCGTTTTGGCGATTTTTTTCGGTTTCTGACATTTTTTTGGCGTTTTTTTTCGTATTGGCGATATTTTTGATTTTGCCGATATATTTTCATATAAGCGATTTTTTTAATTTTTGGCGATTTTTTTTCATATAGGCAATTTTTTTTTGTTTTGGCGATTTTTTTCAGTGTTTGGCGTTTTTCTTTTAATTTTGGCGATTTATTTTCGTTTTGGCGATATTTTTTTATTTTGGCGATTTTTTTTCATTTAGGCGATTTTTTTTTAATTTTTGGCGATTTTTGTTCATATAACAATTTTTTTTTTGTGTTGCCGATTTTTGTGGTTTTTGGCGTTTTTTGTCATTGTGGAAATTTATTTTTAGTTTTGAATAGTTTTTCTCGTTTTGGCGATTTTTTTCGGTTTTTGGGTTTTTTTAAATTTTAGCGTTTTTTGTTTCATTTTGGGGATTTTTTTCGTTTTGGCGATTTTTTTTATATTTTTGGCGATTTTAAAATTTTTGGATTTTTTAGGTTTATCGTTTTTGAAAATTTCAACAGTTTAGCTCTTACGGTTTCCAAGATATAGCAATTTGTTAAAAATACATAGTCAAAATTGCATTAACTGATGGACCACCCTTTAATTTAAATTTTTTTAATTTTAGTGTTAATTTTTGTAGCATATATAAAAATACACTAATTTTACAAATTTCAAGTGTCAATATGCATATGTACATACATAATACAATTATATGTATATTACATGGGATTTTAAAAGTTTTCGTCACTCATTTTGGAACACCCTTTAATTTTTAGTTTTTATATATTTGTTGTTGTAGCGACCAAAGTTCTACATACACTGTCCAAATTTCAGACCCGTAGCTTTTACCGTTCCTGAGAAAATAGCCTTCTTCCTAAAACATGAAATATGTTTAATTATTAGAAAAAAGTTAAAGTTTTCCAACCCTGGAAACGTTGTTTTAATTTGTTAAATTTTTAAAATTTGTTTTTAATTATAAATACCAATTTTATTTATACCGAAGTATAAAATAAGTTCATTTAATAAAAAAGTAATCAAAACTTGTTTTCAGTAGTTATTTTCTATGGGAATATTGAGTATGAGTTTTCCAGCTCTGAAACCGTCTGCTCGATTTTGCTGATTTTCAATAGCAAAATTTCTGACACACCAGTCCAAGAATGAAGTCTCTAGCTCTTCTGGGAGCTTGGGAAAACCGATTTCACGTACAGACAGACGGACAGACGGACATCGCTTGTTCGTCTTCCCTATGCATAAGGATCCAGAATATATGTACTTTATGTGTCTCTTTTAATATTGTAGAAATTACAAACGGAATGACAAACCTATATATACCCTTTTACCATTTTTTGGTAAAGGGTATAAAAATTGGTGGATTTCTTCCACTAATTCCAATCTTAACAGCTTTATGAGCATTGGAGGTTTAGCTACCGGTGGATCAGCTATTATTATGGCTGTAAATGATATAAAAAATGGAAGGCAACAGCTAGCAGAGGCTACAGATGTGCAAAAGCTTTCCGTGAGTACCTGCCTTGACGGCCTTACCTCACGGGTGCCAAAGCACCGGGTGCTGGGTTAGACGCCAGACCAACGCCCCCATGCACCCTTTTTAGAATGAACCTATGTCCACTCCGAAAAGGCACATAGGTTGCAATCTTTTGTATATAGTTATCCCTGTACTACATTCAAGTACCTTGCTTAGGTACTTTGAGCTATCTAAACTCTGCTGCTATGTCCGTGCCCATAGCAGCTTCTGTTGAATGGCAACAGCACCTAGAATAGTGTCTGGCTGACCGCGTCACGCCAATCACTAGCATTGATTTAACACTGGGAAGCCAAGACTATTCTCCCAGCGATTTTGGTAGCAACCACAGCCACCACGATAATTCTCCGGCTTCCACGCTATAGTGTTGTGTATACACCATAGCGTAGTCCCCAAGAGAATTCCTCAACCATTGCCGGCACAGCTACCACTCATCCGTAACGAACGCATGCCTGTGTCGCCAAGTATCCAATGCCTTACTCCACACATACTAAAATCATCCCTTTAACCCCGTGGGGTAGGACGAACTCGGTATTTTAGCAAAGAATACTGACGACCGCTACATGCACTCAAACTTCAGAGCAGCGGGAACCACCCGCGCGAGAAGAACGCAAGCACGCCACCAAGATCTTGTGCCTACTACGATCGATCATGTTTGATAAACGCACCTTAAACCTAACAGGACGGCCTCGAAGTACCGCCCCAGGTAGTACGCACAACCATTTTAGCACAGAATCTTGACAACCGCAATGCATTTATCTCTGAGCAGCTCAGCTGTCGGGCAACCGGCACCCGTGGCACCAGAAGTAGCCTCTGGTGAGACCTCGAAGTTCCACCACAAGGGCTTCACTTCTATCGTCTTTTGAACTCAGGGGCAGTTCTAGGTGACGCTGCACCCAGCTGGCAACAACGGTCCTTTAATATTTGTTTTCCTTTTATAAATATGTGCACATCCTTTGCTCTGTTATTTCAGAGATCGGGTAGTAACAACATAAGTTTTACGGGTAATGGGCCAAAGGTCCGCCAGCGGAAAAAACCACATTACCCTTAGCTGGGGCCCCGGGATTGCAACACCCGTAGTCTAAATACATAGACTCCCCTGGGGACAGCAGAGGCTACAGGACGTAATAGACATATGGAATCAATTGATATGGGAAAAGGTCTATACCTTAAACCATACAAATTTGCATATGGCCTTTATTATAGCCTAGCTACAAAAAATTTTTAAATAGTCTACCCAATCGACCATTAACTAATCTAGATTTAATGAAATATGAAATTTATTTGCTGGTGGTTTAGCTTGGTCTATATACGTATTTCATTGGCTCTTAAACCAAATCATCAGTAGACTTCAACCACAAATTTTAAACAGTCCCAAACCTCTTACTTTATGCACAGACTTTCAAAAACTATATGAGAATTCATAGAATAATAATATTTTTGAAAATCACAAAGACAAAATAAGCTTAGTAGGCTTTGAAACTCATACAAAACCCAGCAAATAATTTATATTCGATACGAATCTATTTTATTTTTCTACACCTTCTACTGATGATTTGGTTTAAGCGCCAATGAAATACGTATATAGACCAAGCTAAACCACCAGCAAATAAATTTCAAATTAAAATATAATTATGACAATATGTCGAATAATAAATTTCTTTAATGAAATATGCTAAAAAACTAAAAAATTTTAGAGGTTTTCTTATGCGTGATCGTTTACTTTAAAGGCATTAATTCAATAATGAGGTATTGTTGATTTAGATAGTTCTACTGGTCCTGGAACTAATTGCGTAGAATATTATAAAAATCGTAATTATAAAGAATACTTTGATAGTTGTATATGACAATTGATTTTTCTTATTTTAACAATTTTAGGTTAATTACATATCTATATAAACATTAAGAAAAATATCACCATCATCAACTTACATAAATTCTTCATACACATTTAAATTTGTTGTTTCTTGTGCTAATTCTCTTGATGATGATGATGACGATGACGGTAAACAAACATTTAGAAGAATATCATCATCTTCTGCCATAAATTCTTCATACATATTTAAATTTGTTGCTTGTAGTGCTATTTCTGGTGTTGATGCTGATGAATGATAATTTAGTCTATAATGTCCCCACGCATAAGTATGAACAGCATTTTACGTACAAATCTCTTATTATCTAAATAACTTAATGTCAACTTAGACCTAAATACATATATAGAATCATAAAGTAACTGTTTATTTAATAAAAAATTTCTAAAATCATTAATACTTAACTTATTTGTAACACATTGTTTCACACCTTTTATTTTTTTCCTTATCTAGCTTATATATTTTTACAGAATACATTTTCGCTCGTAAGCCAATGAACTCTTTAATTAACTTACCATTGCATTCGTCCTTCATCATCCTAATACTTATTTATTCATTAGAGGAAAATTTAATACATTATCTTTCGATTATGCAGATGTATCAAAATGCTTTTTAATATCATTTCTAATATCATCATATAGATAATTTGTGTTGATATCATATGTAAAAGAATCAGTATCCGTATAAGTAAGATTAATATTTTCACAATATTTAGGCTTCATATAATTGTAATGAAAACTATAAATTTTCCATTTTGATAATTCTAAAACAGCAAACCCAATGTAAATGGGTTTATTATATTCAGTTCGTACTACAATGGCAACCATTTTGTCATGCATTTTGAGTGAACGATGAAAATTAGGTCTAGCAATAAAGGCTATTGCTCGTAATCGCTTACATTTATTCTCCCATTCACATACTATTTTTATATCCTTTCTTTTATTGACATTTTCCATAGTTTTTGCCATATACAGCGTTGTTCAACAGTTTAAAAAAGGTTTGCTCAAATGAATTTTTAGCTAATGTTCTATGATGATTATTTATATCAATATATTTTTTCGACCAATTCGATTGAGTAAATTCAAGAATTTTATAAATTTTCTTTAAAATTAGACCATGCTTCATACATTGTTAAAGATTGCGCTAATGTATTATATAATTGGTGTTATCGTTTAAATCTATTATTAACTTTCGTTGTTTCATGGTTTCAATTTGCTTGTTTTCTGCACAAAATGGGAAGTCACTATGATAGTCGTGTAATGTAGAGGGATATTCTATATCTACCTCCGATATGTAACCAACTTCTGAATCTTCTTTTACATTATTTACATCAACATTTTCACAGTTTTCGACCCACTTGAAATTTTTAAAGGGTAGGTATTGAGACATTGCATGACCATATAAGTTATTTACATCTAAATACATCAGGTTATTTTATTCTTTTGTAGGATAATAATCACTGATGTATTTGTTATTTGCTATCGAATGTCGCTTACTGCATTGAACTATACCTCCTTTAATACCCCGTACAACGAAATTGTACATGTCAATATAAGTTAACAATTCTAATTCTATTTCCGATGTTTTCAACATTGCATCCCAAGCTAAACTCGGTGTAGTATAATACTGACATGGATCTAAATTGTAAATGTTTTTACAAACTTTACGGAAGTTTTCAAATATATCACAAAGCAATAAAAAATCTACTTTTAAATACAATAACAGATAGTCCAACATAGTGTTACAATTGAATGTATTCCAAACCTTTTCAGCATGTTCGTAATCATTAACACTACACGACTCAATAGGAAGTTTATTAAAGAAGCATGAACGGGGTGGCAGCTGTGTTTCTTGGAGTCAATTTACGAAATCTAGATAGTCATACGGAAAGACACCTTTACGTTTCATTAAATTTAATTCATCGTCAATGTGATAGGTTGACAAATCATCATCAGACAAATAATCTGCTAGTTTTTCTAAGCTCGATGACATAAACCAACAAGAAATTAGAAAACGCAGTTCAATTGTGTCTTTTTCATTAATAAAAATTCTGTTTGATATGGACACATATAATTCCTTATTTAAAGGAATTATATTTATAGCACCTTCAATGGATGAAAGTTCTCGCACAAACAAATGACAACCATATGCCGAAAGATTATGGGAATATATAGGGATGAAGTTTGGATTTGATACTCTAAATTGCACTTGTTATGTGCTGGTCCCCTGCATTCACCTGTTAATTGTCAATGTCAATGTTTTCCGTGCAATGCCTGATCTTCGGTAACTGAAAATCTGGGAGGTGAGTAAATTGATGATATCACGAAATTAGAACAAAAATTTTCTACAAAAATATTCGTAGCTTGCATATATTCTTCACTAACGTTGTCAAGGATATAGTGCTTGAGTCCTATAGTCTGGGGTCAATTGTATCATACATAGTGTAGCCATTTTTTTCAGCTGTATATCATTCAACACGAAATAGAATAGGGAGATCTTCTCCCTATGGATTATGTTGGTAACAGTTTTTACCTTAAATCCTTGTATCATGAGAACATCTTTTACTTTTTCGGGATGAACATAAGAGTCAATGCCCTTCAATACGATATGCATACCTTTGGCACTCTTAGGCTTGTACGTATAAAAAATTGTTTTATTTTTTTCGAATTCAGTCACTATTTTGTGGAAATCTGTTTCTTCGTATATTTGAATTTAAGTTTCGTCAATGTTATTGGAATAACTTGAAATGCTTTTTCACCAATGGCCGAGACTAATTTTTTGATTAGGGCGTTAGAATTTTTCTCTCTCAAATATATAGGTGGTGGCTTAAAAGACTTTGGCGATGATGCAACGGGCTTGTCTTCGGTGACTTGCAATAATGAAAAACGATTTTGACGATTGCTAGATGATGCGCTATTATCCCTAGACATCTTTGGAGCAGGTGAAATTTTTGAAGAATTAGGGCTTCGCCCACGCTTTACCACGGTTATGTATCTGTCCATTCCGACTTGTACCTTGGGTTTTGAGCTACTTTTATCTGTGGTGATAACTTTATTAAGTCATGAACACGACCCTGAAGGGGATGATATTACTGACTTATGTGAAGAAGTACTAGGCAACTGTAATGTTAATGAATCACTACTATTTGGCATTGGACAAAGCGAAGTTGATCGCTGACGAAAAATTGGATTTATTTATTAAAGTTATAATAAAGACAATTTAAGTAATATCAAAATATTAAAAAAATGCTAAAATAAATAAAAACAATTTAATTCTGTAATATTAACTAAACTGTATAAAAAGAAAAAAAATGGGAGGTGTCTTAGGACACCCGGTTGTAGCTATGCTGCTTGGTTATGTTAAACAAACTGAAGTGTTAATAAAGTTATATTCACGCTTATTCCAGTTGTCACTTTATCACAACACCAAAAAATTGGTGCTCGTATATCCGTTGTCGAAAATAACGGCATGTTTATGCTATTTTCTAGACCTTAGGAATCGGAGAGAGATTGTCAGTTGTCTCGAGAGCGAGTAAACAATCCCCAATTTTTTGGTATTGTGTTTAAGTGACGTCGATGACGACAACTGGAACTGTTCCTGCTTCGCTTATAGTACGACAGCATTTATTATTGCTTTAGTATAATACATGCGACGTGAATACATTTAAAAAGCATGACGTTTTTACATTTCAAGGCTGTTTTCGCAGCTCTCTAATAAGAAGTGAACGAAGAAATGTTTTTGAATGTGTCTTATGTATGGATGAGTGTTTTTCCTGTATGTACATTTTTCAAACAAACAACAACATTTCTTCCACCAAGCAAAATCAAAAGAAATAAAACATACAACATCTCTACTACCTTAACTTAGGAATTTATTTAAAGACGCAGTCAGACAAACAGAAAACTCTTCGAACATGTCGACAGCTGAGGCTCGTCGTTGTGTATATCTATTCGTTTATTGCGTTGACTTCGACTGCGACTTTCGGCCTGTTTGCCGATATCGAAAGAAAAATTCTTTCGCAATCTAAGCGAAAGAAAACTGATTTGGGTTTGTCTAACTTGGTTCTATGCGAACGATGACTCGAACGACAATGCGAATGAAAACGTAAGTGTTTTCATACAAAAAACCGTTTGTCTATTTCGAACGGGTTGTCAACATTGCGAACACAAATGTCAATATCAGGCACTACTTATTTTGTGTTCGAATGACAATAATTTCGTGCAAAAGTATCTGAATCAAGAAATATTTGTAAAAAAATTTATGTATATATTAACAAATAGTTTTTTTATTTGTAAAATTTTAAATTAAATTAATTTTGGTTCAAGTGCAGCTTCATAAGAGGAAAAAAAAACAAAAGATTGTAAGCATCAAAATGGACAACAAAACGTAACTATTATTATACATGCAAATTAAATTGTTTGTTCAAAAAAAGATTAAAAAAAATTTATTTTTTATTTTCTATTCTTTATTATTCACCAGTTAATAGTACACTTAAGACTAACTTAAAATTACCACAGTACTCACAATTAGTACCTGTTTACAGTTTTAGAATTTTGCACAAAAAGCATTTTTCATGAGAGAATAAATTGCGAAACCCAACACCTTTATTTTCCTAGACATGTCGTCAGCATAAACGGTGGGAAAAGATTAAAATAAAATAAAAATCAAATACCTTAACTCCCCCCTTTGTAAAAATCAATCGTCTCGATTGTTCAAAGAATTGGCAGGTCATTAACACTGCGAAACTCGGGGTTTAGTTCGTATTTGAAAGCTTTATCGGAACTTAACCCCTTCGGATCTTTTGATTCCTTTTGTTCTTCACCAATGACATTTGTTATATTTATGTCTGGATTTGAAGTTCGTTTGAACTTATACATTAGAATCATGCTTAAAAGCAATACAATAAAAATTATTGAATTAATAGAAATCATCCATTTTCCTTTTGTTGATATTGAGCTAATTCGTTCAATGTTATTTACTTGGAGATCTTTTATCATTTCTAGCGAAAGGACTTCTTCAATTTGTGTTTTATTTCCGGAAAGCTGTAGTACGGCTGGTAGTGGTTTAAAGGATGTAACTTCTTTTGAGATATAAGTTTCATTATCCATTTCTATTGTATCATTATGGAATTGAATTATGTAAGTGCCTGATAATTCATAAGGGGTTGTTTTCGCAACTTTTAAGGAACCTTTAAATTTTTTTTTTTTTTTTTTTTTTTTTTTTTTAATACATTTATTTATTTATTGTATCTTCAATTATGAACTAACAATAAGTATTCAAATCTTAAATCTAAAATATAAGTATTAGGCCCGACCACTGTCGGACATTAACTTAGTGATAGTTATAAATAATACATAAGTAGTGATAATCAAAAAAAGAGAAAAAAAAAATATTTTCAAGCAGTCCCATCTGGAGTGTTGAGTATAAGAGCCCTTGTGTCCTTCTTTTTCAAGCGGATGTGGCCAGTAAAATTCAAGATGTTACGAGCAAGCAGATTAGGATGTGACTCGAGTTTTGTTAAATATTTGCCTGCATATTTTGCTATTTCTTCAATCACTAGTGGCATATTCAAATCACGATGTATATTTGAGTTTTTTATGTACCATGGAGCCGATGTTATCAAACGTAAAATTTTATTTTGCCTTCGTTGGATTCTCTCGACGTTAGAAGCTGAAGCAGTGCCCCATAACTGAATTCCGTAGCACCATATTGGCTTCAAGAGCGACTTGTATAATAAGAGTTTGCAGTCTAGGCTGAGTGTTGAGTTTCTACCAATCAGCCAATATATCTGAGTTAGTTTAAGTTTCATTTGTACTAGCTTTGAGTCAATATGGTGTTTCCATGTAAGTCGTCGATCAAGGTGTATACCAAGGTATTTTACATGTGAATGCTGAGGAATAACTTGATTGTTGATTCGAATTGGGGAACAAGTATCTCTTCGCAGGGTAAATGTTACCTGAACACACTTTTGCTCGTTTACCTTAATTCTCCATAATTTTAACCATAGTTCCAGTTGACTAATATGTTCTTGTAGATATCGGGAAGCCTCATGAGGATTTTCGTGCATACTAAGGCAGGCTGTATCATCGGCAAACGTAGATGTATGAATATTACTGCTCAGTGGCAAATCACAAGTATAAATCAAATACAAAACTGGCCCCAGTATGCTCCCCTGTGGCACACCGGATGATATAGTTTCGGGCACACTCATGAATTCTCCTTCCACAACCGTGAACTTCCGGGTAGTAATGTAACTTGCTAATAAATTCACCAAATTTGTTGGTAGATATGATTTTAATTTTAAAATTAGGCCGTCATGCCACACTTTATCAAATGCCTGCGAAACGTCAATAAACAGTGCACAACAGTACTTCTTTTCTTCAAATGTTCTTCTTATACATTGAACCAATCTATGCGTTTGTTCAATGGTGCTATGCTGACTTCTAAAACCAAACTGATGGTCTGGGATGCATCCACTACTAATTAGAATTGGGGACAATTTTGACATGAGCAGTTTTTCGAAAAGTTTTGACATTGTTGATAGCAGACTTATTGGCCTGTATGATTCTGCCTTGGTCAGATCTTTGCCTGGCTTTGGAATCATTTTAACTTTGGCAAGCTTCCAGCTGTGGGGATAATACTCTAGTCGTAAAATGGCATTAAAAATGAATAACATGATTCTAAATGCAATACTAGGCAATTTTATTAGCATTTGGTTACTAATTCCATCAATACCCGGTGCTTTCTTCGGGTTGAGTTCAGCAATTAGATTTTGTACATCACACATTTTAAATTTTATGGGTCGAGGGGGTAGCGCAACTACACTCGGGAAATCAACAACACCAGTACATGTGTTTGGGGTAAATACGGATTTTAAATGCTTTGCAAACAAGTTACCTTTTTCAATATCACTCCTGGCCCAAACTCCGGTAGAAGTGCGCAGAGGTGGTTTAAACTCAACGGGTGTTTTAATTTTTTTCGCAGCGCGCCACAAAGAGTAATTAGATGCTGGTGTTACGTCGAGATTTTCCAGATAGTTTTTAAGAGATGCAGTTTTTTCATATGCAAGCAGTTCTTGGAGTCTTTTAGTGCACTCTTTTAATCTAATTTTATTTTGGGGTGATCTGTGCTGTTGCCACTCTCTTCTAGCTCTTCTTTTTGCACATACGAGATGTTCAATATCTGTAGAATATATTCTGTTAAACCCAGTCTGCGGATGGGAGGAAGTGGCATGTTCAGCTGCCTGCTTAATGTTTTCGTTAAGATTAGCAATATTAGATTCAATATCGTCATGAGTTCTAAGCTTAATGTTTTCAGTGCAATGAGTACTAAGATATTTTTTGAATCGCAGCCAATTAACACGACTGACCATTTTCACATATGGGTGAGGTAGAGAACTTCTCAGTGGGCTACAGATTGTAACGATCGTGGGAGAGTGATCGGACGATAGATCTAGGGAAGCTTCAACATGAATTAATTTCCTAGAAATATTTTTCATGACGCCAAAATCTATAACATCCGGAATTTTATGTATGTCAGTAGGCCAGTAAGTGGGCTCTCCACTCGAAATGACGTCCAAGCCCATTTTTGAAATTGTGTTGAACAACGATCGTCCTCTAGGTGTGATAAGACGCGAACCCCAGAAAGTATGTTTTGCATTATAGTCTCCTTTAAATTGATTTAATAGAATTGTCCCTGGATAGATTTCTTCCACAGAAGGAACATGCTGATTGCTTACAAATGTACAATTATGATTCTTACTTGACAAGATCTGTGTTACACATTTTGTATTACTTATATCTAATAGATTATTTTTACTACAGATGCTTAAATCATTAATTTGTTTACATTCTCCTCTTATTTCATAAATTTCATTTTTACATTTGATATAGTTTTCAGTACTTAGCTTTATAACTTTGTTATTTTTCTTCACAGCTTTAATCAATAGCTTTTCACAAATAATCTGGTTTATAGCTGGCAAACTTACAATATATATTATTGTAGCATCATTTGTGGCTACTCTGATGTCAGCAAAACCTAAGGCTTCTTCTAAATTGTTGTAGGGAAACTTTTCTGAGTCTAAAAATTGTCTGGCTTCTTCCATTTCTTTTTCTGACAGTACAAACGAGTTTACAATGCCCACTTTTGCCCATTGCAAGGCATATTCTATATTGGTGATTTCTTCTTTAATCATTTTTGTTTTTCCTGTTATAATTTCTTCTGTAGACTTTTTCACTTCTTCTAAAGATTGAACTGTCTTTAATATTGTATTTGTAGTGTTAGTCAAAATGTTAATTTTTTCTATCGTATCCTTGTTAATGATTCTCTGTAGTTCATTGTTGGTCAGTAGTCCGTTTACTTTATCTAAGACTATTTGATGGTCTTCATGGTCTGGAGTACCAGCGATCCATTTCCACGCTGTTCCTATTAAATTGATCGACCGTTTTCTTTTAGGTTTTAACCTTTTCAACTGGTCTCTTATTTGCTGAATGTCATGAAGCAAAATTGGGAGTGCTGGACTATTCACATGTACTTTATTCTCAATTTCTGAGGAGAGGTATTCGACGGAGTCTTCATATTTTTCTAAGTCCAAGATATGTATCAGTTTAAAATTTCCGTTTTGAAGTCGAGCATGACCAAGATGAATTGGTATTAACTGAGAGTTAGTATAGTCCAATATTTGAATCTCCAGTTTACAAACCTGGAATACTGCTAAAAGCAGTATCAGCAATTTGTCCATATCCTAAAAAATGTAAATTTAAAAAGTCAATTCTTAATGTTAGTCTTATGGATTATTCTGTTTCGTGAGTGTATCTTTACTTTGTCCCTTAAGTCTTCCTTAACTTTTTGTCTTTTAAAACGCGGTTCGAGTTTGTTTCTCTGTCCAATAATTTTCTCATAAATTACATCATTCGGTTGATAAATCTTTACGGTACTGTCTTTACTTCTCTGTAACATCTTTGCTTGCGCAGTTCTTAATTTGCTAACTAAATTTGCATGCGCAATTTTATTAAAGAAAACATCAATCGGTTTTTCTCCAGTTACTGAATGATATGACTGATTGTATTGCTGGCTTGCTCTATAAAAACACTCAGAGTCATCCAGCACGTGAAATTCGTTTTTAATGCATCTTGCCAATTCTACCAAAGTGGAATGAACCCTTTCCACTTGTCCATTTGTGGAGCTGTGTCTTGGTGTACAGTAGTACAGTTCTATTCTTAACCTTTGCATCAGTGACTTAAACTGGGCTGTCGTAAAACCTGGCTCATTGTCCAATGTGATTTTTTTCACATTTGGAAAACTTTGAAGGACTTCCAATACTTTTTCACCCAAATTCAACTTATCATCAATTTGCTTAATTACCAGAAATTTTGAATAAGAATCAATACACGTAATAAATTTCAGGTTTTGGGCATAGAAAATTTCCAAGTTCAGGTACTCACCCTCCCTTTCAGGAATAGGAGCCTCTCCTATTTTTATTTTTTGTGGATGTCTGTTATATTTTGATTTATTACAAATTTCGCAGTGTTTTATATACTGCTTAAAATGGTCTACCATTTTTGGCCAATAATATTGCTTGTATATTTGCCTGCAATTTTCCTTGCAGTTTCTATGAGCCCTGGTGTGAGTCTGTTCAATAATACTCTGTTGGTCGTCTGTATTTGTGACGTCAACAGCAAATATCTGTGTATAAACAAATTTGTTGGTAAAAACATTTTTTACTGTTTCTTTAAAGTCGTACAAGTCCTCCGGTGTGCAATATATCGCCGTCACCAGACTTGGTTGCAAAAATTCCTTCTAGAATCATATTCGATTATATGGCGAGTCCGACCAAAATTGGTTACTGACTCATGAATTGTAAAGTTATTCTTCGACAACAAGACCTGTTGCTTAAATTCATTCAATGGTGTTCCGGTTTCGGGTATAAGATTATCTTCGCTACTCTCGGCAGAATGTTGTGTTTCTGTATCTGATGGATCGTCAGAAATATTATTTAAAACTTGTCTAGACAGAGCGTCTGCCACTACATTACTTACTCCTGGCTTGTATATTATTTTTGGTGAAAATTCTTCGATAAAAGATCGCCATCTCTTTATCTTATGGTTTGGATTGCGCGTTGAAATAGCGAAGGACAATGGTTGGTGGTCAGTATAAATTTCTAGATCTTTGACACCGTAGAGATAGTTTCTTAGTGTTTTTAATGACCAAACGATAGCGTAAAGCTCTTTTTCATTAGTCGCGTAATTTGATTCGGTTGGAGTTAGTGTTTTAGAAATAAACGTAATTGGTTTGCCTTCTTGTGTTAACACCGCTTCTATTGCAACGTTAGAGGCATCCGTAGTAAGCACAAACTTCTTCGAAAAATCAGGCTGTGTGAGTTCAACTTGATTTATTAGGAGATTTTTCAGTTTCTCAAAGGCATCAATGGCTTCGTTATCTAATTTTATTTCAGTTTTCTTTGACATGTGCTGAGAGATCCTTCCGTTTTCTGCAGTTAAATATTTCGTTAAAGGTTTTGCAATTCTTGCATAGCCTGATATAAATTTTCGGTAGTACCCCGTCATTCCCAAAAAATTTCTTAATTGCCTAAGTGTTGTTGGTTTGGGGTAATCTAAAATTGTTTGTATTTTGTTTGGGTTAGTCTTAATGACATTGTGGGCTACTATATAACCCAAAAACTCAACTTCTTGTTGAAAGAACTTGGATTTCTCCAAGGATATTTTCATGTGGGAATTTTTTAATGTTTCAATTATAGTTTGCAGGTGCTCAATATGGGCTTCAAGACTATCCGAGAAGACGATAATATCGTCCATGTAGACGTGACATATTTTGCCAACGAATTCTCGTAGGATATCGTCCATGGCTCTCTGGAAAATTCCAGGACCGTCCTTTAGACCAAATGGCATCCTTACGAACTCATATTTTCCGTTGTTGACGGAAAACGCAGGTATTTCAATGTCATCTGGTTTCATCAATATTTGGTGAAAACCAGATTCAAGGTCTATTGTAGAGAAGAATTTGGCTCTTCCCAGATTTGAAAGAATGACATTGCAGTCTGGAATTGGATACTTGTCCGCAATCGTTTGTTCATTAATTTTCTTATAATCAACAACCATCCGCATTTTCGGAGTACCGTCTTCATTTGTACCTTTCTTTGGTACTACCCAGATCGGTGAATTATACGGGCTTTTACTTGGACGAATGATTCCATCCTTCAGTAAATTTCCTATTTCTTTGTTTACAAAAGCATTGGCGGATAAAGGATAAGGATATTGTTTACTCCAGATTGGAGTTTCAACAATTGTTCTAATTTCCGCTTTAACGTCCGTGTGAAATGGTAGCACGGTGTTTATACTAGAATGAGTTCTTTTTATATCATTTATTATATTATTCCGAAGTGTATCCACATCCAGAATATTGTTAAGGGACGTTTCTTCCGACTTTTCTTGGTTTGATTCTACATAAATATTTTCCTTATTTTTTCCATAAGTTATTGTTTCATTTTCTAAATTTATTGCAACATTTGCCCTTTTTAGCAGGCTTATACCTATTAACATGTCATATTCCATGTTGTCCATCTCGTAAAAACGCTCTTTAACATTAAGTAATATTGTTTCATAGTAATGTGTCAGAAGTGAAAAGCCGTGAACTGTTTTCACTCGCTTTCTTACAACTAATTTTTGTCTATTGGGTAATATATTCTTTTTACAGTAGCAGTTAGTTGCTCCTGTGTCAATTAGAATTTTTATTTTGCTCCCGTCTAATTTAGTGCGGTAGAAGAAGGGGAGTCCAATCCTTCTTCTAAAAAAGCATCCTCCACTATATTATTAATTCTTTGAAATTTTTGCTGAGGCTGTGTGCTTTGTTGCACACTGAAAGGAAGTTCGCGCTTTACAGCTTGGTTGTAACCTGAGGGTCCCCTTCTATTGTCATAAAAAGGACGAGTAAAATGACGATTTGTATTTTGTTGGAAATTGTTGGTTGGCCTTTGCCATTTACTTAAGGAGGAATCGACTTCCATTGGTACTGGAGCCGAATGGGGATTATGTTCAGATCTATGGCGGTGATTATTTTGGAATCTGTGAGGTATGTTTGGAGCTAGCCTCAAAATGTTTTGGTTCCTATTGCTATTATTTTGAGTTTGGGTGCGATCGAATTGTAAAGCAAATGTAGCCCGGAGATTGTTTGATTCCAATTCCTGTGCTTTAGCCAACGCATTAGGCAAGTCACTGGGCGAAAGGGAAAAAAGAATATTTGAGAGTGGGGCATTTAGTCCTGTTATAAAAACTCGAAGGGCATATTGCCTGTTCTTATTATTTAATACGTGTGTTAAGTCTGAGTCAGTCCCATGTGTCATGATAGTTTTATTAATCAGCGAAGTTAATCCCTGATTTACCTTATTGTAATATTCTAAAATAGTAGATTGTCCCTGTCTCATAACACTTAATTCTTGTTCTATAAGGTGAATAGGACGTTTGTCGGCGTACGCAAAGTCCAGTCTACTCATAATAGCGTCAAGGTTCAACACTGTCCCATGATTGGTCAATAAATCGTTCGCCTCTTCAATGATTTTATTTCGTAATATTGTTAAGGCAGCGTAATATTTTCGGCTGTTCTTAACATATAATCTCATCGAGTTATTGGCAGCTTCACGCCAGCTAACGTATGAAATTTTTCCATCGAATGTTGGCAAGGATTTTATTACATCTAACGTTTCCTCGCACCTGACGGAATTATCAATAATTTGTGTCTTATATTCTGTAACTGTATTTGACTGTGTTAAACGTCTCAGGTCTAATGTCAACTGAGTTATTTTTGTCTGCAATGGACCTATATGAGCTTCTATCAACTCCTTCATCTGGTTCGTAGTAGTCATGCTTCTGCTAGTTTTTAACGACCTAAATGACTCAATAAGTTTATCTAATTCTTTGACTTGATCCAGCTTGCCACCAGATTTACAATTATATTTTTTTATACTTATTCACAAAATTTATAAGATTTCAATAAATTTAATTTCTCAATTTCTTAACTCAACAAATTACAAAAACCACAATCAAAATTACAGATAAAAACTTACTACTAGTAATTCTCTGGATTCTGTTGTATTCCTCACGCTTGGTATAATGATGTTGAATTCTGTTGTATTCCCCACGCTTGGTAATGATGATGATGAATTCTGTTGTATTCCTCACGGTTATGTTACTGATGATTTGTTTTCATTTGATTAAACTTCTTCTGCTGATTCGCAAATATTCAGTGTTTTCTTATTTTATATTTTTGAGCTTGTCTTTTTATTATTTCCTTTTTTTTTAGGTTTGGTTTCTTCAAGGCACATTCATAGAAATAACTTCACTTGGCCACGTAATTATATTTTTATATCTTCGATTACATTTATTTTCTAATGTTTTGTTACATTTTAGAAATCATCAGTTTTAGGATTAGAATCCTTGTTAACTTTTCAATATTTATTTTTACAAAAATTTATTTATTTCGTTCTTGTTTCTCCTTTTATCAGGATACTTTATTGTTATATTTCCTGGTTTTCTTTTAAAGGATAATTTGTTTTTTCTCCCTTATCAGGAAATTTATTTGTCTTTTTTAGATCACTCGACCGAATCCTTACTTTTTGTTTTCAGGATATTACTTCGATGGAGGATCCCGGTTGAGCCCCCAATTAAATTGTTTGTTCAAAAAAAGATTAAAAAAATTTATTTTTTATTTTCTATTCTTTATTATTCACCAGTTAATAGTACACTTAAGACTAACTTAAAATTACTACAGTACTCACAATTAGTACCTGTTTACAGTTTTAGAATTTTGCACAAAAAGCATTTTTCATGAGAGAATAAATTGCGAAACCCAACACCTTTATTTTCCTAGACATGTCGTCAGCATAAACGGTGGGAAAAGATTAAAATAAAATAAAAATCAAATACCTTAACTTGCATACATATGTACGTATGTAAAAATAATAAATTTATTAATAACAATTATAGTTTGAAGAAATCAACAATACAGCAACTTCAGAAGCTTGTGGAGTTTATGGAGGATAATCCAGAGTTCGCCAGAGGAACACCTGTGTTTGGGGCAAACAAGTTGTCAACGGAGGAAAAATGGACAACCATTTGCCAAAAGCTCAACCCCAACGGGCCTCTCACTCGTACAGCAAATCTAAAAATTTTCAGTTGATGCTCTTTAAAGGAACCGGTGTGATATGTATTCTTATTTATGTATGTAAATGTTTAAATTTACTGACTCGTTGGCAGCTCCAAAACATTGTGGCTGTCTCGCAGTTCTCTACGATTTAAACAAACTTCATTGACATCAACGTCGTCGGAGCACTCCAAGAAATGCACAGCTATTGATAAGTCCATTGTTTATTTTTTGGGAACAAATACAAAATTAATATTTTGCTTTATTAACAGCTGATCAATATTAGGCAGTGTTGCATTTATTTACGAACAATTAAGTAGTATTTTTTCTACTTTTAGAAAAAATCGCTGCAAAATACCTAAATTTGTGATTTGACAATACCTAAATTTCACAATACGTAAGCTTCTATAATTATTTTACGTAAGTGCATGCGAACGAAAGTGAGTGACATAGGCAAACCAAAATTAATTCGAATGTGAGTGACTAGCTTTCTTTCGCATGAGTTTTCTTTCGATATCGGCAAACTGGCTAAAAGAAAATATACAAGTGAGACGTTTTCAAATGCTGGTTGTATCCAGGGCTGCCAGATAAAATTATCGAAAAATCGTCGAAATGCCGATAAAATATAAAATAACCCTCATTTTATACTGGAAAAATCGGACAAAGTGATTATTCAGAATTCTTTGTTTTTTTGCAGTTTTACTATTTTTAATAAATATCAGACTTGGGTATATTTTTGATGTTACCAAGTTTTGCGAATTTTCGTAATTCTTGCGAATTTTTCAAGTTTTTTGCATTCTTATTCAGCCTGTTCTAGAGCCTTTCTGGCAATTATTATATTTTTTGCAATAAATAATGTTTTGAGTAGAAATTTGCTAAAGAAAAACGCCACGTATTTGAACATAATTGGAAATTTTGTCGAAATGAAAAGTAAGAAGCAAAATAACTAGTTTAACTACTTCAAGTACTATATTTATGAAATCGATAAATATTTTTTATAAAACTGCCCATAAACCCTTGCAGAAATTTTTTTGGTTGCTATAATTGTTATTCGTAACCACAAAAAAATATTTCTCACTTAAATTGGCTACAATAACCAAAATAAAATATCCCTCACGATAATGGTTAAAAATAACCTAAACCAAATAAAATAAACTTTTCATTTCAAATTAAAAAAATAACAGTTATTTTCGGTCCTTGCTTTTTCACATCTTTGCGTTTTTTGATATTATCAATTCACACGGATATCAATATAAAATAAAGAGTGGGCAAAACTACTCTACAATTTTTAATGGGTGGGCACAGGCACTTGTGCCAAACAGTAGCAAAGTACTAGTGTAAATAAATTTTTTACACTTATGAGGTCAATAAAATTTCACTGAATTGAATTTTTGACTCAAAAGATAATTTATCTTTTGAGTTGACAAACAGTAAATAAGAAGCATGGTATCATAAAATGCTAAACCTCAGCCGCCGCTTCGAGCCATCGCCCATATAGATTTTACGTCTTTTAAATGTAGTTAGACTTTGATAAATGCAAAAAAATTTGCATCGTATATATAATATTATATATTTTTTGCTACAATTATGTTTTATATAAAAATGTCCTTTAAAAAATTTTGGTAGCCGGCGGCTTTTAGTCAAATATTTTGCTTTGCCGCCGCAGCAATGTTTTCATCTGCTAAAGCCAATTTTTTTAAAATTTTACATTATGTTAATAATTAGTACTTGCTAAATAATTACTTGCTACATATATTGATTATTGCTAAACCTTGGTTTTTTGAGTATTTATTACATATATTTTTCTTTTCTTTTGTCAATCTTTTATCATTTCAATTTAATTGTCGTTGGAAAGAAAATATTTTGTAAGTATTATTGTTATATTTTCTTTAATTGTTAAAAACAATGAATAACAGATATTTTTTATGTAGAATAAAAACGCTGCAAAAATTTAGAAAATCTGCCGGAGTTCTTATTTCACATAACGATGACAATAATTTTTTTTTTAATATTTTTTCGAGTTTACGTTCTGTGAAATTTTTGTGAAAAAGTTGATATAATGCCAACACACCATACACCAAAGAAAGGCAAAGGGGCTAAGTACAAGAAGATGCGTCGCTAAATGAAACTTCCCAGGAAGTACAAACAGAACATTTCAAATTATTATCTCCAACCGTATCTTCTATAGAAAATATTGTCAATATTGATCAGCAATCAACATCATTGTGTAATTTTTCACAAGAAATTGAGAAGAAATTTGAGAGTATGCAAAAGGAGTTTCAAAATCAAATGTTAGAAATGCAAAAGATGTTTTTTGCATCACAAAATAAAAAAGTATTATCTAGTTCAGTTGATAATGCTGACGAAAACAATTATGAACCACTTATAAATAATCCTATCTTTCAGAACAGAGAACAGTTAGTTGATTTAGAACAACCAGCAGTTGTTAATTCTAAAACAAAAAATATATATCCTTTTACCTGAATTTAATGGTACTCCAGAAGAGTGGGCAATTTTTATAGAAGATTTCCAAAGTACAACCAGAGAGTTCGGATATTCCAATTTTTAAATATATTACGACTTCGGGAATCTATAAAAGGTCACGCAAGAGAGACTGTAGAAGCATTGCTTTACAATTCAGCAAATGTTCAAGATATCATTGAAATTTTGAGAGAAACCTTTGGTCGGCTGGAGCAGCTTATAAAGAGTCAAGTTCAGAAGGTTCGGTATATCTTGCCAATTCCAGAAAATTATTTATCTGGCTTGATAGATTTTGCAAATAAAGTGATGTGTCAATATTTTTTAAAAGTATCAATGGTAATAACTATATATCGATTCATTCCCTTATAAGTGAACTCAATAGTAAACTGCATAGCACTCGGCAAATAGAATGGGCTGAAAATTGTTTGTCATTACAGAGTCCGCCAACAGTTTTTGGTTTCAGTTCGTAGATAAACTATGTACGCAAGGTAGCAAATATTGTGACGGATACTCTTCCTATTGAAAATTTTCAACAAATTAAGGCTTGCGTCAAAGTACGAAACATTCACCAAACGAATATGAATTCACACATGTCAAGGTGACTGCAAGCAACTAGAAGATTGCACGATTTTTTTAAATTTGTCCATCGCTTCCCGGATTGATCAAATAAAAACTTTGAAACCTTGCATTTGTTGCTTAAAAAAGGGACATCAAGTAGCTAAATGTTTTTCAAAGAAAACATGCATCACATGTGGCAAAAAACATCACCACTTAATTCATGAAGATACTTTGAATAATTCTTTCAATAGTAGCCTTCAAGGCTAGAAACATATTGCGATAATGTTTTATTTCAAGTTGTCCCAATTAATTTATATGCAAATAATAAAAAAATTACAACTTATGCCTTCATAAATGATGGAGCAAATTCCACAATTATTGATAAGGAATTAGTAAGAAGTCTGGGTATTGAAGGCTCAAGGGACTTTATAGAGCTGAAATGGTTAAATCAGCATACATCTAAATACGATTGTGAAGTTGTGCAGATACAAATTAGTGGAGTGCAAGACGATGCTAAAATATATAATATGTTGAATGTTTATTCCATGTATAATTTATCTCTGCCAAACCCTTCAAAGTTGTGATACATTAAAGAAAAACTCTCCGCTTAGAAAACTTCCTATACATTTTTATGAAAACGTTCAACCTAGTATTAAAATTAGTCCCCAATAAGCTCTCAAAATAATATTAAAGCAAGTCAAAAATGTGCAATGATTGTAAATAAAATAAAACAAGATGAAGACGCTATGGAAAATATGATGAGAAAATATTTTGATATCGAAACCTTTGGAACTAAAATTGAGGTGAAGCCCTTAATGAGTATAGAAGATGAAAGATCACTAAAGATTATGAATGCTACAATTCGAAAGAAAGGAAAACGGTTCGAGTGCGGCTTACTTTCGAAGGAAAATTTCGTCTCATTTCCAAATAGTTTTGCTTTAGCGTATAAGCGACTCCTTACCGTTGAAAAAAAATGGAACGTGATCCCGAATACGCAAGTAAATATTGCGAAAAAATTTATGATTATATTGAAAAGGGGTATGCTCGCAAATTAACGGCAGAAGAAGCAAAAATAAGCACCCCAAAAATATTTTATTTATCTCACTTTGGAGTTATAAATCCAAATAAATCAGGAATTAGACTCGTTTTTGAAGCTGCAGCAAAAGTCAAGTGAATTTCTTTTAACGATGCTCTTTTATCGGGTCCTGATATCAACAGTCCGTTAATATCTGTTCTAATGAAATTTCGACAAGCCTCATATGCTGTTATAGGAGACATAAAATAGATGTTTCATCAGATATATGCAACCACAGCAGATCAAGAGTCCCAAAGGTTTTTATGGCGAAATGGAGAAAAATCAAAGCATGTGGATACTTACATATGTAAAGCAGAGAATTATTTTTGGCGCAACCTGCTCTCCCACAATTGCACAATTTGTAAAAAAATTCAACGCTGAAAGATTTAAAGACTCTTCACCTCTAGCTGTAGAAGGAATAGTGAACCGTCATTATGTCGATGACTATGTTGACTGTTTTGATAGCAAAAGTGAAGCTCTGAAGGTAATACAAGACGTTATCAATATTCACGGTGATGGCGGTTTTGAATTAAAGAAAGTGGTGTCGAACTCTGAAAAGATCATGCAAAGTTATAGTGACGATGATACAAATATTGCGGTTAACGTTGAAGGCAACAAAGTAGAATTCTCGGCATGTATTGGTTATGCAAATCTAATCACTTAACTTTTAAATTAAAATTAAATAAGGTAAAACCTAAAATTTTAAGTTTTGAGAAAGAGAATTGTTATGTCTTATTATGTCGATTTTTGACCCATTCGGCTTCCTATGTGATTTTATGATCACTGCAAAATTGTTAATGCAAAAAGAATGGAAATCTGGGATAAATTGGGACGAAGAACTTCCTGAACAACTAAATAAGATATGGAAATCTTGGTTGGGAGAACTACAAAAAATTTAATGTTTCAAAATCGGTCGATGTTATACGAATAAATTTGAGTATGCCGTTTTTGATTTATATGTTTTTGTGCACGCTAGTGAAGATACGTTGTCTGCTGTGGCTTACTTTAGGGTTAAAATTGATAAAACAATAAAAGTCGTCTTTGCAATGGGTAAAATATCATGTGCACCTACACGCTACCACACAATACCAAAATTAGAACTGCAAGCCGCGGTGATGGGTTTGTGTTTGAAAAATATTTTGGAAAAACATCACACTATCAAGATTTTTAAAGTTGTTTTCTGGAGTGATTCAAATTCTGTCACTCTGTGGATTCGATCGGATCATCACAAGTACAAACAGTATGTGGCCAACAGAGTATCAGAAATACTTGAATCAAGTAGTGTTCAGCAGGGGCGTTGGTTATAAGGCAAATATAATTCCGCAGATGAAGCCACTCGGACAAAAATACCCCCAAAATATAATCCAAATGGTCGTTTGAAGTTTGGTGCGGAATTTCTTCTGCAAGATGAACAATATTGGGCAAAGGAAAGTAACATCAATGATTCTCAAAATAAATCCAGTGATGAATTACGTTCCAAGTATATACGTGTGACTGTAACGCATGTTACTCCAGTTCATCCGGACATTGAAAGATTTTCTCAGTGGAGGAAATATAAAAGAACTATGGCGTGGATCTTTCGATATTTTTCAAACATAAGAAGAAAAATACATTGTGATGAATTACTTAAAGGGGAGCTAACTTATGATGAAGAAAATAAAGCAGAAATGTTCTTCATTCAATTATCGCAAGTCGAGATGTTTAAATGCAATTATGTTGATCTAAAAAATGGCAAATCAGTTCCTAAAGCAAGTCCATTGAAATCATTTAATCCCTATTTAGACAATGGAATCATTATAGTTTCGGGACGAATTGAAAATGCAGAGTTTTTACCCATTTCCGTACGACGTCCTATCATTTTTAGTAAAGATCATTCGCTATCAAGATTAATAGTGGAGTATTTCCACCGTAAATTCCATCACATAAATAGTGCTACTGTTATAACCGAAATCAGACAAAAGTTCTGGATTATATCCTTAAAAAATTTATTAAAATTAGTCGAAAACAAGTGCCAGCTCTGCAAAAATAGAAAAGTGGTTCCAGTTACACCTCAAATGGGAGTTCTACCAGCTAACCGCCTTACTCCTTTTGTTAGACCTTTCACATATAGTGTGGTGGATTTGTTTGGTCCATATATTGTAGCCATAAATAGAAAACAAAAAGAACGTTAGGTAGCCTTGTTTACATATCTATCCATAAGGGCAATCCATTTAGAGATTGTTTCGAATTCCTCAACTGATGCGTTTTTAATTGCTCTTCGTAATTTTATTAATTGACGTGGTGTTCAAAACAAATTAGATGTGATAACGGAAAATACTTTATCGGAATTAAAAAGGAGCTGAAAGACGAACAAGGATTTATTGACCACGATATAATAACATGCAACATCGCACCCCTGGCCATTAAGTGGATTCTTAAAACACCTTTTAATCCAAGTGAAGGAGGAGCGTGGGAGAGATTGATACAGTCTGAAAAGAAGGTGTTAAGCTTAACGATGAAAGAAAAGATATTACAAGTGGAAACATTTCAAGGGTTGCTTATCGAGGCAGAAAATATAGTCAATATCAGACCATTAACTCACATACCTATCACTATTGATGACTCTGAACCGCTTACTCCAAACCATTTTCTGTTAGGATGTACCAATTCAACTCAAACTCCTTCTGAATATAACCCAAAAAAGCTATATGTTCGAAAACAATGGCGAATTTTAAAGACTTTAAAAGATTTTTGGTGGAAAAGGTGGATTTAAGAGTATTTGCCAGTGTATGTATGTATGGAAGTGTAGTTTACATATGCGATAGTAATATCGCAAGATCAAAGTGGAAAATTGAAAGAATAACTCAAATTTATTACGGAGTAGATGAAATATCTCGCTCAGCAGATGTTACATCATCACATAATGTTTTGAAAAGACCTCTGTCGAAGTTGGCAATCCTTGATACTGAGTAACTCTTATGCGATTTACGGAGGATATGATGTTAATAATTAGTACTTGTTAAATAATTACTTGCTACATATATTAATTATTGCTTAGCTTTTGTTTTTTGAGTATTTATTACACATAGTTTTCTTTTCAATAATTTATAATTTCAATTTAATTGTCGTTGGAAAGAAAATATTTTGTAAGTATTTATTTATTGTTATATTTTCTTTAATTGTTAAAAAAAATTAATAACAAATATTTTTTATATAGAATAAAAACGCTGCAAAATTTAGAAAATCTGCCGCAGTTTTTATTTCACTTAACGACGACAACACATTGTCAAAAAAGATATCATTACTCACATGCAAATATTTAAAGTGAAACAGGTGTGAAATTAAAGTCACAATATCTTGAAAAGGTCGATCGATTATGACGACCATAAAATGGACATAGTTTACGAAAGACATTTCTCATACAATGGAGAAATGGCAAACCTTACTGAGCATTTTTAGAATTGCCGCAAGTTACGAATATTTTTTTTGCAATAAAAAATTTACAGAGAAAAAACAAATAGTAAAGAAATCACTCGATGTACATAAAGCTATGTACAGACGGTTGTCAGATCTTACAATTTTGCCAGTAAAGTGAGCTAAAAATTTCTTACAATCGTGTGAACTGGCAATTTTTGTCAGACGTCGTTGTCAGAAAAAGCATTGTCAGTCCATTGCAAGATTATCAGCTGACCAGAAATTGTCAGACATCTAACAATCGTGTGAACACATTGGAAAATTATTGCAAGATATTTGTCAGACATTTTAATATTGTCAGATGTGCAAAGTTTATGCATCTGACAATGGCGTCATTGTAAGAGAATTATTTATATGGGCAACACTGCCCACGCTTTTTTTCAGAAAGAATTTATAGCAAAATATATGCACACAAAATCATTGCAATTGCTTCTTTATGGTTCATAATAATTTATACTTTCACTTTTTACATTTAACACAAACACAAACGATTGATATTTAAAAATTTCTAACAAATGCTTTGAGTCTGGCAACGCATAACAACAGATCTGACAATGTGCATATGACAACCGTGTGAACTGACAATTTTTCAACTGCCGATTTTTTCAGATGAATTTATTGCCATACAGCAGTCTGGCAATAAATTGTAAGATTTTCTTACAATCGTGTGAACTTACAAGGAATATTGTACTGGCAATTTTCAATTGCCAGTACATTGCCAGCACATTGACAGATCTGACAATATTGTAAGACCTGACAATCGTCTATACATAGCTTAAGTATATTATTTTATAAAAAGCAGTACTTATTACCAAACAGAAAATTTGTTTTGTGTAATATATAACATTTTGGATAATTTTGAAGGGATGTCTGTGTAAAATAGAGTTTAGATTCCGGCAACACTGGTTAAATAGCAAGGCGCATTAATGCATTAAACACATTCACCACAGCAGGCTACACAAACACACGACTTCAAATGCCGCTAGCAGCATTTGTCGTCTTGTAGTCAGCTACTTAATTATTTTGGAGGCGGCAGCAGCACCATGTGCATCTCATATTTAAGTATAAATACATAGTTCAGTATTGCCACCTTCAAATATTTCGCATTTATAAAAATTAAATTACTATTTCGAAATGTACTTATATGACGTAAAAGTATAAAAATTAACCAATTTATGCTTTACATCAATTTTTGGATATTGTTTCTGTTAAATAATATGAAATAATTCTACGATATCATTCATGCAACATTTTGTATTGTACTGGCAACACTGAATTTTCTCATTGCAGCCAAAGAAATAGAAATTAGTTTAATTGGACTACAACGACAAAATCAGCATAGGCAACAACCTGCCGCCAAGTTGCCTTGCTGTCTTCAAAATAATCATTCTCATATAAACATGTGTATTCTATTTTTAACATTTTGTAGTCGGTGGCTTGCTGTGGTGAATGTGTTTAATGCTTAATAAGAATTCCGCCACATAGTATATAGGCTGTGTGCAGGGTTGCCAGATAAAATTATCGAAAAATCGTCGTCATCCCGATAAAATATAAAATTATCGCCATCTCATACTCTATAAATCGGACAAATCAAAATGAACTTTTTTTAAACATGTATACATAAATATATTTTATTTTATACATAAATGCAATTAGTAGGAAACAAAAACATAACAATTAATTAAAATACATGAATTTTACACGAAGCCATTCGCATTGTCTTTACTCATAACTTTGTTCCCGTCAGTGGTAAAATTATGAAAAATATTCCGTCATGAAAAAATATCCGGCAAGAAATTTCTCAAATGTAAATTGGAACTAACTAAACGAAATACACATAGGCTGAGTTTATATCTGGCATTTCTGCTGTGCCATATGGCCAAAAAAACGTAACCACTAATTTCTACTGAAAAACTGTTTTTTGATTCAGACATGTATGTATTGATTTAAACTGTTTCTAAACATATTAGATTCTATAAAATTGTCTATTACTTATGTATGAAACTGTTTAACTTAATAAATACGTATCTGAATCAAACTGTTTTTCATTAGTAATTAGTGGTAACGCTTTTTTACGCTTGTGTGGCACATGGCACACAGATGGAAACCCGGCCATACACACATGCAGCACTCAGCATTTGCAATACGAAATGCACAACCAACTTTGTCTTATTTGTTTTTTTATTGTTATTCACTGTATAAACGCAAGTGCAAAGCAACAATATTTTTTCTTTGTATGTATGTATGATGTACATATTGGTTTTTACAACAAGAAATAAGTACTGAATATAACTTAGTTTTTTTTTTAAATGCATTGGTGCTTACTCTTCCATAAGGAACTTTTGGACACCCTTGAGATAATCTATAGCATATCTAAATAGATTCAGTGAAGTGCGACTTTGACCCGCGCACGAAGGGTTCCGTATGAGCACGAGATATGTTTCGGTTTTAAGCGTTTATTTTTAGTTTGGGTTTTTTTTAATTTATTGGCGCTTTATGAGTTTTGCCACTTTTTTCACGTTTTGGCGATTTTTTTTTGGTTTTTGAAGTTTTTTTAATATAGGCGATTTTTATTATTTTGGCGCTTTTTTTTCGTTTTGAGGATTTTTTGCGGTTTTTGGCGTTGATTTTAAATTTTGGCGATTTTTTTCGTTTTGGCGATTTTTTTTAAATTTGGCGATTTTTTTTTTTTAATTTTGGCGACTTTTTTTCATATTGGCGATTTTTTTTTCACATAAACAATTCTTTTGGTTTTGGCGCATTTTTCGCGTTTTGGCGATTTTTTTTCGGTTTTTGGCGTTTTTTTCATTTTGGCGATTTTTTTCATTGAAACGATTTTTTCGAATTTGGCGATTTATTTTAGTGCTAGAATATTTTTTTTAATTTTGTCGTTTTTTTTTAAATTTTTGGCGATTTTTTCAGGTTTTGGCGATTTTTTTAAATTTTTGGGGATTTTATAATTTTCGGATTTTTTAGTTTTACCGTTTTTGAAAATTTCAAGAGGTTAACTCTTACGGTCTTCAAGATACATCAATTTGTCAAAATTACATAGTCAAAATTTCATTAACTGGTGGACCAACCTTTAATTTAAATTTTTTAATATTTTAATGTTTATTGTTGTAGTCTATATAAAAATACACTAATTTTACAAATTTCAAGTGTCAATATACACATGGTCATACAATTGTATGTATATTACATGAGATTTTAAAATTTTTCGTCGCTCGTTTGGGAGCACCCTTTAATTTCTAATTCTCATGTATTTGTTGTTGTAGTGGCCAAGGTTCTACATGCTCTCTCCAAATTTCAGGTCCGTAGCTCTTACGGTTCCTGAGAAAATACCGTGTGACGGACAGACGGACAGCATAGCGAAAACAATAGGGTTCCTTTTTTCACCTTTGGTGTACGGAACCCTAAAAATAAAGAAAACAAAAGTACAAAGCAACCAATTAAAAAAAAATTAAGCAATCGTTCTCTTGGTTTCTGTTTCTCTCACTTCAAAGAATTAAACAAAACAAAATCAAACAAACTGGTTTCGTTTATTGTCGTGCTCTGGTTTAAGTGCAAAGAAATCAAAACAAAAATAAATTTATAACTGTAAAAGTGTCGTTTATTTATCTTACAAAAATTATTTTCTAACCCCTGTATTGTCCCATATGTAGAATAGCTACAAACAACTTTGAAAACAAATGAAATTCATGTAACGATAAATAAAAACTATGGAGTTACATTAAAACTAATCTTTAAACGATTAATAGAATTTAAGTTAGAATAAAAATAACAACTTATATTTCATAGATAGAATGCATAGAATATTATAAGATTAAATGATTTATACAAATTGGTTACAATATTTTGGAAATTGGGTGCCGTTGGCTAAAGTAGTTATTTAAATAACAAAACCACGCATTTTTCAGATGTGCATTAGTGTCCTTTGTATCATTTGTTGTGGGAAAAGTTCTAGTGATGCAGGCGTAAGGCACTGGTTACTAAAAACTATACCGACTTCATCAGATACTAATCCTAATGTAATATCAGAGCGCCCTCATTCGTTGTGCAGCAGAATCATCGGCGAAGTAAAATAACTTATAAAAGGCTACTAAACAAAGCTTCAAAATTCAATTCGCCTCATTTGACACCAGAAGGCGCTGCAGCACTGCATTATCAACAAAAAAAAAGCGTGCAAAGAGCAGAGTTGCAAAAGAATAAAGCTTTCCTCTATCTCTTCCTTCAAAAACCTGTCTTGTCTATCACTATCCCTTCCCTATCACTCTCTCTCACTATCTTCTCTTCTACTAACAGGTAGCACAAAGGGACCATTGTATTGGACCCAAGCGAGCTGGACTCTAAATTTCACCCTTCCTTACCAGCAGCCTGCTAACTTAACCTCACCTAACCTAACGAAAAAGCAATAACACTGATGGTTATACTAGGATAACATTTTTTAGACCTTACATATATGGTAGATAGTTTATTGTCATTACATTAACATAAAAATCCATGTTCTAAATTAATAAGAATAGTTAAAAAGATAGATAGTTCAAAGGATAAAACAACACTAACGCAAATGCATTATCGATGATACTCAGATATTGTAAATGAAATGAATCCTCATAAAATTATGAAAGTATGAAAAAATCGCTGCTGATAATAAGAAACATGAATAAAAAAGATATATAAAATGAGGAAACCAAAAACCTAGTTAAATACAGAAAAAATTAAGAGAAAAAAAGTACACTTAAGAAAAATAAAATGGTAATACAAGTCCTAATGAGCCTGATACAAAACTTGTAAGAAAATAAAAGAAGAAGAAAAAACTTCAATCAAATAGAAACAAAAATGCATATGAGAAAATATGTACAAAATGTTAAAAAAGTACGTCTTAGATTGTGATATATGTCCGAGAAACAAACAAGTAAGACACACACCGTTTTACCACCTTCTATAAACTTTCGATGCATATATTAACGATACATATATTAACAATGCAATGTGAGCTAACTAATACATAATAGCTGCACCAATGGAAACAAATGAAGCCAAATCAATCGCAAAATGTTTGACAGAAAATTTATTAACGAAACTTTCAACACTAATGGTTATTTATAATCATTTATTGCACTCATGTAGTCATACTCAGTACTTAGAATGATATTGAAAGATATATGTACATAATTTCCTAAAAAGATGCTCTCGTATTGTTTCTGATGAAGAAAAATACAAGCTCATCAATATGCTAACACAGTCTGAGATTACAAGCAGCTTGAAAAAAATTTAAAATAAATATGGATAGCATTATGAGAATTGTTGTTAGACTAACGAAAATGAAACATTAGAAGAAAAAGCAAAACAGCTAATTCAAACTTATTACAATATCTGCAATGTAACTAACTGCAAAAATTGTAATTTAAATAAAATTTAACAGATATGCAATGAATTTAGGTTATTTTAGTTCGTTTTTTATTTTTTGACAAAACTAAGCAGCTGGCCTAGATATAAAATGAAACCTTTATAAAATGCATGGCAGATTATAGTGATATGTATTGTGCAAGAAAGAACTTTGTCAAAATTTATATCTCAATACTTTTAATGGCCGAAATTAAATAAATATTCTGACAAACACGTAGTAGAACGGAACAACTAGCTGATCTTAAGTTTGAGCTTAAAGTGCTTGTTTCTGTCCCTGATCAAAACTTCCAACATATTTTAGATTTTTCGTAGTTAATCCTGGTCTAGATTTATTTGTGTATCAAATTTCCGCTCTCTAGTGCAAATTTGAATTTTAAGGGCGTGGCCCCAATAGCGGTTAAAACTTCTTGCCCTGCAAAAAATGTAAAAAAAAATTAATCGAGCTTGGAATTAAGCATTTTTGGTGGAAGCTCTTCCTTACTGGATTACCAAATTAATGATTTTAACAAGGCGTGAGACTAAAATAATCGACTTTTGAGAATTACTTACTTTTTTTATTTGGCAATGTATTCACGTAATATATTTAATCTAAAAAAAACAATTCTCCTCATTTAGCGACTTGTTTATTTTTTTTTATTAAATCATAAAGGTAAGTCATTATATGGCAAGTAGTTCTGTATATTTTTTTTGCTGGGTGGTTTTAAGATTTTTCCATTGGCTTACTCATCTGCACTTACCTGTGTATAAAACTTCTCTAGCCTGAATTAAACCTTTCAATTTTATGCGCATTACTCCGCCCACTATTTTAAAGTCACGATTTCCACATGAACAGTATTAGCGTGGCCCCTCATTCGGTAAAATTTTTTGGGTTTTCAGAATTGCATAGTTGGTTACTCACCTAGACCTACTTGTGTATCAAATTTCAGCTCCTTAACGCAAGTTTTAATTTTTAGTTTTTATGGGCGTAGCTCCGTCCCTCTGACTAAAATTTCAGGGTTTTCAGGGCTTCGTAGTTGTTTTCTCACCTAGACCTATTTTAATATCCAATTTCAGCTCCTTAGCGCAACTTTTAATTTAAAAATATTATGAGCGTCGCCCCGCCCACTTTTTCAAACTCAAGTTTTTTCGGCCAGTGCTTATCGTTCGTGCCAAGTTGCGTTGCAAACGGATAATAATATCTACATAAATTGTATATCTAAATAGGCTGTTCGGTAGTACATGAAATGTGAGGTTTAAATTTTATGGGTGTGTCAACGCCCACAAATTTTAATAAAATCGCTTCAGTTAAGCGCTTTAGATTTGCTTTTTTAATTCTGACCTTTATGGGCGTAGCCCCGCCCTCCTGGCCAACATTTTCAGATTTTTAGGTTTATGGCTAAACTAGACCTGGTTCTGTATCGAATTTAACCTCACTAGCACAAATTTTAATTTTCATTGGCGTAGCCCCGCCTTCCTGCCTAAAATTTTCGTGAGTATGTCTTAAAATATGCACTTTTTGCACCTCCATATCTCAGAAACCTTTTCTTATAAAACTTTCAAACTTCACATATGAGGTACCATAGATTTCTAATTCTAATTACGAATTAAATTTTGGAATTTTACGACGGCGGGGAACAAAGTTATAAGGGGTTAAAAACACGACGAATGGCTTCTTGTAAATATACACACTGCGTGCATTGGCCGGAACTTGGACTGGCGCACTTCCGTGAGCCTAATTTTTACGGGCGTATTCCCGCCGACTTTTTTTTAAATAATTTTTTTTTTGCCAGTGACGATCATACATGTCAAGTTTCGTTGGAAACGGATATTAATCTTAAAAAAAATAGTATATTTAAATCTGCTAATCCGAAGTACATGAAATATGAGGTTTAAATTGTTTGGGCGTGTTAACACTCAATCTTTTCAACGAAATCTTATAACTTTTCATTATTCTAACATTTGAGCCAAATTTCAATAAAATCGATTGAGATAAATATTTTAAATTTGCCCTCTGGTAAAAATCTCCGGGTTTTCAGATTTTTCTAGTTAGTTGCTAATTTAGACTTACTTGTTTATCAAAATTCAGCTTACTAGCGTACATTATATTTATTTTCTTCTTCTGGGTGTGATACCGCCCACTTTTTTAATCTCAATAACTGCTGTAGCCATAAGTTATCTTTCCTGTCGAGTTTTTTTTTTTGAAAACGGATAGTAATAAATATATAAATATGTAGTATATTCATATGTGCTGACGCGAAGTACATGAAATAGGAAGCTTAAATTTTATGTAAACGCCCACTTTTTCAACGAAAATTTATAGCCTTGTATTATTGCAATATGTATGCAAAATTTCAATGAAATAGCTTGAGTTTAACGCATTATGGGCGCAGCCTCGTCCTCCTAGGTAAAACTTTTGGGTTTTCAGATTTTTCTGGTAATTTGCTAATTTATAACTACTCGTTTATCAAATTTCAGATTACTTTGCGCTTAAAGTTTTATTTTTTGTTCTTATGGGCGTGTTCCTGTCTCGTTTTTTTAATCCACTGTTTTCTTTGGCTGATGTTTGCCTTTCCTGTTTAGTTTCGTTGAAAACCGATAACAGTAGTTATGTACATAAGTAGTACATTTAAATGTGCTGTATGGAAGAACATGAAATAGGAGGTTTAAACTGTACGCCCACTTTTTTAACAAAAATTTATAGCCTTTTATTATTGTAACATGTGTGCAAATTTTAATAAAATCGCTTGTGTTAAACGCCTTAGATATGTGTTTTTAATTCTGAGCTTTATGGGCGTAGCCCCGCCCATGGTTAAAATTTTCGGTTTTTCAGATTTTTCTAGTTCATCGCTCACCGCTAGCTATAGCGGAAGTGCTTCATTAATTTGATGAGTGTGTCAGTGGCAAGCGGTCAGTGAGTATAGCTAGATTTACACGATTGAAGGCATTTTGAAGTCTTATCAAAATTTTGAAAATTTATTTTGATGCTCTATTTACACGTTTCAAAAATTTTATCAAAATATTCTTTCAATATGTTTCAAAATCTTTTGATGAAAATTTGATCAAAATTTGATGAAGCTAATTTACACCATTGGTAAATTTTTTATATTGAAAAACTTACTTTGATCAACTGTTTTGCTTCTTTTGTGAAATAGTTTATTACAAAAAATAATTTATTGTTATTAAAAAAACAATTAATAAATATGGACGACGACAGTATCATCATAGTATCAACATTTTTAATATTGGAGGAAGAAGTAGCTGATAAAAATACAAAAAACAGAAGAAAACAAAGGGAACATTGGGTTCAACCTTTTCTTTCGGAAGGTAAAGGTATTTATGTCTCTTTAGGGAGCAACTGAAAAGGAATGATCCAGACCTCTACAAAAACTTTGTACGAATGTCACCAGACAATTTTGAGTATTTGCTTAATCTCGTCACCCCATTAATAGAAAAGGCCAATACTAATATGCGGGAATCTATATGCCCCGGAGAACGCCTGGCAATTACGTTGAGATTTTTGGCGACTGGGGACAGTTACGCAAGTCTGATGTTTTTGTTTAAAAGATCAAGATCATCGATATGCAATATTGTACCTGAAGTCTGCGATGCATTATATAAAGTATTAAAAGCTGAATTTTTTAAGGTAATACCTAATTTATTAAATATAAAAAATATTAAAAATAATATCTATTGGTACAGATGCCAGCAACTGAGGAGGAATGGGAGAGTATTTCCCAAAGTATTAATAAAACGTGGAATTTTCCCAATTCAATCGGGGCATTAGATGGAAAACCCATCGATATTATAGCACCAGCACACTGTGGAAGCGCATATTTTAATTATAAAAAGAAAAACAGCATTGTTTTGATGGCGCTTGTGGACGCGAACTACAATTTTGTTTACATCGACGTGGGTGCAAAGGGTAGAGAGTCCGATGGCGGGGTATTCAGCAGATGTTCACTATCGAATGGATTATATAATAACACGTTGAATTTGCCGCAACCGAAACCACTGCCCTGTAGACAAAAACCTATTCCATATGTGATTGTTGCAGATGATGAGTTTCCCTTAAATTCAAATATTATGAAACCATATAGTTTTCGGAATCAAAACACGAAGGAAAGAATTTTCAATTACAGGTTGTCCAGATTTAGGCGTGTTTCGGAAAATGTGTTTGGATTAATATCAGCCCGATTTCGCGTTGTCAGAAAAACAATGGAACTTTCCCCACCAAATGTTGTCAAAGTTGTTCTCGCAGTATGTGCATTACACAATTTTTTGAACAAACGCAAGTGTAATGCGTATGCACAAACAAAAGACTTCGACCAAGTGAATGCGGATGGATCTATAACGGATGGACGAAGGCGTGAAGAAGTCGAGATCGAAAGTTTAATTCATTTATTTGGCAAACTTAAAATCACATTCTGTATTCTATACATATTCTGTATTCTACATAAAAAATAAAATTAAAATATTAAAATGAAATCACATTCTGTTCACATATAAAATATAAATATATAAAAAAATTTAAAGCAAAGTTAATCGTTTTGCTGTGGTTCAAATGAGTCGATGACATTATTAATTTGGGCTCTCAATTTGAAAATATAAGTTCGTATCAAAAATTATTTGAGTACTATGCATTTCAAACTCACCTGCGAGCATTTGACTCTGAATATGCAGAAAGCTGCTGCCCAACATACTCTCCATAGCTCTTCTGCCAACTTATGTCTTCTTTTCCTTGTGACACTTTCTTAGACAGGAATTGGCCAAGTTTTTCGTAAACTTCTGAACGCTTACTGTCGATTTCATTTCCTTCTTGCACTTTTCTGCGCTTTGCAGGAGTACCATTTTCGAGAGCAGAACTTGCAAGTGAACATTGAGATTTCGAATTCTGCTCTTCAACATCACACCAATCGTCAAAAACAAAACTAGTCTCGAAGTTTGATTCTGTACCTCCTGATCCACGATTTCTCACAGTATCTTAAAAGTGTAGAGCTGCAAAGTATTCATACTTTGATACATAAGTAGCGCCACCTCGTCCACTTTTGGAGGTATTAATTTTTTTGTGTTCCGCCTTCAATATATAATGCATTTAAATGTGATCAAAACATACAAAAAAAAACAACTTACATTATAGCGTGATCGCACAGCGTTAAATTGTGCTTTGCAGTCAGCTATGCAATGGTTCGTTGCAGCAGCAATTTCGGACCAGCACTTCTCCTTTTCATTTCGGTTTCTGTACCCCTCAATATTAAAATTCAAATCGGTTCGCGTACTTCAACCATTTCGATGAACAGTCTCAGTTCATCTCCTGTCCACTTTTTCTGTTGCTTGCGATTGTTGCGCAGTTATCATTTATGGTATTACTTTTAAAAATATTGTTATATTATTCCACAAATATATGTATATCTATGTTATTAAATATGTAATACTTACCAATTCATATTAATTTACTAATTTTAATTCTATTTTACGAAATTCATTTAAATTGCAATTTGCCGCAACAAGCACCGCAATAAACACAGCTGATATGTATTGAATCAAAAGAATGAACATGACGTCAAATTATTTATAGTTATCAATATTGCCAGATGCGATTTTGATACCTATTTACACGGTGTCAATAAAATCTTCTAAAGTTTTGTTCAATAAATTTTGATCAACAAGATTTGAAGAAATTTAATTGTTTACACGAGTTTGAAGCATTTTGAAGAGAAATTTTGAAGAAAATTTCAATAGTGTAAATCTAGCTTATGTCTTAAAATACGCACTTTTTGCAACTCCATATCTTCGGAACCTTTCATTATAAAACTTTTAAACTTCGCATATAAGGTAACATGTATTTATTCTAATTATGGTTTAAATTTTTTTATTTTCCGATTGCGGGGAAACAAATTATGAGGGGGATAAAAACAGCTCGAATGGTTTCCTGTAAATATAAACACTGCGTGCATTGGGCGGAACTTGGCCTGGCGCACTGCCGTGCGCCTAGATAGCTAAATAGACATAGGATACAGACGATCATAAAATTTAATATAAAACAAAAAATGTAAAAATTCAAATCCAAAATGAGCATAAAGAAAGGATTTACATATCAAGTGTTCTAAATACTCGACATATGTTTAACATATGTTGTGATTTCTCCATATACGGCACACATTTTGGTGCTGCACATGCACGTTTGTTTTCTTTCATCCTTTTTTTAAATTACTGATCCTTTTTCTTAAAAAAGCAATGAAATATGTGCAATAAAAATAGACAGAACTGCCTCAAACATGTTGCTAGATAATTTATACACAGTTCTATCCATAACAACAGAACTGGCCAATGCATAAAAACACACACATATGTAGTAAAAAAGAGACAACAACAAGATATGTGATATAATTCACAGTTAGAAAAATATTCAATACAAACACAACCCACACACATATATATACATAACATGATGAAATATCATAACGCACACAAACACAATAACCAATAGAAATGTATCACTTATAAATGAACAAAACAGAAAAAACAAAATAAAGATACGAAATATTTAAAAAATTTCCCTCAACAAAATTTTTATTTGAAATTATCTTCCAATAAAATTAATCGTGGTTACGGAAAATAACGGCCATACCTAGGATGATATGCACTTTTACATTGGACTTTGATACACACATCAAATAGCAAATAGCACAACGGCAACACCTAGCATGATGTGCACTTTTACATTACTCCTTATGGGAGACCTTGATACACATAAAATATCATGAAGAAAAATAGCACTAGCGTCACACCTAGCATGATGTGCAATTTTACATTGATCCTTATGGTGCACATTGGCCTCGAATTTTTAAATTTTTTTTGGTAATTGGGAAGGGGGAAATGTGTTGATGCTCACATAACAAACAATTAATTATTAAATAACTTCGCAAGTTGACGACCAATTTGCAAAATGGTTTTTGCATATGGAAGAGGTCCAATCAAGTTTTTTAAATGGGGGTGGAGAAATGTGTCCGCAAAAAAAATGGATGTAAAACAATTTTCAAAATTATTTTTTACTTTTACTAAAAAATTATTCTTTACAACAATAGAAAGTTAGGAGAGGGGAAAGTACTCGCCACAAAAATTTGTTATCAAATAAATTTGTCATTTGTGGACCAATTTCCAAAATTTTGATTGATTATGGAAAAAGTTTACGAGATTTATTTTTTTTAGAAATTGTAGTAGGGGTAGCAAAGCACACCGGGTTAAGCTAGTAATATATAAAAAAACATATAAATTTAAGACATATAATTTTCTCTAATTAATGTATTTGTGATTCATAGTGTTTGTGAGGGTTCTTTTTTAAACAGAAAATATATTTTAAAATTACAGTGAAACAGAGTATAGCCTCTTTTTCTTCGCAATATGCCTGCTTCACTCTTCGAAAGATATTTCGTCGTGGGAGCAACAAGAAAAATATGAAAGAGATACTAAAATGAGAGTATATATTTTTCTCATAAAAAGTTTAACAAAGACATTTTTTTTGTATATGGACTAATTCGAATGAAATTCTCATTTGAGTAACATTATTAAAATGAGAGTTGGATTGACCCACAAAAAATTTATATAAAAGACCAATCAGAATTAAATTTTAGTTATTGTTCTTCAAATTCCCTTGAAATTACGGTAAAAAATGGTAAGAATGAAGTTTAACATAACAATAGAATTTTGTTATTTATTATATGAAAGTTTAAGAAAGACATATAAATTTTAATTAATTTTTGTCTGTTTTTAGATCTATCAACAAATAGTTAAGAATGCCTAATGAAAAAAATCTGAATACACGAAAATTGATGATATTCCCTTAAATGAACCTTACAAAATTTTGAATGGAAGGTTACACAATATGGATCCAAAGTTATTGCATATTTAGACAACAATAAGTGGTTTTATCTTCCGCAAAGAATCGTTAAATATTTAAACAGAGAGGCCCCTTACTTACTTACTTACTTACTACATTTTTCTTATTTTCATAAGAAATTTTATGTAGTTGCAAAATTTTTAAAACAATAAATGCGTTTAGTAAAGTGAAGTGAGCACCTATTACTTATTGATTTTTATGTTAAACAAAGTGCGCATGCACATTAACAAAATGAATTTGAAATCCATTTTATTAAAATTTAGTTGAAAATTTTTTAAAAAGAATACATATATTTCAAATTCGTGGATAGAACAGTTAAAACTTAAATGAAAGTAGTAGTGAAATGGCGGTCCGGCCCCAAATTAAACTTTCAAAATTGTTGGTGAAATTGTTAAATTTGGGTAATTAAAATTTGAAAATTGTTAAATTCTTGGAAATTTGTGAAATTTGATACCTGCGAGGGTGGTTCAATAAGTCCGTCCAAATTTTTGTTTACATGAGGAGTTTTTTGTTTACATTAACTTTGTGGGAACGGGTGATTTTTTTTGGGTAATATTAATTGTGATAACGGGTGATTTTTTTTGTGGGTGTGGTTTAAGGGGTTTTATAAGAATAAGATTTTATAAGTGTATATGCCAACGGGAAAATCATGAAAATGATCTTTGCTAATACCAATGGTGAAAATAGTGATTATTCATTTTTCCTAATGCCTACGGCAATGCATGATAAGTTTTCTTAATGCCTACGGCAATGCATGATAAGTTTTCCTAATGCCTACGGCAATGCATGATAAGTTTTCCTAATGCCTACGGCAATGCATGATAAGTTTTCGTAATGCCGACGGCAATACATGATTATTATTTTTTTCGTAATGCCGACGGCAATACATGAGAATTATTTTTTTCAAATGCCGACGGCAAAACATGATTATTATTTTCTAGTACCAGAGGGAAAATTGCCAGTGTTGCCAGACTATAGAAATTTGTTATCGTATTACTATATCAGTAATATCAGAGAAAATAGATTTGATGACTACTACGCGATTCTCATATGAATCGGGAGAATGTGTGTATGATTTCCTCACGTTAATAAATTGTTTATAAATAAAATAATTAAATAAATTAATAAACAATTAATTTAATTATTTTATTTATGTATAAAATGTTCTCTTGTATATGAACACCCTATACTTGTGTGTGGATGATCCAGCTAGTTTGTCGCTGGTATTTATTTATTTGTTTAAGAAATATAATTGTATGTATGTATGTATGTATGTATGTATGTATGTATGTATGTATGTATGTATGTATGTATGTATGTATGTATGTGTATTTGTATGTATGACTGAGGATGCTTGTGCGTAAAATATTTTGTAGAATACATTTATATTTTGCAACGTAATCATTTTCTTTGTCTACGATTATTTTAAAGCAGCAAAGTTTCAATTAAGTACAGTCATCAGCAGAGAAACAAAAAGTAAATATGCTGCAAGGATACTGCTACTAATTTTTGTATAAATACGCCAACTTTTGTAACCATCACATCAGTACTTCATTGTATTTACAACCATCAACAGAAATTGTGTTAAAGTCAAATAATAACAATAAAATAATTAAAAATGAGTTCTTCAGGTTATCAGTGTGAAAGATGCCATAAGGTATATAAATACCAAAAGTCCTTTTTGGATCATGTCAAAAATCATAGTGTGCAGGATCAAGTGGTCGTAAGCCGGAACAGAAATCAAGAACAACCGCAGACATCTCTTGAAAATTATCAACAGCACCTAAATATGTCTCATCATCAGCAACATCCTTCTCTACATTACCCCAAATATCAGGTACCAATGAATTATCAACAATACGGTATGCCATGGAATAATCAGTTTTTGGGATTAGGAGTGCCAATGCAATATGAGCACCCAATTTACAATTATAATCCCATCACACCAGATAATCAAATGCAACAGTATTCCAATTTGATGCAATGGCAACCTCTTAATTATCATCAACAAGAGCAGCAGCAACAACAAACTCAATCAATGGAGGGAATTTGTACAACAATGCTATGGACATAAGTTTACCGGAAAGTGATGGAGAAGAAGAAGAAAGAAGAGAAGAAACTCTGCCAACTCCAATTAGTGCTTCACATTCTAGGACAGAAGAAGTAGCAGAGAATGTGAGATGTTTCAAAATATCGAAAGCCTTCAAAAATCATATCGCCACATATGCTATTTTAAATAGAAAGGACCAACTTCTTCTGGAAGAGTTTATGAAGGAAAACATAAATATTTTTATTGAGAGACTTCACATGACTTTGTGTAAGCATACAATTATTAAATTTCATGTGAGTATTGTTTCGGAGTATATCAAAATTGTTGAAGAAGATTTGGAGTTGTGTGTTATAACACATGTAGCTAAAATGAGTTTGGTGACGAAAGCAGACAACATAAAAGAAATATTCCGTAAACAGATTTAGGAGGTTTCAACCAAAATGTCTGAATTTGAAGAGCGCGATTCTGGTTGGACTTTATCACGCATAGTCCGAGCAGAAATCAACATCAACAAATCGTCGCTCGTCAAAGGATCAAGTTGGATATCCACACCTCAAAAACTAGTAAGAAAATTTGCTTGCATCAATATTGAAAATGATGATGATGAATACTGCTTCAAGTGGTGTTTGATTGCTGCCATGGATACCTCCAAATACAACCATAAAGAACGTTGCAGTTCTTATGGTATTCAGGACATTTCAGCAGACATTATTTTTACGCGAAATGGTGAAGTGCTAAATTTCAAAAATTTAAGCTTCCCATTAGCTCTAAAAAAAATTAACGTGTTTGATGTGAACAATCTTAGAATAAGCGTTAACGTATTTGGGTATGATGAGGGGGCAAATCAAATCATTGGTCCCTATTATGTGACTAAGGAAGAGAAAATTACTCATGTAAACTTGCTTCTTTTGGAGAATGGTGAAGTTCATTACTATATTTTGATAAAGGACATATCAAAGTAAGTTAAAAAATTATACTACACTTTAATTTAATGATACATATACTTGTTTTATATATTTTATAATAGATACATTTTACTAATAAATTTTTAACTATTTTTTATTATTCACAGACTTTTACGAAGTCTGATAACTCACCACCATGATAAGCTACATTTCTGCAACACCTGTCTGCAGTACACTCATAGCGAGAGTGGAATAAGTCATCATAAGACTGAATGCGGTAAAATCGTGACAAGTATGCCATCAGGTCCGGATGCAATTCTCAGCTTTAAGGGGCATCAAAAGAAAATGGATGTCCCCTTTGTGGTTTATGCTGACTTCGAATGCATCCTGGAAGATATAAGTGATAATGTAAGTAATAAAACTAGTTTAATTAAAAAGCACACTCCTTGTGCATTTAGTTATTATATTAAGTGTTTCCATAACAGTAAGTTAGATAAGTTAAGGGTTTATAATGGGAAAGATGCCTCCAAAAAATTTGTATCATATTTAGTTAAAGATTGTGAGGATATTTACAATAATTATTTAGTTAATAATAGGCAAATGGATACTTTATCCCCTTCTGATATTTATAGTTTTTATAGTGCGGTAAATTGCCATATTTGTCAAAAATTTTTAGGTAAAGATCGCGTTAGAGATCATTGCCACATTAGTGGTAAATATAGATTTGCAGCCCACAATAAGTGTAATTTAAATTATCAAATTCCCAAGTTTATACCAGTTTACTTTCATAATTATTCAAACTATGACTCACATCTTTTTATTAAAGAACTAGGTGAAATTTCAATGCAGCTGAAAGGACTTCCTCTCAATAAGGAGCTTTATATATCCCTCTCCCAATTTTCAGAAATGAGTGATGGTCATAAGCTTGAAATAAGATTTCTTGATACAATACGTTTTATGGCTGAGAGTTTGGAATCATTAGCCTGCAATTTGTCGGATAATGATTTCAGCACTATAAGGTCCTTATTTCAGTCAGAAAACGAGTTTCAGCTTATTAAGAAAAAAGGTATTTTCGCCTATGAGTACCTAAATTCATTTCAAAAATTAGATGAGTGTCAGCTCCCTTCACGCAGTGATTTCTTTAATAAGTTGAACAATAAAGAGTGTTCTTTAGAGGAATACTCACATGCTGTAGAGGTATGGAATACTTTTGGTTGCAAAACTATGAAAGACTACATGGAACTTTACTTAAAAACAGATGTACTCTTACTGACAGATATTTTTGAGAACTTTAGAAAAGTTTGTAAGGGTATTTATGAGCTCGATCCATGCCAATATTATACAGCACCTGGCCTTTCCTGGGATGCAATGCTCAAATATACAAAAATTGAATTAGAATTATTGACAGACATAGACATGTACAATTTTATGAAAAAAGGTATACGTGGGGGGATCGTACAGTGTAGTCAAAGATATTCGAAAGCGAATAACAAATATTTGGAAGATTTCGATGCATCAAAACCATCAGAATTTCTTGTCTACTTAGACGCAAATAACCTTTACGGTTGGGCAATGTCGGAATATCTTCCTCATGGTGAATTCAGATGGTTATCGCAAGACGAGCTGAATCTGGATCCAAACAGCATACCTGATAATGGAACAGACGGTTATGTATATGAGGTCACGTTGGATTATCCCTCTCATTTACACGACTTGCATAATGATCTTCCTTTTTGCGCTGAAAATAAGAAACCTATGCAAGCGAAGTACAACAAGTTGATAACCGATTTATCTATAAAGCAATCATATGTGATACACTTTAGAGTTCTAAAACAGTGCTTAGAATATGGCTTAGTTTTACAGAAAACTCATCGTATTCTAGCATTTAAACAATCTCCATGGTTAAAAGGCTACATTGACTTAAATACTAGACATAGAGCCACTGCTAAAAATGCTTTTGAAAAAAAATTTTCAAACTACTCAATAATGCTGTTTATGGTAAAACCATGGAAAATGTGGACAAGAGGAGAGATGTTAAAATTGTCAATAGTTGGGAGAGAATGAACTGTAATCATTTGGGTGCCCAAGATTGGATATCAAAACCAAAATTTTCATAGTTTATCTATATTTTCAGAGGACCTGGTAGCAATTGAAATGACAAGAGTCAAAACCTGCTACAATAAACCAATTTACTTAGGATTTTGTGAACTCGAGCTGTCCAAATGGAAAATGTATAATTTCCATTACGGGTACATGGAACCTAAGTTTAAGACAAAACTCTCCTTAAACTATATGGATACGACTCTTTTATATATTCAATAAAGACGGACGACTTTTATGCTGACATAAAAAATGACATACAAGAACAATTTGATACATCGGACTATCCTACAGACAACATTTATAATTTTCCTCTAGTTAATAAAAAGGTGCTGGGTATGATGAAAGACGAAAATTGTGGAAAAATAATGAAAGAATTTGTCGGGTTGCGATCTAAAATGTATTCATTTAGTGTTCAAGATCAAAATGATGTAAAGAAATCAAAGGGGGTAAAGAGAGCCATATTGGATAAATATAGTTTAGCTACTTATAAAAATTGTTTATTCAATAAGTCCAATGTATATGATAGTATGTTAACATTTAAGTCTAAGCTACATCAAATATATACTAGTGAATTAAATAAGGTAGTATTAAGTTATGGAGACGATAAGAGAAAAATTAGGTCAAATAACATTAACACATATGCATGGTATCATTTTCGTATTAAGGAAACTAACCCTGAATACGAACTTGACATGTTGCTAGATGAGATTGCTAGAATGCAAGCAAATGGTTAAAATTAATTAATTTTTAGTTAATTAGTTTTAAATTTTTAAATTGTATATAAAATCTTTGTTATTAAGAAAAATTATTGTAAATGAAATCCTATTTATTAAAAGAAAAATTATTGTAAATAAAATCCTATTTATTAAAAGAAAAATTATTGAAAATAAAATCCTATTTATTGCTGTTAAAATTATATAATTTTAATTATAAAATCCTATTTATTTATTTATCAAGAAAAATGATTCTACATATGTAAATAAATTTTTAAGAAAAAATTTGAAATAAAATATTGAAAAAAGAATGAAATATGTGACTGGTGTTTATTTCTTTACTGGTTTTACTTCGTTGGATCAAAAAAATTTTTTGTTTTTGCTTATTTGCACATTCTTGTTTTCATATCGCTTAAACATGCACAGTCTTGTTTTCATATCATTTAAGCATGCACAGTCTTGTTTTCTTTGAGAAGTTCTGTACAAGAGAAATTGAATTTCATAATATTATTAAATTCCATTACATTTCATAAAGAGAAACAACCAAGACAATGAAAAATATTTTTCAATTGAGGTGAATACCAAAAAACTTACAAACAGATGATTCCTAATTTTCCTTTAGAAAAAATAATACAAAACGAGGAATATTTTAATAATTCAATTTTATTTTATATTTATTTCTTTTGTTTCTTTTAATAATACAATTTAGTTTAATTTTTATTTATTTTATTTATAATGATGGAAACATTTCGTAGTATCCAATTATTAGATGTTCTAATATACTTTTTCGTAAAAAATATATTGTACATCTACAAGTATCGGGTCCTTCCTCACACACAGGATCATACCAAGGACAGCTTTTGAAGTGCCCTTCTGTGTTGTCTTCATCTTCCATAACTCCATATTCTTCGTTCTCATCCAGCATATTTTGGAAAAATTTTATCATCTCCCAATGATCAGAAAGCCTGAAGCTTTCAAAATCTCTCATAAATTGGTTTAGAGTACGTCTAATTTGGCTCATTTTATTTGCTGATAAATGAATGATGATGAATGTTGGAAGGTTCCTTAAAGACTAATTTTCTCAGTAAATTTTTAAACATCTCTATTCCATTATTCTTTTTAGCACTCTATCTCTCTCTATCCCTTTTTTCTCTATAACTATCTCTTTCTGTCTATCACTATCCACCACTTATTCACTATTTCACCATAATTATTTTTGATTTATCTTCTTGAAGTCATCATCGCTTCTTTTAAGATCATTTCCAGTTACACATTCAAAGTGAGAAGAACTAATTAAAAAAATGGACTCCACATCAAATCTAATTTCAAAATTTAATAATCTAAACAGCAAGACTTTAATCCACATAAAATAGCTTGAATCATCAACGAAATACACTATTAAAAATGTGTTACGTGTAACAACTAAATATGGACCAACTCTAAAAGTGGAAATGAATAAACACATAATGTTCCTGCTTAAACGGTATAATATTTTAACAGATGACGATATTAAAGATCTATCCAGTGGATCTTATTGCTTAAGCAGAGAAGGTGAAGAAAATCTAATCGTTGAGAGTGAGCTGAGTGAATTTCTAATTCAAAATTCCCAATTTCCTATTTGGCAATAAAATATATTAGCTTTGTATTTTAAATTATAAATAAAAAGACATTAAAGAGTTTTGTAAGATATAAATGTTTGTGTTTTTATTTAATATTTTCAGTTATTTCATAAAGAAATTTAAGACATAAGTGACCACAGGTAAATGTATTAAAATTCTGATGTTGGTTATAGTTGTATTTTACATTTGTACCAAGATATTTGACTACTTCTGAAGGAGGTTGTAAGTTTCCAAAGCTATCGAAATATTCTTTTTCATTGTTGTTTTTATAATATACTACCCAATGTGTACCAGGTCCTGTTGATACATCTAAGTTGATTATTCCACATTCAATTTTCTTTGCTCGTTTTGGTAGAGTATTCAACATGAAAACTCCTCTAAAATATGGAATATTTATAGAGAAACGGTTTAGGTCCACATCAGATAGTGGTCTGTTGGGCAGCATCTCTAAGAGTTTTTTGATTCTTCTTTGTGAACTAAGCCATAACCTTTTTTATATGGTTTTAAGTAAAGTCCTTTGCCAACTGCTATAGATTCCATCGCTCTATTATGTCTAGTTGCTTCATCAAGTTGATTTTTGGCATTCTTTGTTGCATTTACAGCTTTAGCTATGGATGCACCTCCAGTTGTTAGACTACCAATTGCACCCAGAGCAGTTAAAATCTGTATTAGAGGTAAAAATCCACCAATTTTTGGGACACGTATTACACGTGGTACTATAATTTGAGATTTTTTTCCTTTTAATGATTTGTTGATAGTTTTTCGTGCAATTTTAATAGCTGAGTTAATATCTAATGGCTTTTCCTTATTTAATATTTTTGTTGCAGCTCTAATTGATGTTCTAAACAGTTTTTTTATCATTTAGCTTGTTCTTTCCAACATTTTTCTTTTTCTCCACACCCATACCAAATTTTGTTTTGGCTTTCATTGCGTTAGTAACCATATATGCAAATGATATTTCAGCAAGACTACTATTTTTTGATAAAACTCGATTCCAAGCTGAATTTTCCAGTATTTTATCAGCTTTATGTCTAGTACTTAAATCCTTATTTTTTGAATACACAATATCGTGATTTTTACAAGCAGAGTCCAATAAATTAATTCCTTTGTCACCTCGATTTAAACGTTTTTGTAGTTTTGTTCCAGGTCGACAGTACTGATATCCAGGAAGATGAAGTTCAACAGGTAGAGCGTTTATTATTTTATCTACTATACCTCCTCCAACGAAGGTGTTTTTATGACTAAACGTTTTCTGATATCGTATAACCATATTATCTAATTTTTTCTATAATAAGAGGTAACAATTATGAAATGCATTTAGTTACAAAAATGCAGTTAGTGAAACAACATAAAAATATTTTAGTTCGTAATATTGATCAATCATCGAACATTACTTCAAAAATAAATCACAGTAATAGTGGGACCATCAAATTGTGGAAAGACTAATGTTATGATTGGCTTACTAGAAAGTCCTAATGGACTCAAGTTTGAAAACATCTATTTATACTCAAAATCTTTATATCAGCCCAAATATGAATATCTGAAGAAACTAATTTCACCAATTAAAGGAATGGGATATTATACATTTACAGATAATGAATCAGTTATTCCACCTGACGAAGCTAAAAATAGTTCAATTATGATATTTGATGATGTTGCATGTGAAAAGCAGAATAATATACGTACATATTTTTGTATGGGGCGACATAGGGATGTTGATTCATTCTACTTGTTTCAAACTTATAATAGAATTCCCAAGCATTTAATAAGAGACAATGCAAATGTTATTATTATGTTTAAGCAAGATGAGACGAATATGAAGCATGTTTATAGGGATCATGTTGGCAGCGATATGAGTTATGAAAAGTTCCAAGAAATTTGTCGAGAGTGTTGGAAGGATAAATATGGATTTTTCGTGATAAGCAAAGATAATGAATTAAACAATGGTCGCTACAGAAAACAATGTGACTATTTCATAACTATATAAACTACTCTTGATAAACATTCACTTTAGTTATTAATCTAACTTTAAACTTCATACATCTATTTGCTATAAGCTGAGCTGCTACCTGATAAACTGATCTGAAAACCCGACCAGGTGCTAAAAAGCTGATCTGATAACCAGACCAGGTCCTAAAAAGCTGATCTGATAACCAGACCAGGTCCTAAAAAGCTGATCTGATAACCAGACCAGGTCCTGAAAAGCTGATCTGATAACCAGACCAGGTCCTGAAAAGCTGATCTGAAAACCAGACCAGATCCTGAAAAGCTGATCTGAAAACCAGACCAGGTCCTGAAAAGCTGATCTGAAAACCAGACCAGGTCCTAAAAAGCTGATCTGAAAGCCAGACTAGCTACCTGATAAGCTGATTTCATATCTGATAAGATGATCTGAAAACCAGACCAGCTCCTGAAAAAACTAATCTGAAAACCAGATCAGCTCCTGAAAGGCTGATCTGAAAACCAGACCAGGTCCTGAAAAGCTGATCTGAAAACCAGACCAGGTCCTGAAAAGCTGATCTGAAAACCAGACCAGGTCCTGAAAAGCTGATCTGAAAACCATACCAGGTCCTAAAAGGCTGATACCTGATCTAATAGCTGATACCTGTTATTTACTATTATTAAACATGGATGAGAAAATTTTAAAACAATTGGTGTTGACAAGAAATGTCTTAAAGAAAAAGCTTCGTAGTATAAAAACTGGTGAAATAGATACACATGAACAACTAAGAGATACATTTAAACCTATAACAGAACCACTCAAAGAATTCATAAATAGTTCTAAAAAAATTAAAAGAATTCCCATGAAAGAAGAAAGTAAAATGAAGGTAGAAGTTGAAAATAAAACAAGTCTTAAGCCTGAAAAAACATCAGTCAAGATAGAGTCAAGTACACCAAAGAAACTAGCTGAAGGAACAATAGTTGATAATACCATCTCATTAAATGATGCTAATACTGTAAATGATGATGACGATGATGATGATGATGATTTTTACTCACAGACTTCCAACACAGAAGATACTTATACTGACTTATCAGTCTAGGAAGGAAGAAATGAACTAGATACAAACTATGGTCCACATAAAGATTTCAATAATGAATGGAAATTTGGTGATAGTACGCTCAAACTTAATGAAGATAAAATACAAGTTGGTGGTCAAATATGGGCCCTAACACCAGGGCTATTTTCTCTGTTTCATAAAATACCAAAAAATTATGATAAATTTGAACTCGAAATCTATAAAAAGATTTTAATTACTACTAATGCATATAGAAGAGACTATACACCTGATGGTCAAATAAAGGGTACTAGAGGATATAAATATAAACATATTATTAAGAAATTTATTGACGAGAAAAACCAGAAGAATTTACCCCAATCAACAGGATCTAAGCCAAAAGGTAGCTATTTAGGTGATGGAATGATGGAATTTAATATTCATAAGCCCAACTATATATACTGGGATGATCCAAATGAGTTAGTAGATCGACTTCGATTACTGCTCGCATCACAAGGTGCAGGTCATACTAATCACAATAACGAGATTGTATCAATTATTGAAGAGCTACGTGAAGCGAATATAATACATTAACTTTAATAAAGTATATAAAGCATGTCTGTTGATAAATTTGGACACTACTTAAACGATACTAGCAACATAATTTCTTTGAAAAATGCACCTAAACTGTTGGGGTTATTTGTGGATACGAACAACTACATTGATGTCCAAAACAAAAGGATCAAAAATGTTGCAGAAGCTCTGGAGGAAAACGATGTAATCAATAAATTGTTTCTGCAAACTCAAATCGAAAAACTAGAAGAGAAAATATTAACATACTTTAAGGAAGACAATACTGTAATTCAAGAAGATCTTCAAATGCAAATCGAAGAACTACAACGTGAAATAAAATTAGATATAGAAGAAAATTATAAAATTGAAAAAGATATCCAAAAAATTAAAACATCCTTTGAAGAACAAATTGAGCAGCTGAATGAGAAAATTTATAGATTGAAAAATTACATGTTTGTATCAATAGCTGAAAGTCCTTCAAGTAGATCACAACACTCTCCAAAAAATCTGTAAAAACAACTTAATGTCTTCAAAAAGAAATTTAGTAAACGAACTCCATTAGCAAGCACGAAAACATTTTGTGCGTCGCAGAGTTGTAATGAAAGGAATTGATGATCTTTGGCAAGCTGATTTAGTTGAAATGGGGAACTATTCTAAAGAAAATAAAAATTATCGATTTTTATTGACTATAATCGACACATTTTCAAAATTTGCATGGGCAGTACCGCTAAAAACAAAAACTGCACTCGAAACAACCAAGGCAATGGCAGATATTTTTGAATTGGGGCGAGTACCAAAAAACTTACAAACAGATGATGGTAAAGAATTTTTCAACAAAAACTTTGAAAAATTAATGCATAAATACGATATTAATCACTACTCAACATATAGCAGTATGAAAGCATCAATTGTAGACCGATTTAATAGAACATTGAAAGGAATGATGTGGAAAGAATTTAGCTATAATGGTTCATATAAGTGGATTGATATACACAAAGATTTAGTTAATGCATACAATAAAAAATTTCATCGTACAATTAAAATGTCTCCTATTAAAGTAAACTCAACAAATGAGCAAAAGCTGCTTAATACAGTATACAGTCATTTGAAGATGTATAAAATGTCGAAATTTAATGTAGGAGATCATGTTCGCATAAGCAAATATATCTTTGAAAAAGGTTATACTCCAAATTGGACCACAGAAATATTCACAATTACCAAAGTTCAAAATACAAATCCTGCAACATACATATTAGAAGATTATCTTGGTAATCCTATTAAAGGTAGATTCTATACTGATGAACTTTCAAAAACTAGATTTCCAAATACATATTTAGTTGAAAAGGTTCTCAAAACTAAAGCGAAGGAAGTATATGTTAAATGGCTAGGATTTTCAGATCAACACAATTCTTGGATAAGTAAAGATGAAATATTATAGTTGAAAGAAAAACTAAATCACCAACAGCATCATATCAAGAACAATAATAGAATTAATATTAAGAAACTAATGTTAATTTTAAAATAAGAAAATGAAATAAATATGTAAATTATGCTTATAAACCATACTGTGTACTAAACTTTATTTAATTGTAATCAGTCTGTTATAATGTCAATAACACTCACTCTGAGCTCTAACTCATCAGAATTATCTGCTAGTTACTTTCCTCCTATTGAATTACATGGTGCATATGAGTGTGCTCTAACTGATTTTCATTCATACAACAGTATTCCAAATGTAGAGACTTACAACAATATGTTTCATATAGGAGAACATAAAATTTAAATACCAATTGGATCTTACTAATTAAATGATATAGTTGATTTTATAGAAGAGCAATACAAACGCCTTTGTCCATCAAATAAGATGTTTATTGAAGCCAATAACAACACAATGCAAGTTAAAGTTAATAGTTCCAAGGATCCTGTATATTTTAATAAGGACAACACAATTGGAAAACTTTTAGGATTCAATAGCAAAATCCTAACACCAAACAAATATTATTACTCAGATCTTCCAGTTAATATTTTTAAAGTGAATCTCTTGCGAATTGAAAGTAGTATCGCTATTAACACATATATGAATAACTCCAAATCGCATACACTTCATGAATTTCCGATAAATGTGCCTCCAGGCTATAAAATAGATGAGGTTCCAAGAAATCTTATCTATTTACCTGTGAACACCAGAGAGATAAGTTCACTAGCTCTACGCGTACTTGATCAACACGGTGATTTAATTAATTTCCGAGGAGAGGAAATTACAATACGAATACATTTAAGGTCAACTAAATAATGCTAATATACAACACAAATACATTGAAAAATATAGCAGCAAAAACAACAACAACATTAAAGCGAACAGCTCAACAAAAATCTCTAACAACATCAAATAAAAATTTTCTGAAGTCATTGAATTTGAAATTAAAGACAAAATGAGTTCAATAATAGATGTCTTAGATAAACCTTTGTCTGATGAAAATATAATCAAAAAGGACTATCATACATATGTACCATACTTACAGTCTTACAACAATAATGATGAAATTAGAATTTCAATACAAAATCAAGATTTGTACGTGCTACCCAGTGAGAGCTACATTTATGTGCAGGGGTTTGTTGCCGATGATAATAAGACCAAATCTTCGTCATCTTCAGAGAACTTTATACTAAAAAACAACTTTGTGACATATCTGTTTGATGAAATTCGCTATGAGCTCAATGGAATTGAAATTGATCATACAAGATATTTAGGAGCCACAAGCACCATAAAAAATTTGGTTTCTATGTCACCAACTGAAAGCAACGTGATGCAAAATGCTGGATGGAACAAAATTGACGATGTCACTCTTGTAAATGGATTTTTCAATTTCTATGTACCTCTAAAAATGTTTCTAGGATTCGCTGAAGACTACAACAAAACAAATGCAAAACATGAATTGATACTCTTGCGCAATAAGAACGATGAAGATCTTGTGCGCTCGAGTGTTTCTACTGAAAAAGCTAAGCTTACAATTTCACTCATCTCATGGAGAATCCCACATGTACAATTATCGGACTTTAGCAAATTGAATATGATAAAAATTATTAATAATGGTGCTTCTATACCTATGGCATTTCGCAGTTGGGATTGTCATATCAATCCACAATTAAACATAGGAACTAGCCATATTTGGAATGTTAAACTGGCTGCAAATAGAGAACGCCCACGTTTTGTATTGATTGCTTTTCAACAAGAAAATAAGTTTGTTCATTGTGATTTGACTAATTTAAAAGTACATTTAAATTCAGTCTCATATCCATATGATGATCTTAACATAAAGTTTAAAAATGAACGATATGCAATTATATATGATATGTATATAAGATTTCAACAAAGTTATTATATGAAAGAATCTCAATCGCTTCTAACTGCACCAGAGTTTAAGACAAAAGCACCTATTATTGTAGTAGATGTCAGTCATCAGAATGAATCACTCAATAATGGACCGATTGATATAAAAATAGAATTTGAAACAGCAACTAATATTGCAGCAAAAACAACAGCTTACTGCATTCTTATTCATGATCGTATAATAGAATATATACCTATCAAAGGACAAGTTCGAAAAGTCTTATAAATTGAGTAATAACAACATAATTTTTATAGACGTACAAGGTTTCAAGAGTAATTCAAATGATTTCATCGCAAAAGAAGTAGCGATTGTTTTCAACAATTATGAATATAACCATTTCATTATAAAACCCCCTTTTGATAACAAAAAACTATCATCACCTAAACTGGACTGCTGGATCAGTTTCATTTCAAAGCGTTTGCAATTTTTTAAAAGCCAACGCAAGATGTTCAACAATTTATGTAAAAGGTGAAGAAAAAAGACGATGGTTGGAAAAAATGTTACACCGAAAAATTTCTAACGTTGAGGATATAGGCTGCATCAACTTTAAACAAATGGAAATCAAGTATCCAGAATATCTTTATTGTAGTTATCATAGTTTTGGTGTTTGCGCATTAAAAAATGCTATTTTACTAACAAAAGAAATGTCTTGCTTTAAATGAACTTTTTTACTTCTTAAAATATGAATTTACATATGTATGTATATTATAAAATTTAAAAAAATGTTAAACAATAAATGAAAACAAAATAAAAGAATGTACAAGTGTTTTCTTATTTCAAATACAAACTCCATAAATGAAAGAGAAGGAAGTGGGGGGAGGAGAGTTAACTTTATTGCTTACTTGCAAATTTTTACTTTTTTTTATTTCTCTGCTGATGATTGTACTTAATTGAAACTTTGCTGCTTTAAAATAATCGTAGACAAATAAAATGATTTCGTTGCAAAATATAAATGTATTCTACAAAATATTTTACGCACAAGCATCCTCACTCATACATACAAATACACATATACATACATACATACATACAATTATATTTCTTAAACAAATAAATAAATACCAGCGACAAACAAGATGGATCATCCACACACAATTATAGGGTGTTCATATACAAGAGAACATTTCATACATAAAAAAAAATAATTAAATTAATTGTTTATTAATTTATTTAATTATTTTATTTATAAACAATTTATTAGCGTGAGGAAATCATACACACATTCTCCCGATTCATATGAGAATCGCGTAGTAGTCATCAAATCTATTTTCTCTGATATTACTGATATAGTATTACGATAACGAATTTCTATAGTCTGGCAACACTGGCAATTTTCCCTTTGGTACTAGAAAATAATAATCATGTTTTGCCGTCGGCATTTGAAAAAAATAAAAATGTGTTTTGCCGTCGGCATTTGAAAAAAATAATACTCATGTATTGCCGTAGGCATTTGAAAAAAATAATAATCATGTATTGCCGTAGGCATTTGAAAAAAATAATACTCATGTATTGCCGTAGGCATTAGGAAAAATTATCATGCATTGCCGTAGGCATTACGAAAACTTATCATGCATTGCCGTAGGCATTACGAAAACTTATCATGCATTGCCGTAGGCATTAGGAAAAATTAATAATCACTATTTCCCCCACTGGTATTAGGAAAAATCATTTTCATGATTTTCCCGTCGGCATATACACTTGAGAAATCTTAATCTTATAAAACCCCTTAAACCACACCCACAAAAAAATCACCCGTTCCCACAATTAATATTGCCCAAAAAAAATCACCCGTTCCCACATAGTTAATGTAAACAAAAAACTCCTTATGTAAACAAAAATTTGGACGGACTTATTGAACCACCCTCGCAGGTATCAAATTTCACAAATTTCCAAGAATTTAAGAATTTTCAAATTTTAATTACCCAAATTTAACAATTTCAGCCACAATTTAACAATTTCAGCCAACAATTTTGCAAGTTTAATTGGCGCCGGACCGCCATTTCACTACTAGTAATGAAAGTTAAACATGCATGTACAAGACATGAAAGTTAAACATGCATATGTAGGACACATGGTCATATGTACATATACATATGTATGCATTGTAATGTTTTATTAGTTTTTCCATTAACATGGAAATTTCCAAAATTCTTAACAAAAAAATTAATTGAAAAAATATTTCCACAAGGAACGATATTTCCATTAGGTGTATGCATGCTTTTGCATGCGTTTTCATGTCACAGCATCTAGAAATTTTAATGAAAAGTAAACATGCATCTACAAAACATATAGTCATATATGCATTGTAATGTTTTATTACTTTTTTCCATTTACATGGAAATTTCCAAAATTCTTAAAAAAAATAATAAAATGAAAAACTTTTAAGAACGAAAGACATGCGTATGCATGCTTTTCTCATGTCGCAGCATGTAGATATATTTTGCTTTGCTCTAATTTTTATTTTAAAAAACAAAAAAAAAAAAGCTAGGACATTTAAAAATTTAATGAAAGGTAAACATGCAGATGCAAGACACAAGGTCGTAAATGTGTTACTATGTTTTATTACTTTTTTCATTTATGTGAAAATTTCAAAAAATTCTTTACAAAAAAAATAACACGAAAAACTGTTAAACACGAAAGACATGCGTCTGCATGCTTTTTGCATATCCCAGCACATAGACGTATTTTGCTTAAATTTAATTTTCATTTCAAAAAAAAAAACGATAGGACACTTAAAATTTAATGAAAGTTAAACATGCATGTGCAAGACAGATGGTCATATATGCATTGCTTAGTTTTTAAATCATATTTTAACTTGTTCTGAGAAAAAGGGTATGCGAAAAAACTAATTACAAAAAATAAATTTTTTATGAAGGACAAACAAATCTTTTCAATGAATAACAAATAGTTTGAAAATTCCCAAACAAGGATAATTATCCGTTTTTATGAAGGACACACATTTATTTTCAATTAAAAAGAAACGGAGATGGAAATTCCCAAACTAGGATAATTACCCGTTTGTATGAAGGACACACATTTATTTTCAATTAAAAAGAAACTGGCATGTAAATTTCAAAAGAAGGATAATTGTCTGTATATGTATGAAGTGCCTTCAGAAAAAGTATAAAAATTAGCTATTTCTTCAAACGCCCTAATTCTGTTAGACGATTGTATCATCTTGTCTATGGACGAAAAAAAGCAGTTGTGATTCTTTCTTCTTTCTTTCTTTCTTCTTTCTTCGTGTATTTGCTTTATGATTTTGTTCCAAACATTATATCCAACACATATTTTTTCATATATTTTTCCTACTATTGTATAATAATTTAATTTTATTTTTATGTTTTAAAAACATGGCAATAATATTTTTATTTTTCATTATCAGAGACAGCAACTATTTTTGAAGAAAATAATTAACTGAATTCAAACACAAGAACTCAGAAGTATTTTCAAACAAAAACGTCCTAATTCTTCTTACTGAATTAGGGCATAAGAGTCCTTTTTTTATTTTTGAAATAAAGTGAAATTAAAAAAAAAACTATAAAAAATTGTTAAAAAAATTGATTTTGTTGGTGATATACATATACTTATACAATGGAAAATTTATTATATAGTTGTGTTGGATGCGGAAAACCCTATATCAAACCAAAAAAAATTATTTGAGCATGAAAAAAACATATGCGGGATCGTCAAGGCATTTAACAAATTTTCCTCCTCCTCAAGAAAATGTCAAGAGAATACGAAGCGCATTCCAAACTAGAGTTCAGACTCTTATATATGAAAATTTCCTGAAGAATTTTTCAATAAAGCTTGGTTGGCTTTAAAACCAGAAATTAATTTCTGGTTAAATAATTATAAAGCTATGAAAATTAGTACTGTGCTACATGGACTATACTCCAAGCTTTCTATTGAAGATATGGAAAATACTCCATTAGAAGTGAAGAATTTCCAAACAAAAGTGCAACAAATTTTCAACGAGAAAGATTTTAATGAAGTTTTCCCTCTTAAAATAAAAGATATTATTAATAAAATTGAAGAGTTCCAAGAGACAGTGGGTGGACGTTGATTCAAATTATCAAATTGGAAACGAACCTTAACAAATATCAGCCGTTGAAAGGTTCAACATTTATTCCGCTACCGCAAAAGTTAAGCGCGAAAAAATCTTGCATTAATGTCCAAAACAATGATCAAGTTGGTTTTAAATGGGCTGTATTTATAATTTAAATAGAGATGGTCATCGTATATCATCGTATACGTAAATAGCTACAACTGGCGGAATGCTGAACTTTGAGGGCTTGTGCTTCCCTATACAAATAAGAGATGTTGAACTTTTTGAAAAGCTCAATGAATGGGTGAGCATAAATGTGTTCGGATACGACGAAGAGAAAAAATGATGTCATTGGGCCATACTACAAGACAAAGGAAATAAAATTAGTCCACATAAATGTTCTCTTTCTACAAAAATAAACTAACTCTGGTACTACATCCCATTATGTATGGATAAAAAATATTTCAAGCTAATATAAAATGAGAAATTTTTTATTTTTAGGTTCTTTAATTCAACTGTAGTGAATTTTAATCAGAAATAATTCATAGTCAGGCTCAAGTTCAGTAATTTCAATTCTTATTGAATGAAATATTTTTATTAATTAATGTGAGTTTCTAAAGAAGAGAAGAAAAATTAAACTTAGACTTTAAGCTGGGGGAAATACCGATACTTTTCTGTGCAGCCACGCACTTCATCAGCACCCTAGTCTATCTACTTGGGTAGAGATTCTTATTAACATCAGCTATTTAACTTAAATTTACAATGAAACGGAATATGAGAAACGATTGTTGTGTATACAATTGATTTACTTTTGGTAAACACATTTATAAGTATCATGATGTATTAAGTGAGAAATTTTTTTTTTAGATTCTTTAATTGAACTGTAGTGAATTTTAATCAGAAATAATTCATAGTCAGGCTCAAGTTCAGTAATTTCAATTCTTATTGAATGAAATATTTTTATTAATTAATGTGAGTTTCTAAAGAAGATAAGAAAAATTAAACTTAGACTTTAAGCTGGGGGAAATACCGATACTTTTCTGTGCAGCCACACACTTCATCAGCACCCTAGTCTATCTACTTGGGTAGAGATTCTTATTAACATCAGCTATTTAACTTAAATTTACAATGAAACGGAATATGAGAAACGATTGTTGTGTATACAATTGATTTACCTTTGGTAAACACATTTATAAGTATCATGATGTATTAAGTGAGAATTTTTTTTTAGATTCTTTAATTGAACTGTAGTGAATTTAAAATAATTCATAGTCAGGCTCAAGTTAAGTAATTTCAATTCTTATTGAATGAAATATTTTTATTAATTACTGTGAACTTGAGCCTGACTATGAATTATTTCTGGGTAATATAAAATTTAATAAATTTTTGTTAAAACTTTCATCTTATTATTTTTCATTAATATTTTATATAGATTAATTAGAAGTCAAACCAGCAAATTCAAGGGGACACACTATTTGTGTAACTAGTGTTGGCTACACTTTACAAAGGAAGAAACTCTGAAGAAGCACTCATCAGAATGCAGAAAACAAGTTGTATATCTCCCAAACGCAGATAAGTCATATTTAGAACTGTTATTTATGCAGATTCTGAGTGCACATTTCAAAATATTCAGATATGTATTCCGAAACCAAATAAATCATCAACAACGTTGATAAACAAGCATATACCTTATGCTTTCGCATACTATTTAAAATGTAGCTGTAATAAAAATTTAGATAAGTTGAAGAGCCAATTTCACCAACTTATTTAAATATCAATTGATATTTAAAATTTATTTTTTCATACAAAAATTAATGAAAATCGACATTTAAATATGAATTGATATTTAAATAGAGTTGGTGAAATTGGCCCTGAGTCATTTAAGGGTGTAGATTCTCGCAAAGCATTTATATCTGAACTTCTTCTTATAAAAATTATTTAAAACATATAAAACCAAAGATCGCCTTGAATGAAGACGAAGAGTTACACTTTAGGAAGTCCACTATTTGTCATATTTGCTTAAACCCAATTGCCAATGAAGTTAAAGTTAAAGACGATTGTCTTTTGAGTGGGACATATAGAGGACCTGATCATAGTTCATGTAATTTTAATTTCAAAGTGCCAAACTTTTTTCTGGTTTTGTTTCATAATCTTTCTTCTTATTATTCTCATTTATTTATAAAGGAACTTAATCATGTTTATGATGGTCCAATAAATATAATCCCACTAAATAAAGAGCTGTATGTATCCATTATGAAAATCATCACAGTAGATAATAAAAATATAGAAATATAGAAATTTTTGGACTCATATAGATTTATGCAGCCAAGTTTAGACTCATTAGCAAACAATTTATGCTAAAATAATTTTAGTACTCTAAAATCAAATTTTAATGATAAAAGCTAACGAGGAAAGGAGTTTTTTCATATAACTACTTAAATTCTGTTGACAAGCTTAGAGAACGCAATTTACCCAAGAGGGAGGAATTTTATAACATTTTAACTGAGACAGAATGTTCATTGAATGATTATAATCACGCCAAAGAAGTCTGGAATGATTTTAGTTGTAAAACATTAGAAGATTACTTAATGCTTTATCTAAAAACCGATGTTTTACTTTTGACGGATATATTTGAAAATTTCAGATTGTTGTGTCAAAACATATACAGCACCTGACCTTTGCATTGCCCTTTGCATTTGACCTTTTTTTTTGATCATGGGATGCAATGCTTAAAACTATTAAAGTAGAGTTGCAACTTTTGACAGATATTGACATGATTACATTCATCCAAAAGGGAATAAGAGGAAGAATAGTTCAGTGCTACAAAAGACATTCAAAAGGCAACAACAGATATATGACTGATATTGACAATAAAATTGAATCTAAATATTTAATGTACTTGGATGCAAATAATTTATATGGATGGGCTATGTCACAATATTTACCTGAAGGTGGATTTGAATGGATTACTAATATTGACAGTTTCTCTCTACATTCTATTCCTGACGACTCAGATACTGGATATATTTTAGAAGTAGATTTAACATATCCAGTAGAAATTCATGACCATCATAACCCCTTACAATTTTGTTTAACCAACCTGTTAACCTGTTCCTTACCAGTGTTTAACGCATGGTTTGAAGTTAGAAAAAATTCATAAAATATTAAAATTTAGACCCATTGGTAAAAAAGGTATATATCTATAAAAACTTTTCACAGAACACATACAGAAAACTATTTTGAGAAGAATTTTTTCAAGTTATTAAATAATGCAATATATGGAAAAACTATGGAGAACGTTGATAAACGAAAAAATATAAAACTTGCTACTTCTTGTCAAAATAAAGGGAAAAGGTTAGGAGCTCGAACTCTAATCGCAAAACCTGAGTTTAATTCTCTAAGTATTTTTGATTAAAATATGATTGCTATTGAACTGAATAAAACACATTCTTCGTAAAATAAACCAATATATATATAGGATTTTGTATCTTAGAATTATCTAATTGCAAAATGTATAATTTCCATTACGATTACATGCTTCCCAAATATGAATCTAAAGTAGAACTTAATTATATGGATACAGATTCCTTTATTTATATAATTTATACTGATGATTTCCATAGAGATATTTACAATGACATTGATAATAGATTCGATACATCTGATTATGATGTAAGTAACAAATTTAATATTCCACAAAATAATAATAAAAAATTTGGGAATGATGAAGGATGAAAATAGTGGACACATTATGAGGGAATTCATTGGTTTAAGATCTAAAATTTATTCTTTTAGTACTGCCAATAACAACGAAATAAAAAAAGCAAAAGGTGTGAAAAATAATATCTGTGCAAAGCTAAGTTTAATCGATTATAAAAATTGTATATATAATAAGAAAATTTATTATGGCAATATGTATATATTTAAATCAAAGCTAAATCACTTATATACTTCTTTAATGAATAAAATATCTTTAAGCTATGTAGATGATAAAAGATATGTTTTCAACAATAATGTAGATACCCTTGCTTGGGGACACTATAAGGAAAAATTTATTAATGCAAAGGATTACGATTTTCTAATCAATATTGATCCTGTAGATAACTACAGGTCAGTTAATTTTATAAATCAATTTATAAATGATGATGATGATGATATTTTTATGCATATTGATAACATAATGGAATATTAATTTTTTATTTATTAAGCTTTATATTTTGCAACTTCAAATTACAAGCTAATTCAAAACGAGAAGGTTAACTAATAAGAAGAAATAAATAAACTATAACATATCTATTTATGGATATATTTATACAACTATTTGTTTAATTTCAAGTTATATTTATTATCTAAAAATTTTAAACATAGGTGACCACAATTAAATTTATTAAAATTTTTTTTCGCTAATAATTGTATTTAATGGGTATCTTTAAGTAAGTAACTACTTTAATTGGAGGTTGTAAGTTTCCAAAACTATCAAAATATTATTTATAGTTTCGATTTTTATAATAAGCTACCCAATGACTTCCAGGACCAAGAGAATAATCTAAATTAACAATACCACATTCTTGAACTAACAGTTCCTTAGGCAAAAGATCACGCATAAAAACACCTGTAAAGTTTTTGAGTTTTTTACCATATTTTGTTAAATCTAGATCAGTTAATGGTCGATTAGGTAAATTATCTAGAAGTTTTTTGGAGCTTGCTTATAATAAAGTCCACATTCAGACTTTTCCCACAACAATTCATTCCATATGTCTATTATGTCGAGTAGCTTCTGCTAGTTATTCTTTTCCAATTTCCACTACTAGCTAAGCCTCCAAGTGCTGACAAAGCTGTAAGGATTGGAATTAATGGAAGAAATCCACCGACCTCTTCTTCCCTTTGAAGTTCGAAGTAATGGATTTTAGTGCAATTCTTACAGCATCGTTAAAATTGTCTGGTTTTTCATTTCTCAAGAGTTTAAGAGTATTTTTAACAGCTGTTGAAAATAATTTTATATCACATGTTTCTTTTTATTTCAATCTTTTTCTTCTTTGACTTTCTAGATTTATGCATTTTGGCATCATTCATACCTAATCCTAATTTAACTTTTGATTTCAAAGCGTTTGTTACGAGCCAAGCAAGATTTGACTTGTTGCCAAGCTTTATCAACTAAAAGTGTCTATGCGTTATGTCTCTTATTAATATCGTTTGTTGGTGAATATGCAATATCGTGTTCCCGATAAGCTGCATCTAATGAATTTATTCCCTTATCACCTCTTGCTAAACGTTTTTCAAGTTTTGTTCCAGGTCCACAAAACTGATAACCAGGTAAATGTCATACAACAGGTAATTTGTTTATTAAGTTGTTTACTAATCCACTACCAATTTATACTATTATCCTTAACTCCCATTTTATAGTTTATAACCATTTTGTATTAACTATTTATGTTATGTGTAATGTGATTGATACTATAAACTTAAATGATGACGTTTCGCTATATAATAAGAAATTTTTATTAAAAACAAGTTAGTTATAAAAATGTGATTAGTTAAACAAGCTAAATAAATTGTTATAAGAAATGCGGATGAAACACAACAAAAGGAAGCTAAATTTAAACATAGTACACAGTTTTCAAATTCAATACGAGCATTAATTGTAGGTCCCTCAAACTGCGGCAAAACTAATGTCATGGTTAGTCTAATAGAAAGCCCCAACGGATTAAGTTTTAAAAACTTTTACATATATTCAAAATCAGCCAAAATACTGTTATCTCAAGGAATTGATAACCCCAATAAAAGCAATAAATATTTTTACATTTGTGGAAAAGGAGAAAGTTCTAAGCCCGACAGAAACAAACTAACATTCTATCATAATATTTGATTTTTTTTTAATACATGTATTTATTTATTGTATCTTCAAATATGAACAAACAAAAAGTATTCTAATCTTAAATCTAAAATATAATTATTAGGACCGACCACTGTCGGACATAAACTTGTTAATAGTTATAAATAATACATAAGTAGTGATAATCAAAAAAGAAAAAAAAAATTATAAAAAAGTATAAAAAAGTATTTTCAAGAAATCCCATCTGGCGTGTTGAGTAATAGAGCCCTTGTGTCCTTCTTTTTTAAGCGGATGTGTCCAGTAAAGTTCAAAATATTACGAGCAAGCGGATTAGGATGAGACTCGAGTTTTGTTAAATATTTGCCTGCGTATTTTGCAATTTCTTCAATCACTAGTGGCATATTTAAATCACGATGGATATTGGAATTTTTGATGTACCATGGAGCCGATGTTATTAACCGTAAAATTTTGTTTTGCCTTCGTTGGATTCTCTCTACATTGGAAACTGAAGCAGTGCCCCATAACTGGATACCGTAACACCATATTGGCTTCAAAAGCGACTTCTATATTAAAAGTTTACAGTCCAGGCTAAGTGTTGAATTTCTGCCAATCAACCAGTGTATTTGAGATAACTTAAGTTTCATCTAAGTTAGCTTAAAGTCAATATGATGTTTCCATGTAAGCCTTCGATCAAGGTGTATACCAAGGTATTTCACTTGAGAATGTTGAGGAATATTTTGATTATTGATTCGAATTGGGGATCAAGTATCTCTTCTTAGGGTAAACGTTATATGGACACACTTTTGTTCATTTACCTTAATTCTCCATAAGTTCAACCACATTTCCAATTGTGTTATATGTTCTTGTAAATATCGGGAAGCCTCGTGAGGGTTTTCATGCATACTAAGACAGGCTGTATCATCGGCAAACGTAGATGTATGGATATTGCTGCTCAAAGGCATATCACAAGTATAGATCAAATACAAAACTGGCCCCAGTATGCTCCCCTGTGGCACACTGGATGATATAGATTCGGGCACACTCATGAATTCTCCTTCCACAACCGTAAACTTCCGGGTAGTAATGTAACTTTCTAATAAATTCACTAAATTTATTGGTAGATATGATTTTAATGTCAGAGTTAGACCTTCATGCCACACTTTATCAAATGCCTGAGAAACGTCAATAAACAGGGCAGAACAATACTTCTTTTCCTCAAATGTTTTTCTTATAAATTGAACCAATCTATGAGTTTGTTCAATGGTGCTATGCTGACTTCTAAAACCAAATTGATGGTCTGGGATGCACCCACTATCAGTTAAAGTTGGGGACAATTTTGTTATGAGCAGCTTTTCGAAGAGTTTTGACATAGTTGAAAGCAAACTTATTGGCCTATATAACTCAGCTTTAGTAAGATCTTTGCCCGGCTTTGGAACCATTTTGATTTTTGCAAGCTTCCAGAGTTGTGGATAATACTCCAGTCGTAATATGGCATTATAAATAAACAGCAAGATTCTTATTGCTATATGCGGCAAGTTCATCAACATCTTGTTACTAATTCCATCAATACCTGGAGCTTTCTTTGGCTTGAGTTCAGCAATTACTTTATGTACATCACGCATCTTAAACTTTAAGGCTCGAGGGGGTAGAGCAACTACACTCGGCAAATCAGAAACAACAGCACATGTATTTGGGGTAAATACGGATTTTAAATGCTCAGCAAATGTGTTACATTTTTCCGTATCGCTTCTTGCCTAACCTCCGGTAGATGTGCGCAAAGGTGGCTTAAACTCAACGGGTGTTTTAAGATTTCTAGCAGCGCGCCACAAAGAGTAATTAGATGTTGGTGTGACATCAAGACCTTCCAAATAATTTTTAAGAGATGCAGTTTTTTCAGATGCAAGCAACTCTTGAAGTCGTTTAGAACATTCTTTAAGTCTGAGTTTATGTTGGGGTGATCTGTGCTGTTGCCATTCCCTTCTAGCTCTTCTTTTTTCACATACGAGATGTTAAATATCCCTGGAATAAATTTTATTAAACCCAGACTGCGGATGGGAGGTAGTGGCATGTTCAGCAGCCTGTTTAATAATTTCGTTAAGATTGGCAATGTTAGTTTCAATGTCATTGGGTGTTCTTAACGCAATATTTTCCGTGCAATGACTACTAAGATATTTTTTGAATCCCAGCCAATTAACGCTATTGGTCATCTTCATATATGGATGAGGTAAGTCACTTCTAAGTGGGTTACAAATTGTAACGATAGTGGGGGAGTGATCTAGAGAATTTTCAACACTAATTAAATCCCTAGAAGTATTTTTCATTACGCCAAAATTAATAACATCTGGAATTTTTCGTACGTCATTAGGCCAATAAGTGAGCTCCCCACTCGAAATAACATCTAATCCCATTTTTGAAATTGTATTAAACAAAGCTCGACCTCTAGGTGTTAAAAGGCGCGATCCCCAGTACGTATGCTTTGCATTGTAGTCTCCAGCTGCCACGAAACAAGATCCAAGCGATTTGTAGAACTTCTCATACTGATCTTCGGTAACTGAAAATCTGGGAGGTGAGTAAATTGATGATATTACGAAATTAGAACAAAAATTTTCTACAAAAATATTCGTAGCTTGCATATATTCTTCACTAACGTTGTCAAGGATATAGTGCTTGAGTCTTGACTTAATTAGAATTGCAGATCCACCGCATGCTCTCCCTCTAGGGTCCTTTGTATCATACATAGTGTAGCCATTTATTTTGAAAAAGCTTCTCGAAGTCAAATGTGTCTCAGAGACCAACATTATATCAATATTTTTTCCGTAAGGAAGTGCACAAGTTCATTTTTATGTTGGCGAATGCCGTTTGCGTTCCAGAAACATATTTTTAACGTGTTCATGGCTTGTTAATTAATGCTTGAAGCAGAGTATTCTGCATTCTCAGCATTTCATGCATAATGCTAGTCATATTTGTTGTAAAGTTGTTTATAGTTTGCACCAAATTGTCAATAGTAGCTTCAAGGCGACTAAAGTTAAAGCTTGAGTTTGCATTCGTTGAATTATTTGGAGGTGGAACATTTTGTGGGGGAATATAATTTGTTTTAGCAGCATCGGCATACGATACACGGGAAGTAACTGGTTGGCTCATTTGCACAAAAGTGGCGGAGTAAGCGTTTGCTGATTGAGATGGAGCTAATTTGGGTTTTTGCACCATAGTCTGTTTGACAAAAGAGTACACAGGACAACCTCTGTAGTTAGCGGTGTGATTACCTCCACAATTACTGCATTTTTTATCACTTTGATCCAAGGCATATCAAACAGGTACACGTATCAGGCATATTGCTCATCCGCTGATTTTTTGTTTACAAGTTTATAAGAATTCATTTGACAATATCAAATGTGCCTTGTTTGGTGCATACAAATTTTTGACAATTACCATATAAAGCTATGTGAGAAGCATAGAGTTGCCAGAGAGTTTTGCCTAATGCATGTACCTGTATTAAATGTGCCTTGCTTTGATCTTTTGGCTTATTGCAACTAGCACTGCGTGTAATTCGCGGCACACAACACAAACAGTGGGTAATTTACAGTATGTTTTTGTGTGGCCATATTCTTGGCAATTATGGCACTGTACGGGACCTGATCGCTTATGTGGTGATGTTATTTGTGGAAAACAAAACACTATACTTTTGTATGGGTAGACATAAGAATATAGATTGTTTTTATTTATATCAAATATACACAAAAATCCCCAAACATCTTATACGTGATAGTCCGAATACGATTATAATATTTAAACAGGATGAAATTTGCGACATATATACCCAGTGAAAAAAATGGAAGTCATTCTAGTGGAAGTACATTTTCATTGCTTCCAAAAAATCGAAATTTTTAATTTGCCGAGAGTGAGCAAAAAACCATGTAGAAGCTTATTTTAGTCACACAAAACCTTGTAACTGCTCCATAGTGTTAGAAAATACTCACCAGAATTTAAAAAAAAATTATTTTTTTAAAGAAATTTATGAACTATTTTTAGTCTAAAATTCAAAAGTTATTTGCTTAAATTTAAATGAAAACACTGTTTCGGGTTTAAATTCGTATAAAAAGAAACGAATAGTTAAAATAGGTAACTATTTACAATTTTTCCTAGATGAAAATATTATCATAGAACACAAAAAAGGGAATTTTTCTTAATATCGCTTCCAATTCAGTGACCAGGCATCGAAAAAGAGAACTTCTTGCAATGACAACCCTATGTAAAAATCATTAGATCGGATCGAAATTTGCACTACTTCCGCATCGTAAACTCTACATTTTCATGACTTTTTTGGAGTATCTTTTTTTACTGGGATATAATGATCATGTAATTGGCAATATGTCATTTAAAGAATTTAAAAATATATGTAGTGAATGATGATGATTATAACACAGATGATTATCAATCTAATGATAACATAACAGATCCACAACTTCCACCACTACCCTCGGACGACAGTTCGAACAATTTGGATGATGCAATAGATTATAACCAAGGTACTGAAACTGATTTGAAAAAATATCCATTAGGTGAAAATATAGAACTGCTCCTAAGTAATAAAATAACCCAGTAAAAAAAGAGACTCCAAAAAAGTCATGAAAATGTAGAGTATACGAAGCGGAAGTAGTGCAAATTTCGATTCGATCTAATGATTTTTACATAGGGTTATCATTGCAAGAAGTTCTCTTTTTCGATGCCTGGTCACAGAATTGGAAGCGATATTAAGAAAAATTCCCTTTTTTGTGTTCTATGATAATATTTTCATCTAGGAAAAATGGTAAATAGTTGCCTTTTTTAACAATTCGTTTCTTTTTATACGAATTTAAGCCCGAAACAGTGTTTTCATGTAAATTTAAGCAAATAACTTTTAAATTTTAAACTAAAAATAATTCATAAATTTCTTTAAAAAAATTAATTTTTTTTAAATTCTGGTGAGTATTTTCTAACACTATGGAGGAGTTACAAGGTTTTGTGTGACTAAAATAAGCTTCTACATGGTTTTTTGCTCATTCTCGGCAAATTAAAAATATAGATTTTTTGGAAGCAGTGGAAATGTACTTCCGCTAGAATGACTTCCATTTTTTTTCACTGGGTAATAGATAAAATATATGGTTTCAACATAGATGAAAATGGAAATTGGCAACATGCAAATAACGAGTTAAATTTTGATGCTGATAATTCTATTAAAATAGAATTCAACGTGGAAAATGATTCCAGAATTATTTGAATTAGTTTTTCATTCAAAGCCTTTACATTATAATAAAAATGATTTAAGAAAATACAAGGAAATTTTAATAAGTACAAATGCTCACAAACGTCAATATCAATAAAAAAATAAAGTAAAGGTACGCGAGCGTATAAATATATTCGTATATTACGTTTACTTATTTCATCTAAAAGTGTTGGTCGTAATAATCACAATAACGAAATAATTTCCATCATTGAAGAATTGAAAGAAGCTGATATAATATATTAAACTAAAAACGAGTTATATAAATAAGTTTGGAGAAACTTCATTCCGAAATGATCTAAATGATTCAAATGTAAAATTCTACAAATATAATTTACAATTGAATAACATAACAAGAGATATAGAAAAATTAGATAATATGATTAAAACTTAATAGTTAACAAAAAAACAACGTGAAAAACAATTATAATTCTCGATTAAACATTATCAAAAGGGATGGTAAAGTATTACAAGAATTAATTGCAAAAGGAATCAATGAAAATGTTGAAGATATTGAAAAAGTACTAAGGAATCAAATAAATTATGCATATGGAAACTTTTCAAAGAATATCCAAGAAAGATGAAATATACTTGAGGATTTTATATTTAAATCTATGAAGCAAAATGACGTAAATGTTGAGGTTAAAAACAAAAATTTGAATATCCGAAAATTAAAGGATAAAAAGTTTATATACATAAATACTGTAGCAGATGAGACTCAAATATTTATTATTAATTATGTAATATGGAATTTTGAGTAAAATTTAAATGTGTTAAATTTACAAAAAAAAATAAAAGAATAATAAAAGAATATTTCATTTTTTTGTTTTAAAGAAAAAATCCCCAATGAGAGACCCTTATATATATATGACCATCACTGTCTTGAAATTAATAATTGTGGCAATCATACTATTATTTCTTTTTCTCTATTTATATGTAACATGTATGTAAGTTTAGTATGTCATTTAACTGACCTGCATACATGATGCGTGACATATAAATATTGTCTAACTGTATCGAAAGCTTTTATTGTAAGTACAAAAAAAAATTAATAAAGGAAACAAGTGTAAATCGCGATAAGCCAGTCAATACGTTATACAAAGCTCATACATGCGTTCTTTTTACATTTAACCTTCGAACCATATACAACAGAACGAATCACTCAAGTTATACTTATATGCATTAATACAAAAAAAAAAAGGAATAAAAATAAATAATTTTTGGGATTATCAATTTAACCCAATACTTCGTAATTTTATATTGAAGAAAATCCCCAAACAATTTGGATTTGTCTACTTTGCGGTGTTTCCATATAACAGGTAAAACAAATTATTCAATAATAGTCCTTGCATCTCTATAACGTAGATAAATTTTTTTAGAGGAAACCGGCCAGACCCGGAATCCTAGTTTCAAATATTTTTGTCATATCAGAAAAGCAAACGTGTATCATTGCATTAACTTCAATTACGCTGGCTGGAGTAGAGAGAACTATCGGTAACACCTGCCGGCGTGGATCCTTCCTCATTCCATACATGGAATAATTCCGCTACAACTATCGAAATCTGTATGGACTACCCTCAAAAGTAGCTTACAACAGTCGTTACTTAAACCGTTTCCAGCATCACATGTTCCATGAAATCATAACCTATAATTATATGTTCCCTCGGTTATCGAGCCCGCTTAATCAGTTCCAAAATTAAACCTTCCTTTTTGCATGGATCGCATTACCTTTAACTACTAATCATTCTTTTTATATACAAATTACTACCCAATTCCAAATTATTCTTATCTAAAGTTTTCTAACTCACGGTTATAATATCTAATTAATCCCAAAGAAGAAAAAAATTTTGATTAAATATTTGTAAATTCTAAAAATAGCAGGTAGATTTCATAGCTATTTCCTACACACATTTTGTATTTCCGTAAGCCATTAACTAATTTCTAAACTAACTAGTACCCTCTTTAACAATTCACACAATAATAACACCCACCAAAAATTCCCTATATAACTGACCTTTAAATTATTCCCGTTTAAATTGTACATTTTTTTTAAAAAATATACCTATATTAATTAACCAAGAAAAAGGGTATAACTAGTAACATTTTCTACAAAATTATCAATACTCATCGAATGTTGGAGGCCTTCATACAGCGATGGAGTTCATAAATCACAGACTGTAAGTTTTGCTTAATTTTATTTAATTTTTTTATTATTTGGCTATACTTAGTTTTTTTTGCTCTCTCCATTATAATTTGTTTTTTTTTTGTGTTGTACAAAGAAATCCTATACAGTAGTTTTACGATTTAACGAACCTAATTGTAATCAATAATTGTGCGTTCGGTGAAGTGAATCGTTCGCTATTAAAACAAACAAAAAAAAATTTTATTGGGTACTCATTCATAAAATTTGAATGTTCGTTAAATCGGACAACTACTGTATACTACTGTATGTATGTACATATATATATGTTCATATTTGGGCGTATATGGATTTACATACATACATGCCTGTATACAAACAGCCTAAAATTTTGTTGTCGTTTTTTTGCACTCATTATGTGCACGTAAAAGAAAAGGCATAAGATTTCTTTGCAAGCGCACCTGTTTTTTTTGGCGTTTTATTTTTTTAGTACATATTTACATTTAATTTTACATATGTATGTACATACATGTGTATATACATATCTATACGCATATTTCACTTCTTATTTTTTTCCAATTTTTGTTAGAAGATTTTTTTTTAAACAACTATCATTAACCCTTCTAGGGCTAGGACAAAGTAATTTGTAACAAAGAAAAAAACTAAACAAAAAAAAAAAAAGAAAAATAGTTATGTATGTATGTATAATATTTCTTTAATTTGAATTTATACTGAAGTGTGTTTTTTTTTTATTTTTTTTATATAATAAATAGATATGAATCTGAACATGGAATAGTGTGTTGATTAAAGGTAAAACTTCAAGGCTTCAGAATTAGGTAGGTGTGAAGTAAGGGGGTTTTCCATAAACCGTCATTGTGACCATAGAGAAAACCACAGGTTGGGTGGGTACAGAGGTCAAGAACGTTACTATCTCGTTCTATAAGGTCTTTACAGAAGAAATTGGGTAGTTTTGCTATTTCATTGAAGGGCATACATATGTATATAAGCACACGTGATTTTTCTTTCGTGTAATGCTTAAGGTCAACTAGAAAGAGGAAAACAAGAACCCTGCCCATCATGCCGAACTAGCTAGCTTAACCAGCACGTGTGCGATGTTTTCGATAGTGGCCAAATGGGGTTTGAATTGAATAAAGGTACCAATTTAAGAAGGTTTACTACCATAATTTACTATTCGTATTGATCACCCGAAAAAAAAAATAGCGATTACAAAAAGAATGGCGCCCAACGTGGGGCCCGAAGGCTGCGGTAAATACGCCATATTTTACCTTTGTAAAATAGGATAAAAATTTACTCTTTTTGATAGGAACATCTTTAGTATCCGTAGTTTTTGGGACCGTTTTTTTTTATTTGTAACATCAAACTACATAATTATTTGAAGAAATAAAAAACTAGAAGGTAGATTGTTGTGATGTTCTTATTTTTCTGTTACTGTGTTTTATTAGTTTTTGGATTTAATTCCAGAATGAAATACCATTCAGTCATATTGGAAATTACGGTAGTCAAACGATTTTCCAGTTTTTGCCGTCCTCTATGGCTAGAATGTCTATTCATTCCTTTTTGTGCTGAAATATAATATCACAATTTTCTTCTTAGGACAGATATTAGGATGGTGATGATGTGATGACTCGTTGTTTATTAAGGGCTTGGAATAGCAATTATGCAGCATTATAAAATTTGCTCTAATTGACCACTTTTATTATGCAATTGATATTATCATACTCATCATTATATTAGTTTCATGTCCGAAAACTCATATTTTTTTTTAAAGACCTTCATGTACTGTTTACTTTTACTTTTTGTATATATGCCACCTTTTTCGAAAGTCCAAATAAGAAGTTTTACTGAAATTGAAATATAATTTTATCATGTCGAATAACCAAAGTATTGAAAACATCGCAACTTTAGTTGATAATCGTGACTTAGCTCGTTGTTCTATTTGTGAAAAGGATTATGAGATCGATGACATAGTAGTTTCGACTCCATGTAATCATATTTTTCATAAGTATTGCATAATCAAAGTTATTAAAGATACCCAAAGTTGTCCCATCTGCGCTGCTGCCTGTAGACAGACCCGACTTAAATGCCACAATATTTTAGAAAGCAATAATGGAGCGTCAGCTAATAATAAGGCTGCTCCCAATTCTGAAAATGTAAGTCAGGGAGCTATTCCTAAAGGCCCCAATCCGAAAGTAGACCACCTAAGCGTAATCTTTTGGAATGTACAACGCCACGAAGTCCATTTACTAATAACAATCATAATAATTATGAAATGAGTTCAGTAGGTGATATTTTGAACATATCACAAAGCAAGCGACGGCAAAATAATAACAATATGAGTGATAGTTCACTTCAAGTGTTAATCAATGAAGCGGTACGGGATCAGTTAGCTTGTATGAATATAAATACCAACAGTAATTTTGCTAATACATCGGTTTCTCGAAACCATTTGAGCAATCGTAATAGTTTTGGAGGTCATAATTTTGATAATGCCCCCAGAAACTCATGGAATAGACCAAATCTTCGACAACCAAGTAGTAATATGAATCAGACGTTTTCTTTAAATTGGACCCCAGATAAAATTTCGTCCATCATATCGGGATGGCACTTGAAATTTAGTGGACAAGATGAAGACAGTTTGTCCATTGATAATTTCATATATCGTGTTCACGCTTTGACGAATCAGAGCTTGCGAGGAGATTTTAATACTCTATGTCAGCACATTCACCTTTTGTTTTGCGATAAAGCCATTGACTGGTATTGGCGTTTTCATGCCTCTGTGCCCAGAGTAGATTGGGACACACTTTGCAGGGAGTTGAGAAATCAATTTAAAGACCGCCGAACTGATTTCGATTTAAGGGAACAGATAAGAGGTAGAAAGCAAAGACACGGCGAAAAATTCGATTCTTACTACGATGCCATATTGCAAATTACCGATCGTCTACAAAATCCGTTGAATGAGTACGATTTAATTGAAATATTAAAACGAAATTTACGCTCGGAAGTTCGAAAAGAAATTTTGCATTTTACTATTAACACTATTTCTGAACTAAGGGATTTTGTAAGGAAACACGAGATCTTAGAAGAGGAGCTTAGTAAATATAGGTCAAGTAGAACTTTTATGTCACACAAAAATGTGGCTGAGTTAGAGGAAGGCACTTCTGAGAGAGAAGAAATATTTGAAATTGAGAATACACTAAAACTAGTTTGTTGGAATTGTTCTAAACCTGGGCATAAGTTTGAAGATTGTCTAGGAGAAAGAAGAATATTCTGTTACGGGTGTGGTACTCCTAATATTTTTAAGCCAAATTGTGCAAAATGCAGTAATGCTTCAAAAAACTACTTGAAAAACAATTTGAAAGAAAAATTTCACAACAGAGGAACTCAACTGTAATTTCCTGTGCATGTCAGACTGAGCCATTAAAAGACAACAATTTGAGCAATAGTAATGAAACTAAACTTAATTTAATACCTTCTTATTTAAAACCATACCACATAAGGTTAAAAGAATATAGAGAGATAAAATCAAGAATATTTAATGAGGAAATATGTGAGCCCAATGGAAGTAGAAAAATAAAAAGATCGACGCAGAGATTGAGAGAATTTTGGAGAAAAGTAAAACACAATCGAAAAAATGTTTGTTCAGCTATAATATCTGATAAAAATGAGTTCGACTTAAGACCATTTGCTACCATAAGAATTTTTGATGATGACGTAGTTGGTATGATAGATACGGGAGCAACAGTATCATGTATTTTATCCGATTACGCAAAAAAGTTTTTGAATGAGAACAAGCACACTTATGAAAAGTTCAAGGTTTTTCTAAAAACGGCTGATGGTAGACAACACTCTACTGTTGGTAGTGTTACCACTGTAATAGGCTTTAGGGGAAAATTCGGAACAATGAAATTTCTAATTATACCTAATCTTAGCCAAAAATTATACTTAGGTGTAGATTTTGTTAAAAAGTTTGGCCTCGCTAGTGATTTGTTTTGTGAAAGTATTTCGGAAATAAAAAATTCCCCTTTAGTATCAAAAATACCTGATTGTAATGTCCATGATTTGAGTTTAGATGATAGGGGTAGATTAGGAGATGCTATAAGTGCCTTCCCTTCGTATCTGAAGAAAGGTTTGGGCAGAACCGCCTTAGTCACACATGTAATTGACACTGCTGATAATAAACCCATCAAGCAAAGACATTTTGCAGTTTCGCCTGCCATTGAGGTTTTGTTATTTAAAGAAATAGATAGGATGCTTCAATTAGGGGTTATCGAGGAGTCACAAAGTCCTTGGTCTTCGCCTGTGACGCTGGTGCGCAAGCCTGGGAAGGTACGACTGTGTCTGGACGCCAGGAAACTTAACAGTGTTACAGTGAAAGATGCATATCCTTTGCCCTTGATTGATGGAATTTTCAGTAGGCTCCCAAAGGCGAGATTCATCACGAGTCTTGACTTGAAGGATGCCTTCTGGCAAATTCCATTGAGTGAAGAGTCAAAGGAGAAAACAGCTTTCACTGTGCCTGGTCGTCCATTGTACCAGTTCGTTACCATGCCCTTTGGCTTGTGTAACGCTCCACAGACAATGTCCAGACTAATGGACAGAGTCATACCGGCACATTTACGAAACAAAGTCTTTATATATTTAGATGACTTGCTGCTAATTACTGAGACTTTCGATGATCATATTGAACTACTATATGAAGTTGCGTATCATTTAAGAAAAGCAAATTTGACTATTAATATTGAAAAAAGCAAATTTGTTTTAAAAGAAGTTAAATACTTGGGACATATTATCGGTCACGGAACCATACGGACTGATCCAGAAGTACAAGCCATAACAGATTATCCGCTTCCAAAGTCCGTTCGTCAGTTAAGGCGTTTCCTGGGAATCTGTGGTTGGTACAGAAGGTTTGTCCGCAATTTTGCGACAGTAACAACACCATTAACAGATATGTTGCAGAAGAACAAGAAATTTATCTGGTCTGACGTAGCAAAGTCCTCATTCGAAGAGCTGAAAAATTCGTTGTGTTCTGCACCTGTGTTGCACAACCCGGATTTTACACGTTCGTTTTCTATCCAATGTGATGCAAGTCAATATGGTATTGGGGCAGTACTTGCGCAGACTAACGATGACGGCGATGAAGTTCCTGTAGCTTACATGAGCCAAAAGCTTACCTCAGCTCAAAGAAACTATTCTGTTTCAGAGCAAGAATGCTTAGCTGCAGTGTCAGCAATAAAGAAATTCCGAGCATACGTTGAGGGTCACAAATTTGAGGTGATAACCGATCACGCCTCACTTAAATGGTTAATGAGTCAAAGTGATTTACATGGCAGACTTGCCAGGTGGGCTTTGAAGCTACAAGGTTTCGACTTTGCGATTCGACACCGTAAAGGAAGTAAGAACATAGTTCCAGATTCGCTATCGCGTATGTATTCCGAGAATAATGAGGGAATTCTGCTTTTAAATATCGAAACTATTTTTGCAAATGAGATTGAAAACTCTATTGAGATTGACTTAGATTCAGAAGAATTTAAGTCAGTTGAGTATTTATCTTTAATCACCAAACTACAAAATAAAATTTCATATTTACCGGATATAAAAATTGAAAATGGTTTTATCTATAAAAGAGTAGAGTACGCATCAGGTGAAGAAGTTCAGGAACAAATGTCCTGGAAATTATGGGTTCCATCTGGACTAACCCACAATTTAATAAAAAGAGCCCATGATCATAAGCTTTGTGCACATGGAGGCGTAGGTAAGACCTTAAGACGTCTGAAAACTTTTTTCTTTTGGCCCAAAATGACTAAGCAAGTTTCAGAATATGTGTTGGAATGCGAGATTTGTAAGCAAACTAAGGCCACCAATAAAACACTAAGACCACCGATGGGCCAACAGTCTTCTTCCGTAAGAGTTTTTCAAAAGCTTTACCTTGACTTATTAGGCCCGTATCCCAGATCATCATCTGGTAATATTGGCATTATCATTGTCGTAGACCATTTATCGAAATTCCATTTTCTGGAGCCCATACGAAAGTTTACGTCCCAAGTTATTGTAGAATTTTTAGAAAAGCGTATTTTTCACATTTTTGGAGTACCCGAATCAATCACTACGGACAACGGCGTACAATTTAAATCCACATTGTTTAAAGATTTTCTAAATTCTTATGGTATTTTCCATAACCTTACAGCCATTTACTCGCCGCAAGCTAATGCTAGCGAGCGTGTTAATCGCTCAGTGTTAGCGGCCATACGAGTTTACGTCAAACCATCACAGAAAAACTAGGATGAAAATCTTTCTGCAATAAGTTGCGCATTTAGAAGCTCAGTACATGTTAGTACGGGATTCTCTCCTTATTTTCTTCTATTCGGACAAAACATGATGCAAAATGGGAATTCCTATAAACTTTTGCGATCATTGAGTTTACTTGAAGAGACTGACGTAAATTTGAAAGCGGATGAAAAGTTAGAATTGCTTCGGGAAATAGCTAAGAAAAACATTAGAAAAGCATATGAGAAAAATGTTAAGACGTATAACCTTCGCTCGCGCCCGGTAAACTTTGAGCCTGGTCAAATTGTGTTTCGCAGAAATTTTGCGCAATCTAAAGCGGTAGACCATTTCAACAAAAAATTAACCAATCAATTCGAAAAGGCTAAAGTAATAGCAAAGCATGGCTCAAGTTATTACGAATTACAAGACATGTCAGGTAAAGATATTGGTAAATTTCATGCGAAAGATATCCGTATTTGACTTCAGCTGTTGCCTCAGTATTTAAATAAAACCTCACCAACACCTGTTTTGTAATATGGAATTTTGAGTAAAATTTAAATGTGTTAAATTTACAAAAAAAATAAAAGAATAATAAAAGAATATTTCATTTTTTTGTTTTAAAGAAAAAATCCCCAATGAGAGACCCTTATATATATATGACCATCACTGTCTTGAAATTAATAATTGTGGCAATCATACTATTATTTCTTTTTCTCTATTTATATGTAACATGTATGTAAGTTTAGTATGTCATTTAACTGACCTGCATACATGATGCGTGACATATAAATATTGTCTAACTGTATCGAAAGCTTTTATTGTAAGTACAAAAAAAAATTAATAAAGGAAACAAGTGTAAATCGCGATAAGCCAGTCAATACGTTATACAAAGCTCATACATGCGTTCTTTTTACATTTAACCTTCGAACCATATACAACAGAACGAATCACTCAAGTTATACTTATATGCATTAATACAAAAAAAAAAAGGAATAAAAATAAATAATTTTTGGGATTATCAATTTAACCCAATACTTCGTAATTTTATATTGAAGAAAATCCCCAAACAATTTGGATTTGTCTACTTTGCGGTGTTTCCATATAACAGGTAAAACAAATTATTCAATAATAGTCCTTGCATCTCTATAACGTAGATAAATTTTTTTAGAGGAAACCGGCCAGACCCGGAATCCTAGTTTCAAATATTTTTGTCATATCAGAAAAGCAAACGTGTATCATTGCATTAACTTCAATTACGCTGGCTGTAGTAGAGAGAACTATCGGTAACACCTGCCGGCGTGGATCCTTCCTCATTCCATACATGGAATAATTCCGCTACAACTATCGAAATCTGTATGGACTACCCTCAAAAGTAGCTTACAACAGTCGTTACTTAAACCGTTTCCAGCATCACATGTTCCATGAAATCATAACCTATAATTATATGTTCCCTCGGTTATCGAGCCCGCTTAATCAGTTCCAAAATTAAACCTTCCTTTTTGCATGGATCGCATTACCTTTAACTACTAATCATTCTTTTTATATACAAATTACTACCCAATTCCAAATTATTCTTATCTAAAGTTTTCTAACTCACGGTTATAATATCTAATTAATCCCAAAGAAGAAAAAAATTTTGATTAAATATTTGTAAATTCTAAAAATAGCAGGTAGATTTCATAGCTATTTCCTACACACATTTTGTATTTCCGTAAGCCATTAACTAATTTCTAAACTAACTAGTACCCTCTTTAACAATTCACACAATAATAACACCCACCAAAAATTCCCTATATAACTGACCTTTAAATTATTCCCGTTTAAATTGTACATTTTTTTTAAAAAATATACCTATATTAATTAACCAAGAAAAAGGGTATAACTAGTAACATTTTCTACAAAATTATCAATACTCATCGAATGTTGGAGGCCTTCATACAGCGATGGAGTTCATAAATCACAGACTGTAAGTTTTGCTTAATTTTATTTAATTTTTTTATTATTTGGCTATACTTAGTTTTTTTTGCTCTCTCCATTATAATTTGTTTTTTTTTTGTGTTGTACAAAGAAATCCTATACAGTAGTTTTACGATTTAACGAACCTAATTGTAATCAATAATTGTGCGTTCGGTGAAGTGAATCGTTCGCTATTAAAACAAACAAAAAAAAATTTTATTGGGTACTCATTCATAAAATTTGAATGTTCGTTAAATCGGACAACTACTGTATACTACTGTATGTATGTGCATATATATATGTTCATATTTGGGCGTATATGGATTTACATACATACATGCCTGTATACAAACAGCCTAAAATTTTGTTGTCGTTTTTTTGCACTCATTATGTGCACGTAAAAGAAAAGGCATAAGATTTCTTTGCAAGCGCACCTGTTTTTTTTGGCGTTTTATTTTTTTAGTACATATTTACATTTAATTTTACATATGTATGTACATACATGTGTATATACATATCTATACGCATATTTCACTTCTTATTTTTTTCCAATTTTTGTTAGAAGATTTTTTTTTAAACAACTATCATTAACCCTTCTAGGGCTAGGACAAAGTAATTTGTAACAAAGAAAAAAACAAAAAAAAAAAAAAAAAAAAAAAAAATAGTTATGTATGTATGTATAATATTTCTTTAATTTGAATTTATACTGAAGTGTGTTTTTTTTTATTTTTTTTATATAATAAATAGATATGAATCTGAACATGGAATAGTGTGTTGATTAAAGGTAAAACTTCAAGGCTTCAGAATTAGGTAGGTTTGACGTAAGGGGGTTTTCCATAAACCGTCATTGTGACCATAGAGAAAACCACAGGTTGGGTGGGTACAGAGGTCAAGAACGTTACTATCTCGTTCTATAAGGTCTTTACAGAAGAAATTGGGTAGTTTTGCTATTTCATTGAAGGGCATACATATGTATATAAGCACACGTGATTTTTCTTTCGTGTAATGCTTAAGGTCAACTAGAAAGAGGAAAACAAGAACCCTGCCCATCATGCCGAACTAGCTAGCTTAACCAGCACGTGTGCGATGTTTTCGATAGTGGCCAAATGGGGTTTGAATTGAATAAAGGTACCAATTTAAGAAGGTTTACTACCATAATTTACTATTCGTATTGATCACCCGAAAAAAAAATAGCGATTACAATTATTTGAAATAAAAGGGTCTACCAGACAGCGAAGCGTCCTAATTGACCACAGATATTTATAATGATCTTATTTATTTATAGTATGTACGAGGCTTGAACAAACAGACTTTGCGTTATATTCGCCTACATACAAATATTTAATATTTGGTTATGTATATTTTCTTTAATAAAAAAACCTTTGGTTTGCTTAAAATAAGATGGTCTTTATTTGACGACTGCTTAACATGGAATGAATGATTTATAGAATCTGATATCTTCTATAATCAAAATTTTAAGAAGTAATGTGACAAATTATTGGAATGGGAAATAAACAGTTGATTATGATATTAAATAAGAAAGAGTATGTACGTTTGTTCAATAATAAAATACAAAGTTTTAAAGCACAATTACATTCACACTTATGTTTGTGTTGGTGGTTCGTTTTGAGTGATATATATTTTCTCTCATTATACCAGCGAATACACATTGAAACAAGAATGATAGAAATAGAGGTAGTTTACACGAGATTAATTATGCTGGCACAACATGCCAGTTTGTAGGCAAATTCGGTGAAGAGAGTGGTTTTTTGGTTGGCATAATTTTTCAACCAGCTTCAACCCCGCAGTAGTAGCACAAAACCAATACATACACACTTGCGAAACCACAGGTTCAGTATTTTCTAATTTACAGAGCGTATTTAGTCTTTAGTTGGCCATCGTAGTGGAAACATGAATTTAAAAGAAGAAGTGGGTTGGTCACGTCAACAAACTTTAAAACTAATAAGTGAATTTATTGTTTTTTAGTGTTAAATAAATTATATCAGTCTTATTTACAAAAATTATTAAGGCTTTATAGACTTTTTAAGAAAATGTTGTATGAAATTTTGTTTTAAACAACGTTTTTAAAGCCTTAATAAGTTTTATAAATAAGGCTGTGTGAAAATATAATGAACGAGATTTTATGTAATTCTTTTAAAAAAAAGTTACAAAAAGTACTTCTGGATAATGTAACTATTTAGAAATATGAATACATTTTCGCGTTAATTCAAAAAAGATGATGAAAACAATTTTTTCATTTAAATTTTTTAGTAAATATTGCCAATAATAAACAATTGCTCATTTATTACCATTTTTCCTGCAAGTATGTTCCGATACGTTTATAACGAAAACCAAACTTCAAATGAATAAATAAAACACTAACACACACAAAGCAGTGTATACGCACACATTTTATGCCAGATTAATTAGTCTCGTGTCATTTAGAAAAGAACAAAAATTGTGCGGCATAAAAATTGTTCTCGTGTAAACTACCTCATTCAGATTACGACATGCGCATGATTTCCCGCTAGATGACGTATATTCCCCTAAGAAAGGGTTCCCAATCCATTCATTCCACAATAATTTTTAGGGCTGTATTTTTATCTTGTATGATTAATATTTTTATATTGACTTACTAGTGTAATTGGAACAGTGTTCCTGGTAATAACAAAATAAATTTTAAAATTTCGATTTTCGTAGAGAAAAAAGCGTTTTGGTAGATTTTTTGAATAATTTTGGTGGAAAAAGAATTTCTTGCACGGCAACGCTACTTTTAAATTTTGTCCAATAGTTTTACTTTGTGCGAGCGTTAAACAATTTAAAGTAAATGTTTTTAAACGGTTTTCTTATCTTTGTAAACGAAATGTCTTACAAAAAATTTTTGTAAAAGGTATTGTTAATGCCAAAATTATTAATTATTAAAAACCTTTCCTTCTTGATTTGTCGTTGTCCAGTTGGTAAGATTCATCCTCCGATTAAATACAAATAAATATCCAACCCATTTCCATACTGGTTGTTTTATTTCACGCTGAGACTTTTGTTTAATTTTCGTTATTTTGAGTCACAAAATAACTTTATAATAGTCTCTGAGCCCAGACTATTATAAAGCTCCATTCCATATACCTGCTCACCTATTTCGTCCAGTTGAGTGACATTCACCCTCATTTTTACAGGTAATTAAAATATATTAAGCAGTCTTTGCTCGTAATGTTTTATAATTAAAATTTATATGTGAACTTCGATAATGAATTATAAGAGAATGACTTAATTAACTTTCTTTGGTTTTAATGTTTAACAAGTTGATTTGTGTGGCCTTATAAAGTGTATCTAGTTGACCTGTAAGCCTTAAAAATATAGAAAATAATATAAAATTCAAATGTTTGTTTTTTTGTCATGAAAAACCCCTTTAAAAAACTTCCTGCAATAAACTGCAATGTAGGTCGTTTTTGTCATTGTAATCTTATTGTCGAAGTTACAAGCGCTTCATTTTGAACCACTATTTTTGACTGTACCTTCAATAAAACGATTTCGCATTTTCTTAACTCCTGGAAAAATAAATTTAAGCATCTTTTTTTTGCCTGCAACCTTAAAAATATAAGTAGAAAATAATTGTAACATTCCAATGCTTTCCTTTGTTTTTTTATTGCATGTACACAGATTTTTAAAGGGTTTTTCCCACTTTAAAAAACTACCTGTAATAAAAAGCAATGTAGGAAATCTATTTCTGAACACACCCTAAATAAAACATTTTTGGTTTTTCCCAATTATTTACTAAAAAAATAAATTTAAGCACCCTCAGAAATTTTTATAGGTAATTGTAAAATGTTGCATTTTTTTAAGGTAAATAGTCAGTGTTCATGGTTTGATATGAAAATAATTTTTTAAGTAATATCAGTCGTATTGTGCCTTTCAAAGTGAATTAGTGAATTTTAATTGAAAAATAAAAATAATAATAAATAAAACAAACCGTTAATTTAAAAAAGTGAAAAAATCTAAATCTTAGTACATATTTGTATACACAAATAAATAATTTTGCCCGAAACTTTGTTAAGTATAATGTGAGACTTGGCAACCCCGCAATTCAAAATTAATTTTGATTGGTCGAAACAAATATATATTATATTTCGATAAAAATCTGGATTTTTTAATTAAATTTAGTTTTATTTTATAAAATAAAATAATCTTTATTATAAAAACGGTGTATAAAGTGTTTAAAATAAGAAAATGTGCACGAAATCTTCGCCAAAAAAATCGAAGCAAAAGCAAAAAAAAAACATGAAGTGTGCAGTGGGCAAATGCAGGCAAAATGGTAGTCAAAAATCATGTGAGCAAATGTGTGAAAAATTAATTTTGTGCATATTTTTAATTAATTTAAATTTAGCTGTATCTTTTTATAGTTTTCCAAAGAACGATAAAGGGCTAAAAAGACTTTGGATAAAGTTTTGCAATCGGCGGGATACAATAAAGACCCACAGGGAGAGAATTTGTTCTCTACATTTTAAACAGGACGATTTTGAAAGAAATTTAATATTTGAAATGGGTAAGTTACAAATATGTTTTTTATTTGTTCAGTATTTTAATTAATAATTACGCATAGGATTCAGCAATCGAGCAACTCTGAAGTTGAAAGAGAGAGCAGTACCGACTATAGAAGCGGGTGAAACGGAAGAGGAGACAAAAACATTCGTAGAGGAAACAAAAACAATCGTGAAGGAAACAACAAAATTCCCTGAGGAACGAACAATGGTGAAGACTAGCACTAACGAAGACAGTTTACAGATCTACATAAAAAATTTGGAAGACAAAATGTATGTATCTACACTTTTATATATACTTTTAAATGTTTGACAAAAACTTTTACATATATGATCGTTTCTAGGGATGCATTGCGTAAGGAAAATAATATGCTAAAAATGCAAAAAAACCGAGCTGAGATCACTACTAAAAATTTGTCCCAAGAAGTTCAGAAGTTAAAGTTTACAAACGGAAATCTGCAGAAGGCACTGAGACGTCTTTTTACTGAAGGCCAAATAAAAAAACTTAAAAACGGTGACAAAAGACAAAACTTTACTGAAGAAGATATTGCTCAGTCAATTACGCTATATTCCACAAGTGCCAAGCCTTACAGGTTGCTGAAGAGAAAAAAATTTCCGCTTCCCTCCGTAAGAAAATTGCAGAGGTGGTCACAGAAATTAGATGTGTCGACAGGTATTTTGGATCCTGTTGTAAAAATATTGTCTGCGGCTAATCAAATGTCTATAACTATGATTGCCAAATGACAAAAATTATATTATTTGATATAGTAAAGACAATGCGGCAGTGTGGCTTTGAAATTGTTGCAATTGTTTGTGATTTGGGCGGTGGGAACCGAAAACTTTTTAATTAGCTTGAAGTTGATTTTAATAAGCCCTGGTGAGTGGTATATGTAGTAAGTATGTATTGTGTGGTAATTAAAGTAATTTAAAATTTACAGGTTTTTGTACGACGACACAAAAATATTCGTGTTTAGTGATGTTCCACATATGATTAAACTGTTAAGAAACCATTTCATTGACGACGGGTTTATCATTAACGGCAAAGAAGTTAAGAAGGATATTATTTTAAATCAGACTCGGGCGTTTCTTGGCACAATTGTGAAAATAATATTCACACGTATTCTTACCCTCTTTAATTTAGTCGTCGATGAGACAGCGATGAATGCACATCAGGCGGATGCTTACATATTTTTTTATATTTTTTTCAAGAATATTTGTCCAGCAAACATACTTGTCTCATTTCAAATTGATGATGATATGCGAAAAATAATTTGTTATAAATAATGCATTTGGTAACATACAATGCCTTTTATGTTATCAAAGCTTTAAGGAAAAAAAGGAATATGTCATTAAAAGACATTATGATGCTTTTCATAGTGATATGAATAAGTTTAATGGTAAGTTTTTTCTGACCTGAAATTTATTTGTTCAAAGCAGCGGAATAAATTATCATCGTCAAATTTGAAACATATTTTGCTATTACGAAACTGTGATAAAAGCATAAATGTGGATGATTTTGTTGTTGATAATTCGCTTTGAAGTTTTATGAATTCTTATCAAACTTGTACTTATTTATTTGTACCGTAATTGAAAGGGGTTTCAAAAATATACATATACAATATACAAAATTATACAAAAATTTTTTATATAGTAATATATTTAAAATTTTTCTATTTATCACTGTGACAGCAGTTTGTGGAAAACTAGAAAAAGTGAGTAAAGAATGATGTGTTTGAAAGTTAAAAAGAATTCTATATAAATCGCAAAAATTCTTTCCCATTTATTGCAGTTTTTTTTATTAAATTCGTTTAGACTTCATTATATTTGTACTGCACATTCTTCTATATTTCCGTTTTTAAGATCTCCTTTAAGTCAAATAATCTATATAGCCAATCACTATGGCTCAAACGTACTTCAGTAAACACTTATAGATCAGGGTGTGAAGCATTTTTTTTTAATTCTGTGAATGAGGGTGTGACACCTCGAATTGTATTAATAGTGAGCTCTGAAGCTTCTATAGCAGGGAATTAATAAACTGTAAATTTGGATGAAAAGGTGAAACTGTAGAACTGAAATCCAAAATTTGTCATTGCCCTATCGGAATTTCAATATTTTTAATATGTTTCCCATCAGAAAATGATCTTCCATGCCGATAAATATCAAAGCTTATTATGTTTGATACATCCAACCGCATATTTTTATTTGGTGAATTTTCACCTTTGTGCTCCACCAAGCAACGATTCTTTTATTTTTTTTATTGAATAGAAAAGATGATGAATTATTGTCCTATCTTTTTTAATTTTTTTATTTCACTGTTTACTTAGAAAAAGATTTATTTTCAATTAATAATTTTACTTAATCAACGTTTTCTCTCAAGATAAAAAATATGTCTTTTTATGTATAAATATATAATGCACCATTATCTTTCAAACGCTTGGCTTTGTGTTTGGTGGGTAGCTCGCAACCTCAACACATAAAAAATTTACTAATCCGTTGACAGTGCCCACCATTGTTTTAAATCTTTTATCGCTTCAATCTAGTGACTTAAAAATCACAAACAAAATATCAGTACATTATCTAAGCGTTGCTGGAGCTGAAAGACAGAAAGTGAAACTGGCTACGAAGCTGTTCTCACATACAGTTCCTCAATCAATTACACGAGCAGCCAGTTTAGGATTTTTGAGTGAATGCAGTCAGTTCTTCAAATTGGTAATGAGATGTTTTATTTTAAAATATAATAAAATCATTATAAATTTTTTACTAGACGAATGACAGGTTTGATATAATGAATTCAAGGGTACCAAGACAGGACGCAAGAGAGTGGTTACACGCATACGGCTTGTCACTTGGAATACAATATGAGACGTTAAATAATATGTCGCAAATGATGTTAGATATTCGTGTGATTGGCAAAAATACGCTCTTACCATTTCAAAAAGGTACACATACATTTAATTTAAACTTTAAAAAATTTATCTATTGTAAAAAATTTATTTCACAGGCATTATTCAATCAAATCACGCATTGAAGATGCTCCACGATGATCTAAAGAATCGATATAATATAGACTACGTCTTAACATATCGCCTAAATCAGGATCTTCTTGAGAATTTTTTTGGGATAATAAGATCTAAGGAAGGTCTTCATGACCATCCCGATCGTCAAGAATTTAAATATAGACTTCGGTCATATATTTTGGGGTACAACGAAGGCATCTTGGGCAGTAATGCAAATGTAGAAATAGACAATACTCCCGATTTGGAGGACGTACATTATTCATTAACAGGTAAATTTAAACTAACAATTTAAAATCATACAGTTTTTAAAGTTTCGTTTGATTTCTTAAGGTAAAATACTTAAAAGTGTTAATCCCAGCATAGAGCAAAACGATTTGCCAAAAGAAAATTATGAGGAGAAGGTGGAAAACCTGAATTATGATGGTTTGGAGAATTTGGCCGGCTATATTTGCAACAAATTAAAAATTAAGACCCCAGTCTCGTTGCTAAGCCTGTAGATTACTCGACACACTCATGGGTTAGACATTTAAATGAAGGTGGGTTAAGTATTCCATCAAACACTTTAATGGAAACGTTAAAATCTTGTGATGAAATTTTTGTAAAACTAAATGGGGATAAGTTACTTGCTACAAAGGGATATTTAGAAAAGCACTTGGCGGAAGCAAGGAATATAAAAGCAAGTGAAGAAGTAAAAAGACTTTTTTATAACCTTTACCAAAAAATGGTAAAAGGGTATATATAGGTTTGTCATTCCGTTTGTAATTTCTACAATATTAATAAGCGACACATAAAGTATATATATTCTGGATCCTTATGCATAGGGAAGACGAACAAGCGATGTCCGTCTGTCCGTCTGTCTGTACGTGAAATCGGTTTTCCCAAGCTCACAGAAGAGCTAGAGACTTCGTTCTTGGACTGGTGTGTCAGAAAAAGTGCTATTGAAAATCAGCAAAATCGAGCAGACGGTTTCAGAGCTGGAAAACTCATACTCAATATTCCCATAGAAAATAACTACCGAAAACTAGTTTTCATTACTTTTTTATTAAATTAACTTATTTTATACTTCGGTATGAATAAAATTGGTATTTATAATTAAAAAAAAGTTTTAAAATTTAAGAAATTAAAAAAACGTTTCCAGGGTTGGAAAACTTTAACTTTTTTTCTAATAATTAAACATATTTCATGTTTTAGGAAGAAGGCTATTTTCTCAGGAACGGTAAGAGCTACGGGTCTGAAATTTGGACAGTGTATGTAGAACTTTGGTCGCTACAACAACAAATATATAAAATCTAAAAATTAAAGGGTGTTCCAAAATGAGTGACGAAAACTTTTAAAATCCCATGTAATATACATACAATTGTATTATGTATGTACATATGCGTATTGACACTTGAAATTTGTAAAATTAGTGTATTTTTATTTATGCTACAATAATTAACACTAAAATTAAAAAAATTTAAATTAAAGGGTGGTCCATCAGTTAATGCAATTTTGACTATGTAATTTTAACAAATTGCTATATCTTGGAAACCGTAAGAGCTAAACTGTTGAAATTTTCAAAAACGGTAAAACTAAAAATCCAAAAATTATAAAATCGCCAAAAATTTAAAAAAAATCGCCAAAACGAAAAAAATCGCCAAAATGAAAAAAAACGCTAAAATTAAAAAAAACGCCAAAAACCGAAAAAAATCGCCAAAACGAGAAAAACGTGTCAAAACTAAAAATAAATTTCCACAATGACAAAAAAAAACGCAAAAAACCGGAAAAAAGCGTCAAAATTAAAAAAAAACGCCAAACACTGAAAAAATCGCCAAAACAAAAAAATTGCTAATATGAAAAAAATCGCCAAAATTAAAAAAACGCCAAAAACCGAAAAAAATCGCCATAACGAGAAAAATGTGTCAAAACAAAAAACAATACCCACAATGACAAAAATCGCCAAAACAAGAAAAATGCTTATATAAACAAAAATCGCCAAAAATGAAAATAAATCGCCAAAATTAAAAAAACGCCAAAAACCGAAAAAAAATCGCCAAAACAAAAAAAAAGCCTATATGAAAAAAATCGCCAAAAATTAAAAAAATCGCTTATATGAAAAAAAACGCGAAAAACGAAAATAAATCGCCAAAATTAAAAAAAAAAGCCAAAAACCGAAAAAATCGCCAAAACAAAAAAAATTGGCTATATGAAAAAAAATCGCCAAAAATTAAAAAAATTGCTTATATGAAAAAAAATCGCCAAAATCAAAAAAAATCGCGAAAAACGAAAATAAATCGCCAAAATTAAAAAAAAACGCCAAAAACCGAAAAAATTGCCTATATGAAAAAAAATCGCCAAAATTAAAAAAAACACCAAACACTGAAAAAAATCGCCAAAACAAAAAAAATTTCCTATATCTAAAAAAACGCCAAAATCAAAAAAATCGCCAAAATTAAAAAAAATGTCAAAAACCGAAAAAAATCGCCAAAACGAGAAAAAATTGTCGAAACTAAAAAAATTGCCAAAAAGAAATAAAAACGCCAAAAAAACGAAAAAATCACCAAAACAAAAAAACAAATTGCCTATATGAAAAAAATTGCCAAAAAATAAAAAAAAACGCCTAAATGAAAAAAAATTTTCAAAATCAAAAAAATTGCCAGAACGAAAAAAAATCGCCAAAATAAAAAAAACTCCAAAAACCGAAAAAAATCGCCAAAACGAGAAAAAAGTGTCAAAACAAAAGAAATTGCCACAAAAAAATAAAAAAAAATTAAATATATAACAATCGCCAAAACAAAAAAAAGTTGCCTATATGAAAAAAAATCGCCAAAATTTAAAAAGCACCAAATTAAACATAATGCCAAAAACCTAAAAATTGCACTAGAAAAAAAGTATGAATTTTTTCTCAAAATGAATATGTACCTACATATCTCTGTGCTTATGTATGTATCTCTATACTACATAAACGCACTTTGGTAAAGGGTATATAAGATTCGGCACAGCCGAATATAGCACTCTTACTTGTTTTAGATGCAGAATGTATTTTAGAGTACGGTCTCTTAATGCAGAAATGTCTCAAAATATAAATAAGTGTAAGAGAAAATTAAATAAAACAACAACGTAATATAAATAAAAAAAAAATTTTTTTCATTTTATTTTTTTTAACAAAAATAATAATTTGCCCCACTGTTATGTTGACATATTTTTTGAGAGTCGTGACGTCATTTCACCTACCTGCGCAGAAGAATAAAATTTTGTGTGCGTGATGTCGTAATCTGTTTTTCTATCATTCTTGACATTGAAATAATACAATTATCTTTTATAGGTCTCTTCATTATTGTGAGAGCACACGCAATTGTAATGATTGATTTTGAAGAACTCTGATTTAAGTACATAGTAATATTAAATGAGAATGTTTGAATAATGAAACAAGATTTAAATATATAATGTTAAATGAGAGTGTACATATGTATGTTTGGTTAATAATGAAACAACAGGATTTATATACTTATAGGTATGTACACATTTGAATCGGACAGAAAACAAATATTGAATATTACTCAACGTACAAACAGTTAAGGGCAAAATAATTACATCGCATATACATAGAATGATAAGCAATAGTTAATTGTACAATAATAAAATTAATAATAAGCGTTCCGCTACAGCCTCCCCCTCTGCCACATTAATCGTCACGATGATGTGGTAGGATTTCAGTAGTATTTCTTTGTTTGTCTTTGCCTTAGTATTCTGCCACTGCTTCTATTATTCTGCATTTTAGTTGGTGAGGGTGTGCTTATTGGTGTTTTTGTTGATGGATTTGGTACTGTTGCATCTGCATCAGAACTGGAAACGAATGTTGTTGATTGATTTTGAGTTTTAGTTGTTGTATTTGCATTTGTAACAGGTCGGCCACGTCTTCGTTTAGGATATATTGGGTTATCCGCCGAATTTTTATGTTATGTCAAGTCTGTTGCATGATATGTACCCAGTGGTATCTCCGGATTCTCTTCTGCCGCAATAGTATAGCAAGATCCTTTTTTATATATTATTTTGTAAGGACCATCTCGCCGAGGAATAAATTTTGATGTTAAGTGTTTTGTTGCGTTGCTTAAAACATGGGTTGCCACCAAGACTGTGTCTCCAATACTAAATTATATTTGCGGCCTTCGCTTTGAATTCACATAATTGAGATTTCGATCTTTTGATTTTTCGCTAGTTTCTTTTGCCATTTTTAAGGTATCAGCAAGTCTTATTAAAAGGGGTGTGATTTGAGGGATAACATTTTCAGACACAATAACAGATCTTAAGTCATGGTGCGCTTCCAAAGGACTCCTTAACTCTTTGCCGAATGTTAAATACGCTGCTGAGTAGCCAGTGCTATCGCATCTTACAGTATTCATCGCAAAACGTATCATAGGTAACTTTAGGTGCCAGGATGTATGTTCTTTTTCGACAAAAATCGCCAATTGGGTTTTATTATACCCTTTACCAAAAAATGGTAAAAGGGTATATATAGGTTTGTCATTCCGTTTGTAATTTCTACAATATTAATAAGCGACACATAAAGTATATATATTCTGGATCCTTATGCATAGGGAAGACGAACAAGCGATGTCCGTCTGTCCGTCTGTCCGTCTGTCTGTACGTGAAATCGGTTTTCCCAAGCTCCCAGAAGAGCTAGAGACTTCGTTCTTCGACTGGTGTGTCAGAAATTTTCCGAAAAATTTTGCTATTGAAATTCAGCAAAATCGAGCAGACGGTTTCAGAGCTGGAAACCTCATACTCAATATTCCCATAGAAAATAACTACCGAAAACAAGTTTTCATTACTTTTTTATTAAATTAACTTATTTTATACTTCGGTATGAATAAAATTGGTATTTATATTTAAAAAAAAAATTTTAAAATTTAACAAAATAAAAAAAACGTTTCCAGGGTTGGAAAACTTTAACTTATTTCCTAATAATTAAACATATTTCATGTTTTAGGAAGAAGGCTATTTTCTCAGGAACGGTAAAAGCTACGGGTCTGAAATTTGGACAGTGTATGTAGAACTTTGGTCGCTACAACAACAAATATATAAAAGCTAAAAATTAAAGGGTGTTTCAAAATGAGTGACGAAAACTTTTAAAATCCCATGTAATATACATACAATTGTATTATGCATGTACATATGCATATTGACACTTGAAATTTGTAAAATTAGTGTATTTTTATATATGCTGCAACAATTAACACTAAAATTAAAAAAAATTTAAATTAAAGGGTGGTCCATCAGTTAATGCAATTTTGACTATGTAATTTTAAAAAATTGCTATACCTTGGAAACCGTAAGAGCTAAACTGTTGAAATTTTCAAAAACGGTAAAACTAAAAAATCCAAAAATTATAAAATCGCCAAAAATTTAAAAAAAAATCGCCAAAGCGAAAAAAATCGCCAAAATAAAAATAAACGCTAAAATTAAATAAAAACGCCAAAAAACCGCAAAAATCGCCAAAACAAACAAAAAATGGTTATATGAACAAAAATCGCCAAAAATTAAAAAAAAATCGCCTAAATGAAAAAAATCGCCACAACAAAAAAAATCGCCAAAACGAAAATAAATCGCCAAAATTAAAAAAAACGCCAAACACTAAAAAAATCGCCAAAACAAAAAAAAATTGCCTATATGAAAAAAAATCGCCAAAAATTAAAAAAATCGCTTATATGAAAAAAAATCGTCAAAATAAAAAAAAAAGACCATAACGAAAAAAAATCGCCAAAATTAAAAAAACCCCAAAAACCGAAAAAATCGCCAAAACGAGAAAGTGTCAAAATGAAAAAAAATTCACACCATGACAAAAATCCGCAAAAATCGCCAAAACAAAAAAAATGCTTATATAAACGAAAATCGCCAAAAATGAAAAAAAAATCGCCTAAATGAAAAAAAATCGCCAAAATCAAAAAAATCGCCAGAACGAAAATAAATCGCCAAAATTAAAAAAAAAACCTCAAAAACCGAAAAAATCACCAAAACAAAAAAAAATTGCCTATATCAAAAAAAATCGCCAAAAATTAAAAAAATCGCTTGTATGAAAAAAAATCAGCAAAATCAAAAAAATCGCCAAAACGAAAATAAATCGCCAAAATTAAAAAAAAACGTCAAAAACCGAAAAAAATCGCCAAAACGAGAATAAATTGCCTATATGAAAAAAATCGCCAAAAATGAAAAAAAATCGCCTAAATGAAAAAAATCGCCAAAATCAAAAAAATCGCCAAAACGAAAATAAATCGCCAAAATTAAAAAAAACGCCATGAACCGAAAAAAATCGCCAAAACAAAAAAAAAAATGCCTACATCAAAAAAAATCGCCAAAAATTAAAAAAATCGCTTGTATGAAAAAAAAATCGGCAAAATCAAAAAAATCGCCAAAACGAAAATAAATCGCCAAAATTAAAAAAAAAACGTCAAAAACCGAAAAAAATCGCCAAAACGAGAATAAATTGCCTATATGAAAAAAAATCGCCAAAAATTAAAAAAAATCGCCTAAATAAAAAAAAATAGCCAAAATCAAAAAAATCGCCAAAACGAAAATAAATCGCCAAAATTAAAAAAACGCCATGAACCGAAAAAAATCGCCAAAACAAAAAAAATTGCCTATATGAAACAAATCACCAAAATTAAAAAAAAAACGCTAAACACTGAAAAAAATAGCCAAAACAAAAAAAAATTGCCTATATCGCCAAAACCAAAAAAAATTGCCTATATGAAAAAAAAATCGGAAAAAGCACCAAATTAAACATAATGCCTAAAACCTGAAAATTGCACAAAAAGTATGAATTTTTTCACAAAATTAATATGTACCTACATACATATCTCTGTGCTTATGTATGTATCTCTATACTACATAAACGCACTTTGGTAAAGGGTATATAAGATTCGGCACAGCCGAATATAGCACTCTTACTTGTTTTTCCTCTCTACTGGGTTAGCTTGAGGATGGTACACTGGAGTAAAAGAGTAGTAGCGAAATGCCGGTGCTGCGACAATTAAACTTGCAAAATTGTTGGCAGAAATTGTTAAATTGTGGCTGAAATTGTTAAATTTGGGTAATTAAAATTTGAAAATTGTTAAATTCTTGGAAATTTGTGAAATTTGATACCTGCGAGGGTGGTTCAATAAGTCCGTCCAAATTTTTGTTTACATAAGGAGTTTTTTGTTTACATTGACTTTGTGGGAACGGGTGATTTTTTTTGGGTTATACTAATTGTGATAACGGGTGATTTTTTTTGTAGGTGTGGTTTAAGGGATTTTATAAGATTAAGATTTCACAAGTGTATATGCCGACGGGAAAATCATGAAAATGATTTTTCCTAATACCAATGGTGAAAATAGTGATTATTAATTTTTCCTAATGCCGACGGCAATACATGGTTATTATTTTTTTCAAATGCCTACGGCAATGCATGATAATTTCTTCTAATGCCTACGGAAATGCATGATAATTTTTCGTAATGCCGACGGCAATACATGGTTATTATTTTTTCCTAATGCCGACGGCAATACATGATTATTATTTTTTTTTCAAATGCCGACGGCAAAACACATTTTTATTTTTTTCAAGTGCCGACGGCAGAACATGATTATTATTTTCTAGTACCAAAGGGAAAATTTCCAGTGTTACCAGACTATAGAAATTCGTTATCGTAATACTATATCAGTAATATCAGAGAAAATAGATTTGATGACTACTACGCGATTCTCATATGAATCGGGAGAATGTGTGTATGATTTCCTCACGCTAATAAATTGTTTATAAATAAAATAATTAAATAAATTAAAGAAAAAAACAATTAATTTAATTATTTTATTTATGTATGAAATGTTCTCTTGTATATGAACACCCTATACTTGTGTGTGGATGATCCAGCTTGTTTGTCGCTGGTATTTATTTATTTGTTTAAGAAATATAATTGTATGTATGTATGTATGTATGAATGTATGTATGTATGTATGTATGTGTATTTGTATGTATGACTGAGGATGCTTGTGCGTAAAATATTTTGTAGAATACATTTATATTTTGCAACGTAATCATTTTCTTTGTCTACGATTATTTTAAAGCAGCAAAGTTTCAATTAAGTACAGTCATCAGCAGAGAAACAAAAAGTAAATATGCTGCAAGGATACTGCTACTAATTTTTGTATAAATACGCCAACTTTTCTTACAATCACATCAGTACTTCATTGTATTTACAACCATCATCAGAAATTGTGTTAAAGTGAAATAATAACAATAAAATAATTAAAAATGAGTTCTTCAGGTTATCAGTGTGAAAAATGCCATAAGGTATATAAATACCAAAAGTGCTTTTTGGATCATGTCAAAAATCATAGTGTGCAGGATCAAGTGGTCGTAAGCCGGAACAGAAATCAAGAACAACCGCAGACATCTCTTGAAAATTATCAACAGCACCTAAATATGTCTCATCATCAGCAACATCCTTCTCTACATTACCCCCAATATCAAGTACCAATGAATTATCAACAATACGGTATGCCATGGAATAATCAGTTTTTGGGATTAGGAGTGCGAATGCAATATGAGTACCCAATTTACAATTATAATCCCATCACACCAGATAATCAAATGCAGCAGTATTCCAATTTGATGCAATGGCAACCTCTTAATTATCATCAACAAGAGCAGCAGCAACAACAAACTCAACAACAAGGTGTGGATATCAATGGAGGGAATTTGTACAACGATGCTATGGACATAAGTTTACCGGAAAGTGATGGAGAAGAAGAAGAAAGAAGAGAAGAAACTCTGCCAACTCTACTGAGTGCCTCACATTCTAGGACAGAAGAAGTAGCAGAGAATGTGAAATGTTTCAAAATATCGAAAGCCTTCAAAAATCATATCGCCACATATGCTATTTTAAATAGAAAGGACCAACTTCTTCTGGAAGAGTTTATGAAGGAAAACATAAATATTTTTATTGAGAGACTTCACACGACTTTGTGTAAGCATTCAATTATTAAATTTCATGTGAGTATTGTGGCGGAGTATATCAAAATTGTTGAAGAAGATTTGGAGTTGTGTGTTATAACACATATAGCTAAAATGAGTTTGGTGACGAAAGCAGACAACATAAAAGAAATATTCCGTAAACAGATTGAGGAGGTTTCAACCAAAATGTCCGAATTTGAAGAGCGCGATTCTGGTTGGACTTTATCACGCATAGTCCGAGCAGAAATCAACATCAACAAATCGTCGCTCGTCAAAGGATCAATTTGGATATCCACACCTCAAAAACTAGTAAGAAAATTTGCTTGCATCAATATTGAAAATGATGATGATGAATACTGCTTCAAGTGGTGTTTGATTGCTGCCATGGATACCTCCAAATACAACCATAAAGAACGTTGGAGTTCTTATGGTATTCAGGACATTTCAGCAGACATTATTTTTACGCGAAATGGTGAAGTGCTAAATTTCAAAAATTTAAGCTTCCCATTAGCTCTAAAAAAAATTAACGTGTTTGAGGTGAACAATCTTAGAATAAGCGTTAACGTATTTGGGTATGATGAGGGGGCAAATCAAATCATTGGTCCCTATTATGTGACTAAGGAAGAGAAAATTACTCATGTAAACTTGCTTCTTTAGGAGAATGGTGAAGTTCATCACTATATTTTGATAAAGGACATATCAAAGTAAGTTAAAAAATTATACTACACTTTAATTTAATGATACATATACTTGTTTTATATATTTTATAATAGATACATTTTACTAATAAATTTTTAACTATTTTTTATTATTCACAGACTTTTACGAAGTCTGATAACTCACCACCATGATAAGCTACATGTCTGCAACACCTGTCTGCAGTACACTCATAGCGAGAGTGGAATAAGTCATCATAAGACTGAATGCGGTAAAATCGTGACAAGTATGCCATCAGGTCCGGATGCAATTCTCAGCTTTAAGGGGCATCAAAAGAAAATGGATGTCCCCTTTGTGGTTTATGCTGACTTCGAATGCATCCTGGAAGATATAAGTGATAATGTAAGTAATAAAACTAGTTTAATTAAAAAGCACACTCCTTGTGCATTTAGTTATTATATTAAGTGTCTCCATAACAGTAAGTTAGATAAGTTAAGGGTTTATACTGGGAAAGATGCCTCCAAAAAATTTGTATCATATTTAGTTAAAGATTGTGAGAATATTTACAATAATTATTTAGTTAATAATAGGCAAATGGATACTTTATCCCCTTCTGATGTTTATAGTTTTTATAGTGCGGTAAATTGCCATATTTGTCAAAAATTTTTAGGTAAAGATCGCGTTAGAGATCATTGCCACATTAGTGGTAAATATAGAGGTGCAGCCCACAATAAGTGTAATTTAAATTATCAAATTCCCAAGTTTATACCAGTTTACTTTCATAATTATTCAAACTATGACTCACATCTTTTTATTAAAGAACTAGGTGAAATTTCAATGCAGCTGAAAGTACTTCCTCTCAATAAGGAGCTTTATATATCCCTCTCCCAATTTTCAGAAATGAGTGATGGTCATAAGCTTGAAATAAGATTTCTTGATACAATACGTTTTATGGCTGATAGTTTGGAATCATTAGCCTGCAATTTGTCGGATAATGATTTCAGCACTATAAGGTCCTTATTTCAGTCAGAAAACGAGTTTCAGCTTATTAAGAAAAAAGGTATTTTCCCCTATGAGTACCTAAATTCATTTCAAAAATTAGATGAGTGTCAGCTCCCTTCACGCAGTGATTTCTTTAATAAGTTGAACAATAAAGAGTGTTCTTTAAAGGGATACTCACATGCTGTAGAGGTATGGAATACTTTTGGTTGCAAAACTATGAAAGACTACATGGAACTTTACTTAAAAACAGATGTACTCTTACTGACAGATATTTTTGAGAACTTTAGAAAAGTTTGTAAGGGTATTTATGAGCTCGATCCATGCCAATATTATACAGCACCTGGCCTTTCCTGGGATGCAATGCTCAAATATACAAAAATTGAATTAGAATTATTGACAGACATAGACAATTTTATGAAAAAAGGTATACGTGGGGGGATCGTACAGTGTAGTCAAAGATATTCGAAAGCGAATAACAAATATTTGGAAGATTTCGATGCATCAAAACCATCAGAATTTCTTGTCTACTTAGACGCAAATAACCTTTACGGTTGGGCAATGTCGGAATATCTTCCTCATGGTGAATTCAGATGGTTATCGCAAGACGAGCTGAATCTGGATCCAAACAGCATACCTGATAATGGAACAGACGGTTATGTATATGAGGTCACGTTGGATTATCCCTCTCATTTACACGACTTGCATAATGATCTTCCTTTTTGCGCTGAAAATAAGAAACCTATGCAAGCGAAGTACAACAAGTTGATAACCGATTTCTCTACAAAGCAATCATATGTGATACACTTTAGAGTTCTAAAACAGTGCTTAGAATATGGCTTAGTTTTAAAGAAAACTCATCGTATTCTAGCATTTAAACAATCTCCATGGTTAAAAGGCTACATTGACTTAAATACTAGACATAGAGCCACTGCTAAAAATGCTTTTGAAAAAAAAATTTCAAACTACTCAATAATGCTGTTTATGGTAAAACCATGGAAAATGTGGACAAGAGGAGAGATGTTAAAATTGTCAATAGTTGGGAGAGAATGAACTGTAATCATTTGGGTGCCCAAGATTGGATATCAAAACCAAATTTTCATAGTTTATCTATATTTTCAGAGGACCTGGTAGCAATTGAAATGACAAGAGTCAAAACCTGCTACAATAAACCAATTTACTTAGGATTTTGTGAACTCGAGCTGTCCAAATGGAAAATGTATAATTTCCATTACGGGTACATGGAACCTAAGTTTAAGACAAAACTCTCCTTAAACTATATGGATACGACTCTTTTATATAATCAATAAAGACGGACGACTTTTATGCTGACATAAAAAATGACATACAAGAACAATTTGATACATCGGACTATCCTACAGACAACATTTATAATTTTCCACTAGTTAATAAAAAGGTGCTGGGTATGATGAGAGACGAAAATTGTGGAAAAATAATGAAAGAGTTTGTCGGGTTGCGATCTAAAATGTATTCATTTAGTGTTCAAGATCAAAATGATGTAAAGAAATCGAAGGGGGTAAAGAGAGCCATATTAGATAAATATAATTTAGCTACTTATAAAAATTGATTATTCATGCATGGTATCATTTTCGTATTAAGGAAACTAACCCTGAATACGAACTTGACATGTTGCTAGATGAGATTGCTAGAATGCAAGAAAATGGTTAAAATTAATGAATTTTTAGTGAATTAGTTTTACATTTTTAAATTATATATAAAATCTTTGTTATTAAGAAAAATTATTGTAAATAAAATCCTATTTATTAAAAGAAAAATTATTGTAAATAAAATCTTATTTATTAAAAGAAAAATTGTTGTTAATAAAATCCTATTTATTAAAAGAAAAATTGATGTATATGAAATCCTATTTATTGTTGTTAAAATTATATAATTATAATTATAAAATCCTATTAATTTATTTATCAAGAAAAATCATTGTACATATGTAAATAAATTTTTAAGAAAAAATTTGAAATAAAATATTGAAAAAAGAATGAAATATGTGACTGGTGTTTATTTCTTTAATGGTTTTACTTCGTTGGATCAAAAAAATTTTTTTTTTTTTTGCTTTTTTGCAAATTCTTGTTTTCATATCGCTTAAACATGCACAGTCTTGTTTTCATATCATTTAATCATGCACAGTCTTGTTTTCTTTGAGAACTTCTGTACAAGAGAAATTGAATTTCATAATATTATTAAATTCCATTAAATTTCATAAAGAGAAACAACCAAGACAATGGAAAATATTTTTCAATTGAGGTGAATACCAAAAAACTTACAAACAGATGATTCCTAATTTTCCTTTAGAAAAAATAATACAAAACGAATAATATTTTAATAATTCAATTTTATTTTATATTTATTTCTTTTGTTTCTTTTAATAATACAATTTAGTTTAATTTTTATTTATTTTATTTATAATGATGGAAACATTTCGTAGTATCCAATTATTAGATGTTCTAATATACTTTTTCGTAAAAAATATATTGTACATCTACAAGTATCGGGTCCTTCCTCATACACAGGATCATACCAAGGACAGCTTTTGAAGTGCCCTTCTGTGTTGTCTTCATCTTCCATAACTCCATATTCTTCGTTATCATCCAGCATATTTTGGAAAAATTTTATCATCTCCCAATGATCAGAAAGCCTGAAGCTTTCAAAATCTCTCATAAATTGGTTTAGAGTACGTCTTATTTGGCTCATTTTATTTGCTGATAAATGAATGATGATGAATGTTGGAAGGTTCCTTAAAGACTAATTTTCTCAGTAAATTTTTAAACATCTCTATTCCATTATTCTTTTTAGCACTCTATCTCTCTCTATCCCTTTTTTCTCTATAACTATCTCTTTCTGTCTATCACTATCCACCACTTATTCACTATTTCACCATAATTATTTTTGATTAATCTTCTTGAAGTCATCATCGCTTCTTTTAAGATCATTTCCAGTTAAACATTCAAAGTGAGAAGAACTAATTAAAAAAATGGACTCCACATCAAATCTAATTTCAAAATTTAATAATCTAAACAGCAAGACTTTAATCCACATAAAATAGCTTGAATCATCAACGAAATACACTATTAAAAATGTGTTACGTGTAACAACTAAATATGGACCAACTCTAAAAGTGGAAATGAATAAACACATAATGTTCCTGCTTAAACGGTATAATATTTTAACAGATGACGATATTAAAGATCTATCCAGTGGATCTTATTGCTTAAGCAGAGAAGGTGAAGAAAATCTAATCGTTGAGAGTGAGCTGAGTGAATTTCTAATTCAAAATTCCCAATTTCCTATTTGGCAATAAAATATATTAGCTTTGTATTTTAAATTATAAATAAAAAGACATTAAAGAGTTTTGTAAGATATAAATGTTTGTGTTTTTATTTAATATTTTCAGTTATTTCATAAAGAAATTTAAGACATAAGTGACCACAGGTAAATGTATTAAAATTCTGATGTTGGTTATAGTTGTATTTTACATTTGTACCAAGATATTTGACTACTTCTGAAGGAGGTTGTAAGTTTCCAAAGCTATCGAAATATTCTTTTTCATTGTTGTTTTTATAATATGCTACCCAATGTGTACCAGGTCCTGTTGATACATCTAAGTTGATTATTCCACATTCAATTTTCTTTGCTCGTTTTGGTAGAGTATTCAACATGAAAACTCCTCTAAAATATGGAATATTTATAGAGAAACGGTTTAGGTCCACATCAGATAGTGGTCTGTTGGGCAGCATCTCTAAGAGTTTTTTGATTCTTCTTTGTGAACTAAGCCATAACCTTTTTTATATGGTTTTAAGTAAAGTCCTTTGCCAACTGCTATAGATTCCATCGCTCTATTATGTCTAGTTGCTTCATCAAGTTGATTTTTGGCATTCTTTGTTGCATTTACAGCTTTAGCTATGGCAGCACCTCCAGTTGTTAGACTACCAATTGCACCCAGAGCAGTTAAAATCTGTATTAGAGGTAAAAATCCACCAATTTTTGGGACACGTATTACACGTGGTACTATAATTTGAGATTTTTTTCCTTTTAATGATTTGTTGATAGTTTTTCGTGCAATTTTAATAGCTGAGTTAATATCTAATGGCTTTTCCTTATTTAATATTTTTGTTGCAGCTCTAATTGATGTTCTAAACAGTTTTTTATCATTTAGCTTGTTCTTTCCAACATTTTTCTTTTTCTCCACACCCATACCAAATTTTGTTTTGGCTTTCATTGCGTTAGTAACCATATATGCAAATGATATTTCAGCAAGACTACTATTTTTTGATAAAACTCGATTCCAAGCTGAATTTTCCAGTATTTTATCAGCTTTATGTCTAGTACTTAAATCCTTATTTTTTGAATACACAATATCGTGATTTTTACAAGCAGAGTCCAATAAATTAATTCCTTTGTCACCTCGATTTAAACGTTTTTGTAGTTTTGTTCCAGGTCGACAGTACTGATATCCAGGAAGATGAAGTTCAACAGGTAGAGCGTTTATTATTTTATCTACTATACCTCCTCCAACGAAGGTGTTTTTATGACTAAACGTTTTCTGATATCGTATAACCATATTATCTAATTTTTTTTATAATAAGAGGTAACAATTATGAAATGCATTTAGTTATTAAAAATATTTTAGTTCGTAATATTGATGAATCATCGAACATTACTACAAAAATAAAGCACAGCCCGCTCTTACCAAATTCTATTCGTGCTCTAATAGTGGGACCATCAAATTGTGGAAAGACTAATGTTATGATTGGCTTACTAGAAAGTCCTAATGGACTCAAGTTTGAAAACATCTATTTATACTCAAAATCTTTATATCAGCCCAAATATGAATATCTGAAGAAACTAATTTCACCAATTAAAGGAATGGGATATTATACATTTACAGATAATGAATCAGTTATTCCACCTGACGAAGCTAAAACTAATTCAATTATGATATTTGATGATGTTGCATGTGAAAAGCAGAATAATATACGTACATATTTTTGTATGGGGCGACATAGGGATGTTGATTCATTCTACTTGTTTCAAACTTATACTAGAATTCCCAAGCATTTAATAAGAGAGAAATGTTATTATAATGTTTAAGCAAGATGAGACGAATATGAAGCATGTTTATAGGGATCATGTTGGCAGCGATATGAGTTATGAAAAGTTCCAAGAAATTTGTCGAGAGTGTTGAAAGGATAAATATGGATTTTTGGTGATGAGCAAAGATAATGAATTAAACAATGGTCGCTACAGAAAGCAATTTGACTATTTCACAACTATATAAACTACTCTTAATAAACATTCACTTTAGTTATTAATCTAACTTTAAACTTCATACATCTATTTGCTATAAGCTGAGCTGCTACCTGATAAACTGATCTGATAACCAGACCAGGTGCTAAAAAGCTGATCTGAAAACCAGACCAGGTCCTAAAAAGCTGATCTGAAAACCATACCAGGTCCTTAAAAGCTGATCTGAAAACCAGACCAGGTCCTAAAAGCTGATCTGAAAACCAGACCAGGTCCTAAAAAGCTGATCTGAAAACCAGACCAGGTCCTAAAAAGCTGATCTGAAAACCAGACCAGGTCCTAAAAAGCTGATCTGAAAACCAGACCAGGTCCTAAAAAGCTGATCTGAAAACCAGACCAGGTCCTGAAAAGCTGATCCGAAATCCAGACCAGCTCCTGAAAAGCTGATCTGAAAACCAGACCAGCTCCTGAAAAGCTGATCTGATAACCAGACCAGGTCCTAAAAGGCTGATACCTGATATAATAGCTGATACCTGTTATTTACTATTATTAAGCATGGATGAGAAAATTTTAAAACAATTGGTGTTGACAAGAAATGTCTTAAAGAAAAAGCTTCGTAGTATAAAAACTGGTGAAGTAGATACACGTGAACAACTAAGAGATACATTTAAACCTATAACAGAACTACTTAAAGAATTCATAAATAGTTCTAAAAAAATTAAACGAATTCCCATGAAAGAAGAAAGTAAAATGAAGGTAGAAGTTGAAAATAAAACAAGTCTTAAGCCTGAAAAAACATCAGTCAAGATAGAGTCAAGTACACCAAGGAAACCAGCTGAAGGAACAATAGTTGATAATACCATCTCATTAAATGATGCTAGTACTGTAAATGATGATGACGATGATGATGATGATGATTTTTACTCACAGACTTCCAATACAGAAGATACTTATACAGACTTATCAATCTTGGAAGGACGAAATGAACTAGATACAAACTATGGTCCACATAAAGATTTCAATAATGAATGGAAATTTGGTGATAGTACGCTCAAACTTAATGAAGATAAAATACAAGTTGGTGGTCAAATATGGGCCCTAACACCAGGGCTATTTTCTCTGTTTCATAAAATACCAAAAAATTATGATAAATTTGAACTCGAAATCTATAAAAAGATTTTAATTACTACTAATGCATATAGAAGAGACTATACACCTGATGGTCAAATAAAGGGTACTAGAGGATATAAATATAAACATATTATTAAGAAATTTATTGACGAGAAAAACCAGAAGAATTTACCCCAATCAACAGGATCTAAGCCAAAAGGTAGCTATTTAGGTGATGGAATGATGGAATTTAATATTAAAAATACTGGGATGATCCAAATGAGTTAGTAGATCGACTTCGACTACTGCTCGCATCACAAGGTGCAGGTCATACTAATCACAATAACGAGATTGTATCAATTATTGAAGAGCTACGTGAAGTGAATATAATACATTAACTTTAATAAAGTATATAAAGCATGTCTGTTGATAAATTTGGACACTACTTAAACGATACTAGCAACATAATTTCTTTAAAAAAGGCACCTAAACTGTTAGGGTTATTTGTGGATACGAACTACAACATTGATGTCCAAAACAAAAGGATCAAAAATGTTGCAAAAGTTCTGGAGGAAAACGATGTTATCAATAAATTGTTTCTGCAAATTCAAATCGAAAAACTAGAAGAAAAATTATTAACATACTTTAAGGCAGACAATACTGTAATTCAAGAAGATCTTCAAATGCAAATCGAAGAACTACAACGTGAAATAAAATTAGATATAGAAGAAAATTATAAAATTGAAAAAGATATCCAAAAAATGAAAACATCCTTTGAAGAACAAATTGAGCAGCTTAATGAGAAAATTTATAGATTGGAAAATTACATGTTTGTATCAATGGCTGAAAGAAATTTAGTAAACGAACTCCATAAGCAAGCACGAAAAAATTTTGTGCGTCGCAGAGTTGTAATGAAAGGAATTGATGACCTTTGGCAAGCTGATTTAGTTGAAATGGGGAACTATTCTAAAGAAAATAAAAATTATAGATTTTTGTTGACTGTAATCGACACATTTTCAAAATTTGCATGGGCAGTACCGCTAAAAGCAAAAACTGCACTCGAAACAACCAAGGCAATGGCAGATATTTTAGAATTGGGGCAAGTACCAAAAAACTTACAAACAGATGATGGTAAAGAATTTTTCAACAAAAACTTTGAAAAATTAATGCATAAATACGACATTAATCACTACTCAACATATAGCAGTATGAAAGCATCAATTGTAGAACGATTTAATAGAACATTGAAAGGAATGATGTGGAAAGAATTTAGCTATAATGGTTCATATAAGTGGATTGATATACACAAAGATTTAGTTAATGCATACAATAAAAAATTTCATCGCACAATTAAAATGTCTCCTATTAAAGTCAACTCAACAAATGAGCAAAAGCTGCTTAATACAGTATACAGTCATTTGAAGATGTATAAAATGTCGAAATTTAATGTAGGAGATCATGTTCGCATAAGCAAATATAAGCATATCTTTGAAAAAGGTTATACTCCAAATTGGACCACAGAAATATTCACAATTACCAAAGTTCAAAATACAAATCCTGCAACATACATATAAGAAGATTATCTTGGTAATCCTATTAAAGGTGGATTCTATACTGATGAACTTTCAAAAACTAGATTTCCAAATACATATCTAGTTGAAAAGGTTCTCAAAACTAAAACGAAGGAAGTATATGTTAAATGGCTAGGATTTTCAGACCAACACAATTCTTGGATAAGTAAAGATGAAATATTATAGTTGAAAGAAAAACTAAATCACCAACAGCATCATATCAAGAACAATAATAGCATTAATATTCAGAAACTAGAGTTAATTTTAAAATAAGAAAATGAAATAAATATGTAAATTATGCTTATAAACCATACTGTGTACTAAACTTTATTTAATTGTAATCAGTCTGTTATAATGTCAATAACACTCACTCTGAGCTCTAACTCATCAGAATTATCTGCTAGTTACTTTCCTCCTATTGAATTACATGGTGCATATGAGTGTGCTCTAACTGATTTTCATTCATACAACAGTATTCCAAATGTAGAGACTTACAACAATATGTTTCATATAGGAGAACATAAAATTTAAATACCAATTGGATCTTACTAATTAAATGATATAGTTGATTTTATAGAAGAGCAATACAAACGCCTTTGTCCATCAAATAAGATGTTTATTGAAGCCAATAACAACACAATGCAAGTTAAAGTTAATAGTTCCAAGGATCCTGTATATTTTAATAAGGACAACACAATTGGAAAACTTTTAGGATTCAATAGCAAAATCCTAACACCAAACAAATATTATTACTCAGATATTCCAGTTAATATTTTTAAAGTGAATCTCTTGCGAATTGAAAGTAGTATCGCTATTAACACATACATGAATAACTCCAAATCGCATACACTTCATGAATTTCCGATAAATGTGCCTCCAGGCTATAAAATAGATGAGGTTCCAAGAAATCTCATCTATTTACCTGTGAACACCAGAGAGATAAGTTCACTAGCTCTACGCGTACTTGATCAACACGGTGATTTAATTAATTTCCGAGGAGAGGAAATTACAATACGAATACATTTAAGGTCAACTAAATAATGCTAATATACAACACAAATACATTGAAAAATATAGCAGCAAAAACAACAACAACATTAAAGCGAACAGCTCAACAAAAATCTCTAACAACATCAAATAAAAATTTTCTGAAGTCATTGAATTTGAAATTAAAGACAAAATGAGTTCAATAATAGATGTCTTAGATAAACCTTTGTCTGATGAAAATATAATCAAAAAGGACTATCATACATATGTACCATACTTACAGTCTTACAACAATAATGATGAAATTAGAATTTCAATACAAAATCAAGATTTGTACGTGCTACCCAGTGAGAGCTACATTTATGTGCAGGGGTTTGTTGCCGATGATAATAAGACCAAATCTTCATCATCTTCAGAGAACTTTATACTAAAAAACAACTTTGTGGCATATCTGTTTGATGAAATTCGCTATGAGCTCAATGGAATTGAAATTGATCATACAAGATATTTAGGAGCCACAAGCACCATAAAAAATTTGGTTTCTATGTCACCAACTGAAAGCAACGTGATGCAAAATGCTGGATGGAACAAAATTGACGATGTCACTCTTGTAAATGGATTTTTCAATTTCTATGTACCTCTAAAAATGTTTCTAGGATTCGCTGAAGACTACAACAAAGCTATACTAAATGGAAAACATGAATTGATACTCTTGCACAATAAGAACGATGAAGATCTTGTGCGCTCGAGAGTTTCTACTGAAAAAGCTAAACTTACAATTTCACTCATCTCATGGAGAATCCCACATGTACAATTATCGGACTTTAGCAAATTGAATATGATAAAAATTATTAATAATGGTGCTTCTATACCTATGGCATTTCGCAGTTGGGATTGTCATATCAATCCACAATTAAACATAGGAACTAGCCATATTTGGAATGTTAAACTGGCTGCAAATAGAGAACGCCCACGTTTTGTATTGATTGCTTTTCAACAAGAAAATAAGTTTGTTCATTGTGATTTGACTAATTTAAAAGTACATTTAAATTCAGTCTCATATCCATATGATGATCTTAACATAAAGTTTAAAAATGAACGATATGCAATTCTATATGATATGTATATAAGATTTCAGCAAAGTTATTATATGAAAGAATCTCAACCGCTTCTAACTGCACCAGAGTTTAAGACAAAAGCTCCTATTATTGTAGTAGATGTCAGTCATCAGAATGAATCACTCAATAATGGACCGATTGATATAAAAATAGAATTTGAAACAGCAACTAATATTGCAGCAAAAACAACAGCTTACTGCATTCTTATTCATGATCGTATAATAGAATATATACCTATCAAAGGACAATTTCGAAAAGTCTTATAAATTGAGTAATAACAACATAATTTTTATAGACGTACAAGGTTTCAAGAGTAATTCAAATGATTTCATCGCAAAAGAAGTAGCGATTGTTTTCAACAATTATGAAATAACCATTTCATTATAAAATCCCCATTTGATTTTAAATGGTTATCAATAAAAAAGCAAAGAGAAGCAAAGTGGTTAACAAAAAACTATCATCATCTAAACTGGACTGCTGGATCAGTTTCATTTCAAAGCGTTTAAAATTTTTTTAAAGCCAACGCAAGATGTTCAACAATTTATGTAAAAGGTGAAGAAAAAAGACGATGGTTGGAAAAAATGTTAGACCGAAAAATTTCTAACGTTGAGGATATAGGCTGCATCAACTTTAAACAAATGGAAATCAAGTATCCAGAATATCTTTATTGTAGTTATCATAATTTTGGTGTTTGCGCATTAAAAAATGCTATTTTACTAACAAAAGAAATGTCTTGCTTTAAATGAACTTTTTTACTTCTTAAAATATGAATTTACATACATATGTATGTATTATTATAAAATTTAAAAAAATGTTAAACAATAAATGAAAACAAAATAAAAGAATGTCCAAGTGTTTTCTTATTTCAAATACAAACTACATAAATGAAAGAGAAGGAAGTGGGGAGGAGGAGAGGTAACTTTATTGCTTACTTGCAAATTTTTACTTTTTTTATTTCTCTGCTCATGATTGTATTTAATTGAAACTTTGCTGCTTTAAAATAATCGTAGACAAAGAAAATGATTACGTTGCAAAATATAAATGTATTCTACAAAATATTATACGCACAAGCATCCTCAGTCATACATACAAATACACATACATACATACATACATACACATACAATTATATTTCTTAAGCAAATAAATAAATACCAGCGACAAACAAGCTGGATCATCCACACACAAGTATAGGGTGTTCATATACAAGAGAACATTTCATACATAAATAAAATAATTAAATTAATTGTTTATTAATTTATTTAATTATTTTATTTATAAACAATTTATTAGCGTGAGGAAATCATACACACATTCTCCCGATTCATATGAGAATCGCGTAGTAGTCATCAAATCTATTTTCTCTGATATTACTGATATAGTATTACGATAACGAATTTCTATAGTCTGGCAACACTGGCAATTTTCCCTTTGGTACTAGAAAATAATAATCATGTTTTGCCGTCGGCATTTGAAAAAAATAAAAATGTGTTTTGCCGTCGGCATTTGAAAAAAATAATAATCATGTATTGCCGTCGGCATTTGAAAAAAAATAATAATCAGGTATTGCCGTCGGCATTACGAAAAAAATAATAATCATGTATTGCCGTCGGCATTACGAAAAATTATCATGCATTGCCGTCGGCATTAGGAAAAATTATCATGCATTGCCGTAGGCATTAGGAAAAATTATCATGCATTGCCGTAGGCATTAGAAAAAATTATCATGCATTGCCGTCGGCATTAGGAAAAATTATCATGCATTGCCGTCGGCATTAGGAAAAATTAATAATCACTATTTTCACCATTGGTATTAGGAAAAATCATTTTCATGATTTTCCCGTCGGCATATACACTTGTGAAATCTTAATCTTATAAAACCGCTTGAACCACACCCACAAAAAAATCACCCGTTATCACAATTAATATAACCCCAAAAAAAAATCACCCGTTCCCACAAAGTTAATGTAAACAAAAAACTTCTTATGTAAACAAAAATTTGGACGGACTTATTGAACCACCCTTGCAGGTATCAAATTTCATAAATTTCCAAGAATTTAAGAATTTTCAAATTTTAATTACCCAAATTTAACAATTTCAGCCACAATTTAACAATTTCAGCCAACAATTTTGCAAGTTTAATTGGCGCCGGACCGCCATTTCACTACTACTTAAAAGTTTGATCTATACCCAAACAATATGTAAGTTGTTGCAGAGATAAACTGACAGCCATTGTCTGTATGAATTCTTCTTGGAACTCCATAACGTAAAACGATTTTACTTAATAGAATCGTTGGACAGTTTTCTGCAGTTGCTTCCTTTAATGGAAACCCTTCAATCCAGCGACTACAAATATCCTCTATAAGTAGGATCCATTGATGTCCTGTATTTGTACGTGGTAATGGGCCGACGAGGTCTACAGCAATTACTTCAAAACTTTGATTACTAGAAACTGTCCGAAAATAGCCGGCGGGTTTATAGTTTCTTGGCTTGTATTTTTAACATTTAATGCATCTTTTTACATATTCGGATATTTCGCCTCTCATACCTTGCCAGTAATAGTGTGGAACAATGCGATTGATCGTCTTTTCTATGCCATAATGACCTGCTGCAGGGTCATCGTGAAATCTGCGAAGAATTGTGCCTCGCATTGACTTTGGGACTACCAATTGTCCATTTTCCGAATCTTGGTCAGAACAATTTTTTTTATACATATATTTATTTATTGTATCTTCAAATATGAACTAACAATAAGTGATAAAATCTTAAAGCTAAAATATAATTACTTAGCAAGACCAGTGTCGGCCAAAACTTAGTGATAGTTTAAATAATACAAAGTAGTGATAAGCAAAAAGGAAAATTAAATGTAGAGTGTTGAGTATAAGAGCCCTTGTGTCCCTCTTTTTTAGGCGGATGTGACCAGCAAAATTCAAAATATTACGGGCAAGCGGATTAGGATGTGACTCGAGTTTTGTTAAATATTTGCCTGCATATTTTGCTATTTCTTCAATCACTAGTGGCATTTTTAAATCACGATGCAAATTTGAATTCTTAATGTACTATGGAGCAGATGTTATTAACCTTAAAATTTTGTTTTGTCTTCGTTGAATTCTCTCTACATTGCAAGCAGAAGCAGTGCGCCATAACTGGATACCGTAACACCATATTGGCTTCAAAAGCGACTTGTATATTAAAAGTTTGCAGTCCAGACTAAGTGAATTTCTGTCAATCAACCAGTGTATTTGAGAAAACTTAATTTTCATCTGAGTTAGCTTAAAGTCAATATGATGTTTCCTGTAAGCCTTCGATCAAAGTGTATACCAAGGTATTTTACTTGGGAATGTTGAGGAATATTTTGATTGTTGATTCGAATGGGGGAACAAGTATCTCTTCTTAGGGTAAACGTTGTATGGACACACTTTTGTTCATTGACTTTAATTCTCCATAAGTTCAACCAGATTTCCAACTGTGTAATATGTTCTTGAAGATATCGGGAAGCCTCTTGCGAGTTTTTGTGCATACTAAGGCGGGCTGTATCATCGGCAAACGTAGATGTATGGATATTGCTGCTCAAAGGCATATCACCCCAGTATGCTCCCCTGTGGCACACCGGATGAGATAGATTGGGGCAGACTCATGAATTCTCCTTCCACAATCGTAAGCTTTCGGGTAGTTATGTAGCTTTCTAATAGATTCAGAAAATTTATTGGTAAATATGATTTTAATTTTAAAATAAGGCCTTTATGCCACACTTTATCAAAGGCCTGAGAAACGTCAATAAACAGGGCAGAACAATAAATTTTTTCTTCAAAAGTTCTTCTTATAAATTGCACCAATCTATGAGTTTGTTCAATTGTGCTGTGCTGACTTCTAAAACCAAATTGATGGTCTGGGATGCACCCACTATCAGTTAAAATTGGGGACAATTTTGTCATGAGCAGCTTTTCGAAGAGTTTTGACATTGTTGATAGCAGACTTATTGGCCTGTATGACTCAGCCTTGGTAAGGTCTTTGCCCGGCTTTGGAATCATTTTGACCTTTGCAAGCTTCCAGCTTTATGGATAATACTCCAGTCGTACAATGGCGTTAAACATAAATAACAGGATTCTAATTGCAATATGGGGCAAGTTTATCAGCATATTGTTACTTATTCCATCAATACCTGGAGCTTTCTTTGGGTTGAGTTCAGCAATTAGGTTCTCAACAACACGCGTCTTAAATTTTATGGGTCGAGGGGGTAGCGCAACTACATAAAAAAAGACATACAGTTTTTTCATATGTCAGCAGCTCTTGGAGTCGTCTAGTGCACTCTTTAAATCTAATTTTATTTTGGGGTGATCTGTGCTGTTGCCATTCCCTTATAGCTGTCCTTTTTTCACGTAAAAGACGTTCAATGACTATAGAATAAATTCTATTAAACCCAGTCTGCGGATGGGAAGTAGTGGCATGTTCAGCAGCCTGTTTAATATTTTCGTTAAGATTTTCAATCTTAGATTCAATATCACCTGGTGTTCTTAGGTTAATATTTTGCGTACAATGGCTACTGAGGTATTTTTTGAACCCCAGCCAATTAACACGGTTGATCATCTTTACATATGGGACAAGGAAGTCACTTCTTAGTGGGCTACAAATTGTAACAATCGTGGGAGAGTGATCGGAGGAGAGATCTACAGAAGCTTTAACATGAATTAATTCCCTAGTGATATTTTTCATGACTCCAAAATCTATAACATCCGGAATTTTTTGTATGTCCGTAGGCCAGTAAGAGGGCTCCCCACTTGAAATGACGTCCAAGCCCATTTTTGAAATTGTGTTGAACAATGCCCGACCTCTAGGTGTAATAAGACGAGAACCCCAGAACTAATGTTTTGCATTGTAGTCCCCAGCTGCTACAAAACAAGGGCCAAGAGATTTGTAGAATTCCTCGAATTGATCCTCAGTAATTGCGAATCTGGGAGGGGAGTAAATTGATGATATCACGAAATTAGTAACAAAATTTTCGACACAAATATTTGTTGCTTGTAGATGTTCTTCACAAATGTTATCAAGGACATAGTGTTTGAGTCTTGACTTAATTAGAATTGCTGACCCACCGCATGCTGGTCAGAACAATAACGATATAATACTCCATCTATCATTAAGTATCCACGACTTGTATATCTGTATATGTTTTCATCATCAGCTTCAAAAGAAGAACTAATAGCTTGTATATTTGAATCCTCTAGTTGAGCTTTTCTTATGTCTGCTGAGCCTTGCTGCGGAAAATCTATACTTATGGAATGGCACTCACATGCGATATCTGTATGCTTTTCTATTTGACAAAGTGGGCGTGAGAGTGTGTCTGCGACAACGTTTTGTCTCCCGGGCGTATAATAATATTTAATATTATAAGGTTGGAGCTTGAGAGCCCATCTTGCTAAACGTCCTGTGGGTGATTTTAAACTAAAGAGCCACTTTAAGGGTTGATGGTCCGTTAAAACTGAAATGTCTGAGCCTTCGATATAGCCACGAAACTTTTTCACAGCCCAAACTACTGCTAACGCTTCTCATTCTGTTGTCGAGTAATTTCTTTCAGCGGGAAGAAGTAGACGACTAGCATATTCTATTGGGTGTTCGTTTTCTTTCTCCCCCTGAAGTAGAACAGCTCCGAGTGCGTAATTATTGTCATCCGTTTTCAAGACAAATGGTTTCTTTTGGTCCATTTGCTGCAAAATTGGTGGTGATACTAAGCATTGCTTTAGTTTGTTGAACAAATTTTTCTCTGCATCAGCCCATTTCCATTTCGTGTTTTTTCTTGTTAGATTTGATAAGGGTTTTGAAATTTCTGCAAAGTTAGGAATGTAACGTCGATACCACGAGCAGGTTTGTAAAAATGAGGTCAATTGTTTTAAGTTTTTTGGGTGTGGTCTTTGTAAAATTGCTGCTGTTTTTTCAGGATCAGGCTTCAATCCATTAACTGTCAACACGTGTCCTAAATACTTAACCTCTGTTCTACAAAAATTACACTTTTCGCGATTCAATTGAAGCTTAACAGTTTTATTCTCTGTAATGTTTTTCTAAGATCTTCTATATGGGACTTAAAATCGTTCGAGCAAATAATTATGTCATCTAAATATGCTAGTGTGACTATCCCCGGTAGACCGTTTCGAAATTTGTCGACAAGTCTTTGAAAGGTCCCCGGTGCATTTTTGAGTCCGAATGGCATTCTATTAAATACGTAAATACCAAATGGGGCAGTTTTTAGTTTATCGGTTTCAGACATTTTTATTTGCCAATATCCTGCTTTTAGATCTATAGTAGACATGTAAGAAGATACTTTTGCGGCTTGCAGTAAATCATCCATTCTTGGGAGAGGATATTTATCAGTAACGGTGATTGCATTTAGACGACGATAGTCAACACATACTCTAATGCCTCAGGTTTTCTTTGGAATCAACACAACAGGAAATGCCCATGGTGATTCTTCTTCCTTAATTATTTAATTTCTTAGCATATCGACGATTTCTATTTTTAGCTTTTCTTTCATAACAAGTGAGATACGGTATGGTGAGCAAGAAATGGGAGGATGTGCGCCTGTATCAATAAAGTGTTGAACATGTGGAACTCTTTCTGTGGTACTTTCAAAAACAGATTTAAACTCCTTTAATAAATTTTCCAGACATAGTTTGTTTCCTGTTAAGTTTGTTCCTTCTGAGTCTTTAAGTTTAAAATCAAATGAATTTATATTGATGACATCAGTTTAAACAATTTCCTGTGATTTATGTATCATCAGATTTAGTTCTTTTTAGCGGTGGAAAAAGGTCCCAATCATATACGTCGCACAGTGGCTGAAAATCGTTTTTCATTGGCCAAAATTCTGTAACTTTTGAACTGATCAAAATATTGAAGTAATTTTTATTTTAGTGGATAGATATTTAGTTCAGTTTGACTCAGTTTTAATTACATTAAAATTGATTGAGGACTTTTTAAGGAATTCTAGCTCAAAGTTGAACTTTTGAATTTTTTTAACTTTTAGAGTGAAATATGGGTTTATTATTTTTTTATTTATTAAAAAATTTAATATATGGAAATTAGTAATAATTATAAATATGTTTTGTAATAATGGAATTTATTTAATGTTACACTCAAAAAAAATTTTACACTAAAAAAAAATAGTAAAATCAACGATTTTGCTATTATTACAGAAAAATTAAAAATTTTTTGCTGTCTAATTTGCAATTTTGTTTACACTCGAAGAATAGTTACACTTAAAAAAAAACTTTAATAATATTATCTAAAAATATTGCTATTACTACAGAAAAATGTATTATTTTTTGCTGTCAAATTTGATCATTTTAAAAAACATATTAAAAATAAAAACTGCAATAAATTTTAATAGCATTTGTAACAATGGTAGGTTCTGTTTATTATTATTTTTTACTAATAGTATGCTTTTCGTGCCTTAAATAACAATGAAAGGCAATTATGATTATTATTCATTTGACTCAAATATTGATTGTAAATATTCCATATTTTGTTCTGTGCTATTTCTGTTCTTTAGTAGTTTTTTGGCTTCTTCATCTAAATCCCGATGTTCCACTTTCCATTGATTTCGAATACTGGAGATGAACGGATCTGACGTTGCCAATAATATATTAAATAGATCTTCATTTGTTGAATTTCGTGAAATTTTTCTAGTATTGTGCTCTCTATAAAATCTGTAATCCTTGTTTCTTTTTTCCTGAGCCTCCTCTGATAGATCTCCAAGTGGCACCAAATGATATTTAATGATATCTTCTCCATGATAAAGGATTTTATGAACTGTTGCAGACATATTTCTCCATGGGTAGTTGGTTGTATATATTTTTGCAGTTTCCTTAGCATAATCTCCAAATTTTCTAGAGTCAATTTCTTCATTGCACGCAAGTACTTCTAGGATTATTTTAAACCTGAAAATAAGGTTTAAATCCACTCCTGTTATTTCAGATGCTGTTTCTGGATCTGAAAAGAATCTTCTTGCGGTATTGCCATCATTTGTATTGCCTGACCCTTGTTTTGGCTGATCTATAATCAATCCTAATTTGCGATATTCATCTAGAACATGTTTCTTTTTTGAACTTCTTAACTCTTTGTTGGTTTCGTTGTTTCTTATTGATCCTGAAGACAAGAAATCCAAATCATAACTGATTTTTAGTATGTGTTCCATAAGTCGTATTCTTGCATGTAGTGGTGATAATCCAAATTCATATGCATCGGTATTATCTAATGATTTTGTCAGGACTTGGTTTAATTGGGTTGATGTTGCTTGGCATATAATGCAGCTGGATGCAGCCTTCGTGTTAGTCAAAGCCTGACCTACTTTTCCATCTATCATTGTCAGCACTAATTGGTAGCTTACTTCAGTTTGCTGCCCATCTAACTGTAATTGTAATGGCTGTAGTGTTGCAATTTGGGCCTTGATATCACTAACTTCTTTGTTAATGGCATCATGAGTTTCTTTTTTGAATTCAAATTTAATTGGCCTGCAGTATTTCGTAGAAGATGGTGTCTCATTTTTCCAAATATCCATTGTTTGCGTTGTACTAGTCGAAGGCTCTGAATCTTCCAAAATCTTTTTCAATCGCAATGGTACAAATGATACCATGAACATATCTGAGTCCGAAATATTTTCACATACAGCTTGTTTGTATTGTTTTTGTCCCGAGGAACCATCACATCCCCATTTGCAAAAAAGAATTAACTTTGTGTTTTCATATTTCTTTAACTCATTTCCTGTTATTGATTGTAGCAAGCGTTCGGCTGTGTGATCAAGTAGAGATTGTAGTTGTACCTCTGCCGAAATTGGTGTGATTGTAATAGTGTCCTTTGATGGCAAACAGTCTATTTTAGCAGCGGTTATGTAATGATATGCTGGATACATATTTGACCCTTTTTCAATCGCACGCAGTCTGAGCTTAATATATTGCTGTTTTGTTAATTTCAAATCCAGAAATAATGCTAATGCCTCCTCATTTGTGTACTGCATCACTCGGAATTGGTATACTTTTAAGAATCCGTTTTGTTCTCACTGGACTAGCTTTAGCAACTTTTTCAATGATATCCACTTTTGATAATTGGTTCTGTGATCGTAATTGATGTAGGAAAGATTCTTTTATATTTGTACAACCAATTGCATCGTTAAAATCTTTAAGTTTCCGCCTCTTAGATCTATCACTGCAGTTGCCCATTAATGATTTGCGTGGTCTTCCAGCCTTATCTTGCTTTGCTGTTTCTGCAGCGACAGTAAGTTGGCCTTCTAACCAGTTTGCACTTTTTATATAAAAGTTTTGTTTACTGTAGCTAACTTCTTTGTAGCGTTTTTTTAGTGCTTTGACGAAATTAGATAATTGCTCTTGCATTTCGGTGCTACACGAATTTAAGTTTAATTTTATTTTAACGTAACTAAGAACATCTTCCTAGTTTTTGTTTCTAAAATACTCTTCGGCCAGTTCTTTATAACTGAAGCTCTCCATATTTATCTGAATATTTTTATTTGTTATATTTTATCCGTACAATTAAAGGATTAACTTATTACTGAGTAATCCCTTATGGAATCCGTAGTTTTATACATTTTTAGATACATGTTATTCACACATTGATCTTCAATTTCATAGCAGGTAGTGCTTAAATTGAACAAAACTGCACATGTTATTCAGACCTTAATATCAGGTAAAACTGATTAGTATCTCGCCAATATGGGGTTGTTTTTTATCTTTAGTGGTTTAATGTCGCCATTATTGTTATAAAAATGTTTATGACTTTGGTTGACCCTAACATTTGATAACAGGTAAATTCAGAAAGAGATCATATGTTTACTGTAGAACCTATTGTGATAATTTTATGACTTATTTTTTGCTGATCAAAACAAAGCCATTAAACCCTTTCGCAGGTATTATATTTAATTTTTTTCGTTTTACGTAGTCTAAAGTAAAAAAAACAAACTTTTAGGCAAAAAAGTGAAAATTTAAGACACTATTGTATACGAGTACTTATAGGGCTGTTTAAATTAATTTGAATTTTTTTTAGAGTAATTTCATTAAAATGAAAAAAGTGTTCTACCCACGGGTCGTCACGGGTGCAAAAGTATATATAGCGTTAAAGAGGACACTTTCACCTTTCTTTTGGTGGTATACGTTTCTTGTTCCCTTTTGTTCCCTAGAAGTTCTATTCCACTAAAATTTAAATTTGAGAAAAATATAGTAGTTTCATAAATATTTCATAACGCCCGTAATATTAAACGCTAGAGCTGTGACCACTTACAACAACTAAAGACTATAGTCCTACCAACATTATAAAAAAGACCGCAGGCCGTTATCGATGATAGCTTGCGAGTAGTAACCATTTATTTTTGATAAAAAACAAAAGAAAAACACCTTTTTCTGAAATTAAAAAAACGGTTGAGTTTGACAGCATGCCACGCCCACAATTATCAATAGTTTAACCTAAGTTTTTGGCTACCTTAATCTGGATATATTAGCTACAAAAAGGCGTAAAAATTTTAAAAATCGGTGACAAAAAAAAATTAGACTTTTGGCCAATGAAAAACGATTTTCAGCCACTGTGCGTCGGTTTCTAAATCATTTGGTATACTCCCTGCAAATATTATTATTTATTTCCCCAGGAGAATAATCGTAATTGAACGCATTATCTACTCTTTTAGGTGTTTGTTTACCGGAATTTTGGTTTTTATTTGAATCCTCAAACCATGTTAGAAAATTTTCTACGTTGCTATTGTGTTCCACAATATTTGTATGTATTAACGGAATTTGTTTTAATACGTTTGGCTTAGACCTTTTAAAGAAAAAATGTGTAGCAGGCTCATCCTTGAAATGCCAAATTCTTTGGGTTAAAGTAAACTTGCAAAATTGTAAATTAAACTTGCAAAATTGTTGGCTGAAATTGTTAAATTGTGGCTGAAATTGTTAAATTTGGGTAATTAAAATTTGAAAATTCTTAAATTCTTGGAAATTTGTGTTTTCGGCGGCGCTTTGATGTTTTTTGTTTACATTAGGAGTTTTTTGTTTACATTAAGAGTTTTTGTTTACATTAAGAGTATGTCTGTCTTTTTGTATGTCTCTCTGACTGTCCGCCTGACCGTGGGAATTTTTTGTGTGGAATATTTTGTGTGAATGTATTAAGGTGACTCATAGTTTTGAGGTTTTTATGTGTGTATATGCCGACGGCAATGCATGATAATTTTTCCTAATGCCTACGGCAATGCATGATATTTTTTCCTAATACCGACGGCAATACATGATTATAATTTCTTTCAAATGCCGACGGCAAAACATGATTATTATTTTTTCCTAATACCGAAGGGAAAATCATGGAAATGATTTGTCCTTATGCCGACGGGAAAACGTGAAAGTTATTTTTTCTAATGCTAATATAGGTGTTGGTAGACTGTGATTTGGGTGGATGGGTGTTTGTAAGTCTTGTAATATGTAACCGTAGGAGTTTGTGGATGTATCTGTCTGCAGGAATTTAAGCAAGGCTTTGTTAAGCAGGGCGGCGGGGGTGTAGTTGAGGTAGATCGATTACATGCATGCATGTATGCCTGTGCGAATTTAATCCTGATCATGATTTGAGGTGGGTGGGGGTGTTGTGGAGGTAGATGGATCGCCTGTATGTGTGTTTGTTTGTGTATGTGTGTGTGTGTTTGTGTATGTGTGTGTGTGTATATATTTCTGTAGGAGCTTAAGGCTGATCGCGATTTATGAGGGGCGAGGTATTCTAGTACTATGTAACCTGGGGAATCTGTATGTTTGTATGCATGTAGGAGCTTAAGGCTGACTATGATTTGGGTGGGTAGGGTTGTTGATGTAATATGTAGCCATAGGGATTTGTAGGTGTGTTTGTCTGTAGGAGTTTAAGGCTGGTCGTGATTTGAGGTGGGTGAGGATTTTGTTGAGGAAGATTGATTGTGTGTATGTATGTATGGCTGTGAGAATTTAAGATGATTGCGATTTATTATAGGCGATATGTTCTTGTTATATGTAGCCGTGGGAATCAATATATGTATATATGTCTGTGGGAGTTTAAGACTATCCATAATTCAGGTAGGTGAGAGTGTTCTGTTGTTGAGATTAATATTATATATTGTATATGTATGTATGTATGTATGACCATAGGAATTTGTGAATGTATATCTGGGAGGATGTCAGGCTGGTTTTGATTTGTGAGGGCGGAGTGTTGTTAAAATTTTCTTGGATTTTTCTTAGATGAATCCTGCTATGTGTGTGTGTATGCGTGTGTATATGAGTTTCTCGTGCTGGTATTTATATGTAGGTAGCAATAAATTGTTTTCAATATCGACATTTGGTACTATAAAATACTATCATGTATCTGAACTTCCCTAATCCTAGTATGTTTTTATACTTACGATTGCTTTATATATTTTTTCATGCTTAAATTTCTCTCGCGTTAAAGTCTGCCTTTGAGAAATTTGTTTATATTACAGATTTTGTTTGTTTAACTACATCCACCTTCTTTGACTGGACGACTTTTCGACACACAGAAAAAAAAGACCAACTTAAAATCAGTAAAAACCATGTTGAATTAATAAGAAACATTAGCGAATGTTTAGTCATATTGAAATTTCTTATTTCAATGTGGAAAAATATTAATTTAGAGTATTCATTTATTAAACTCGTTAGTTTTTAGGTATCTCAACATATATTTTCTATTATTGAATTAATGTGACGCATTCTTATTTTTACGCAACATAATTTCCTTGACCAAGCGAATTTATGCTTAATATATTTTCATGATGTAGATATGTAAGTGTGATTGTTAAGATCTAATAAATACTTGCGCATTGATAAGAAATTTGATATGTATACATACATATGTATCTACAAATTGATTTTATGTTTGCATGTATGTATGTATGTACATACAAATAAGTGTTTATATCAATCTTTGAATACATATATTTTCGTCATGTCATGTCTTTTGTTGTTGTTGTTGTTGCTGCTGCTGATGTTGCTGTGTATAGATGTGAAATATCTTCAGCTTTTTTATTTGAAATTAAAAAAAACGTTGTTTTAATTTTCATTTGCATTTACTTAAAAGTTTGTGAAGATTTTCTATTTTAAGTAAAGCTGAATTCCTGAAGATACATACTCTAAAGTAATAGTAACTATAACAGAAATATTTCCTATATTTAATTTAAATTTGCTTAAAGTTGATGCAGCCTATATAGTCAACGTTAGAAATTTTTGGAGGGTGTACATTGCAAAACCTTTCAAAAATGCATAAACATTTTTAAATGAAACTGATTTAGCACCTCCAGCTTTGGTGATGACAGTTTTTTTTTGTTAGCCAGTTTGCTTGGTTTAACTTTTTTTATTTTTTTGATAAACATTTAAAATCAAAGGGGAGTTTTATAATGAAATTGCTACTTTTTTATCCAATGAAATCAATTGAATTACTTTTGAAACCTTAGTCCTCTATAAAATTTATGTTTATTTTACACATGGCTTAATTTATAACAGCCGTATTCATAAAAATTTTAAACAGCGTTTCATAAGGTGTTTAAGCAATATTCGCTAAAAATGTATTCATAATAGAATTTTAGCTTAAAAACCGTTTTTTAAACCTTGCGTAAATTAGCAAATTTTAAAATTGACTGCCCCCATGTTTAAACCAATTTTAAGATGACGTTCTTGTGATTTTGCTTCGTGTTTGTTTACATTTTTAGTTTTGACTGCATGTATGTGTGTATGTACATATGTACTTATGTACATACATATGCATATGTGAATGTTATTCAGAAGAAGAAAATGAAATTGTATTTTTTAGCAACTCATGACGAAATTTCAAATGGACTCCAAATAAATATTTACCAGAGAAGGAGCAATCAGCTTTCCATTCCCATTTCTATTTTTTCTCAATGTATGTGTAAAGAAAATTAAAAATAATAATTATAGTGATGTATAGAAACTCACAACAAATAAAATAAAACTCGTTATTCTAGTGCTTCTTAATCTGCAATAAAAAAAATCATATAATAAGCACTTTTAAGAAAGATTCGCTGTAATCTATTTTTATTTTTTTTTAAACTTGTACGAGTTGGAACACATTTTTTATATATAAAAACAATATTTTTCCAAAAATGGACAAAAAACAAATACAGATACGAGTACTTTGTGAATTAATAATCGTTGTTTAGCAGAACTACGATGGAAGTGACAAATAGATAATAAAGTGTTGCCACGATATTTTTAAAAAAGCAAGTTAATTGATTTTTAGTTAAAACACTGATTATGAATACCAATATTTAAAAAACCTTATTTAGCCTTAAAATGTTTTTTAACTAATATGGTTTTTAAACCTCAATCAACTTTTTTTTATGAATACGGCTGTAAGACTTTAAAAATGTGTCCTTCGGTGGTTATATATTCTATTATACAATTATGAATAAGAATGCAGTAAGCTGGTGTCTTTGCTTACTGTTTCAAATTAAAATTTTATTCAATTGGTCTCCTATTGAATAAGAGGAGCTTTTTTTCTTAAACTCTGATGCAGTTAGAAGCGCTGGAGATTCCTTCATACTTATATGTAACAGCTTTTTTGGAATTTTAGATACATACATATAATATAGAATTGAATAATATTTGTTTTTGATTTTTATGTTAAGAAGTATATATATGAATGTACTTTTAAATTAGTTAAACCATAATAAACACTCTAATTTTCTTGAATAGCGATCAATAGGAAATAAAGTCGTTTTCTAAGAATTTAAATCTACTCTCTTGGCGGTTTCTGTAGTATAGAGTAACCGCGTATACTACACGAATTAATTAATTATATATATATTTATATATATTTATATTTATTTTATGATGTTTTAGAAGACACGATTTTTTCTCATTTTATTAAAGTTCAGCTTATTGTATTCATATTTTTAATATCTTTAATTTAATTGTGCTTTGTGTGTCTGTTAGCAGACTGTACGTATAAGTGAGTCAGTCACTCTTTATTTTTATGTATTTTTCCTTCTAATGTGTCACTAATTTTTGATTTTGCTACTTCAAATAGAGAACATTTACATATATATTTTTTAAAAGTATACATATAGATAAATATACATATGTATGTATGTAGAAATTAGTTCATACACAAGGAAATACATGTTAATAATCAACTATTCTAGAAAATCGATCTCAAATAACTCAGTTACTTCCATCAACAAGCAATTCACCATAAGTATTTTTATAAAGTGTCAGAAACATTGGAATATCTATGTATGTTTGAGAGAATTTTACCTCAAGTGTTTCAACATGAGGTTTACTGGTTGATCCCTTGAAGTAATTCTTGTTAACTTAGGCTTGATTGTATCGCATGCAGATGTAATGATTTTTCACTTAAAAAAGGTCCTCATCATTATCAATTATACCCTATACAACACATTCATGAGGAGCATTGATCCAGATACAATTCTTCTCTGCGAATTCATTATTAAAAAAGAGCTTTTCATCATCATCATCTAACAGCTTTATTCATATTTTTTGCTAGCATGCATGCCTCAGCATGCTTCTATCGATAGTGAGGTGAGAGTCCGAGATGTAGTGGTGTTTCAAAAATCTATACTATAAGATTTTACGAATTCACTTTTTTGAATTTTTTGCACAGTAGATACATATATATATATATATATATATATACATATATATATATATATACATATATGTATTTCATTTGCAAAAATTTTATGATGTGAGGATTTTTTTAATTATACATGCCTCGACATCAAGATTGTAGCATTATTCCTAATACATGCATGCATACATATGTCTATACATACAGACAAAGTTAAATATACAAATAAACATGAAGCAAAATTATACCAAGGTCAACTCAAAATTATGTTAAATATGGGTGCAGTCAATTTTAAAATTATGTGATTTATATAAGGTTTAAAATTTCTATTATGAATACAATTTTAGTGAATTTTGCTTAAACAAAATTCGAAATGCTGTTTAATATTTTTATGAATATGGTTGTAAGCATTTAATAAGAGACAATGCAAATGTAATTATAATGTTTATGCAAAATGACAAAAAAATTAAGCACGTTTATAGGCATCATGTTGTATGTAATATGAATTTTTAAAAGTTTTAAGAAGTTTGTAGAGAGCATTTAGCATTTTCTTATGGTTCTTCAGTTTTTATACATTTTCAAAAAAAAAAATAAAAAATACTGCTAATAAAAGATTGACTTTAGTTGATTCATCTGACCTGAAACTTCATTCATATAAATGTTATAAATGGCTAGCTACTTGTAAACTGATAATTCAATCTGAATCAGATAACCTGATCTGAAAACCAGACCAGCTACCTGATAAGCTGATTTGATATCTGATAAGCTGATCTGAAAACCAGAACAGCTCCTGAAAAACTAATCTGAAAACCAGACCAGCTCCTGAAAAGCTGATCTGAAAACCAGACCAGATCCTGAAAAGCTGATCTGAAAACCAGACCAGGTCCGAAAAAGCTGATCTGATAAACAGACTAGGTGCTTAAAAGCTGATCTGAAAACCAGACCAGCTCTTGAAAAGCTCTGAAAACCAGACCAGGTCCTGAAAAGCTGATCTGAAAACCTGACCAGGTCCTGCAAAGCTGATCTGAAAACCAGAGCAGCTCCTGATAAGCTGATAGCTGATACCTGTTATTTACTATTACCAAACATGGATGAAAAAGTTTTAAAGCAGTTGGTGTTGAAAAGAAATGTCTTGAATAAAATGCTTCGTAGTACAAAAACTGGTGAAATAGATACACGTGAACAACTAAGAAACACATTTAAGCTTATAACAGACCAGACCAGGTCATGAAAAGCTGATCTGAAAACCAGAGCAGCTCCTGATAAGCTGATAGCTGATACCTGTTATTTACTATTACCAAACATGGATGAGAAAGTTTTAAAGCAGTTGGTGTTGACAAGAAATGTCTTGAATGAAATGCTTCGTAGTATAAAAACTGGTGAAATAGATACACGTGAACAACTAAGAAATACATTGAAACTTATAACAGAACCTCTCAAAAAATTCATGAATAGTTCTAAAAATATTAAAAGAATTCTCATGAAAGAAGAAAGTAACATGAAGGCAGAAGTTGAAAATAATACAAGTCTTAAGCCTGAAAAAACATCAGTCAAGATAGAGCCAAGTACACCAACGAAACTAGCAGAAGGTACAAAATTTGATAGTTCCATCTTATTTAATGATGCTAATACTGAGAATAATGATGACGATGATTTTTACTATGGTCGACATAAAGATTTAAATAGTGAATGGAAATTTGGTTATAGCAACCTCACACTGAATGAAGATAAAATACAAGTTGGTGGCCAAATATGAGCTCTAACACCAGACCTATTTTATCTAATGTTTTATAAAATATCAACAAATCATGATAAATTTTAACTCGAAATCTACAAAAAGATTTTAAATACTACTAATGTATACATACAGAATCATCATCGTTCACTGATGGAGAACGATGTTATCAGAAAATTGTTTCTGGAAACTGAAATCGACAAACTAAAGGAAAATTTAATAATATGGCTTGCTTAAATGCAAAATCATGGACTAGAACGTGAAATAAAATTAGAGGTAAAAGACGGTTATTAAATTGAAAAAGCCATTCTAAAAATTAAATCATGTTTTGAAATATAAATTTAAATGAATTGAGAATGAAAATGATTGGAAATAACTAGATGTTAGTATAAATAGCTGAAAGGGAATCATCAACTCGTGATGACCACTGAAAAATTTTTTTCAAGCAACTTCATTCGGAGTGTTTAGTATTAGAGCCCTTGTATCTCTTTTTTTAAGCGGATGTGTCCAGTAAAGTTCAAAATGTTACGAGCAAGCGGATTAGGATGTGACACGAGTTTAGTTAGATATTTGCCTGCGTATTTTGCAATTTCTTCAGTCACTAGTGGCATATTTAAATCACGATGTATATTTGAATTCTTAATGTACCATGGAGCAGATGTTATTAACCTTAAAATTTTGTTTTGTCTTCGTTGGATTCTCTCTACATTGGAAGCAGAAGCAGTGCCCCATAACTGGATACCGTAACACCATATTGGCTTTAAAAGCGACTTATATATTAAAAGTTTGCAGTCTAGGCTGAGTGTTGAATTTCTGCCAATCAGCCAATGTATTTGAGAATGAAATATATGATATTTGGGAAGCTGATTTAGTTGAAATTGGAAACTACACTACAGGAAATATAAATTATTGATTGTTGTAGGCTGTAATTGTCACGTTCTCAAAGTTTATATAGTCAGTATCGTTGAAAATAAAAGGTGCACTCTAAAAAGCCAAGGTAATGGAAAATTTTTTGAACTGGTACGAATACCAAAAAAAAATTAAAAGCAGATGATGGTAAAGAATTTTTTAATAAACACTTTGGAAAATTCATTCACAAACATAGGATTTGACATTACTCAATATGATAGCATCAATAGTAGAATGATTTAATAGATTATTAAAAGAACTGATGTGAAAAGAATTTACCATTAATGGTTCATATAAGTGGATTGATATATAAAGACTTACTTAGTGTAAAAAATAGAAAAGTTCATTTCACCATTAAAATGTTTGTGATTAAAGTTAACTTTACAAATGAGAAAAAAACTGTTAAATACAGTATACAGTAATTTGACGATGATAAAATGCTGAAATTATATACAAATAAAATTAAAAAGGAAAAATCTAGTTTGTCTTTTTTTTTGAATAATTGATTAAGAATGATAGGTCTTAGGAAAGATAATTAACTTAATGTATTGTAATTCTCTAAACTTGTTGTTAGGTATGAAATATTGAGAAAACTTAAGCATTCAAAATGAAGTAAAACACAGTGTAATATTCAGCAACACATCATATTATCAGTTTTTATAGTAAAATATATACACACATTTTCCATTTTGATTTTAAAATACGAATATAGGACTATTATAAAAGATCTTTACTTTCTTCATTTCTTTAAATGAGTATCAAACAAATTTAGTGAATAAATATGGACTTCAACAAGAATCATGCTAAAGCATGCATAAATTATAAAATGCAATCTAAACAGATATTACTTTATATTTATAAATAAATTTACTGAAAAAATGAAAGCATGTCGAGGCATGAATAATTAAAAAAACTCCTCACGCCATAACATTTTTGCAAATGAAATATATATATATATATATATATATATATATATATATATGTATCTACTGTGCAAAAAATTCAAAAAAGTGAATTCGTAAAATCCTATAGTATAGATTTTTGAAACAACACTACATCTCGGACTCTCGCGTCACTATCGATAGAAGCATGCTGAGGCATGTATGCTAAGAAAAAAATATGAATAAAGCTGTTAGATGATGATGAAAAACTCTTTTTTAATAATGAATTCGACAGCAATTGTATCTGGATCAATACAACTCATGAATGTGTTGTGTAGGGTATGCTTGATGGTGATGAGGACCTTTTTTAAGTGAAAAATCATTACATCTGCATGCGATACAATCCAGCTTACGTTAAAAAGAAATACTTTAAGAGGTCAACCAGTAAACCTCATGTTGTAAAATTCTCTCAAACATACATACATAGATATTCCAATGTTTCTGACACTTTATGCAAATACTTATGGTGAATTGCTTGTTGATGGAAGTAACTGAGTTATTTGAGATCGATTTTCTAGAATAGTTGATTATTAACATGTATTTCCTTGTATATGAACTAATTTTTACATACATACATATATTTATCTATATGTATACTTTTAAAAAATATATATGTAAATGTTCTCTATTTCAAGAAGTAAATCTTAATGTTGTGACACATTAGAAGGAAAAATAAATAAAAGTAAAGAGTGACTGACTAACTTATACTTAAGTGTGCTAACAGACACATAAAGCACAAATAAAATAAAGATCTCAAAAATATGAAAACAACAAGCTAAACTTTAATAAAATGAGAAAAAATCGTATCTTCTAGAACATCAAATAAAAGCCAAAGGCGATCAGCCTTCATACAATAAATATATATCGTATTAATGTAAACTTAGTATCAGTATCAAGCAACACAATTTGGACAATTAAATTTTTAAAACTTAATTTTCTATAATTAATTAATTTCTGTAGTATACGCGGTTTCTGTAGTATACAGGAGAGAGAGGGTAGATCTAAATTCTTCGAAAATGGCTTTGTTTTCTGTTGAACGCTTTCAAGAAGAAAATTAGTTTGTTCATTATGATTTAACTAATTTAAAAGTACTTTTAAATGCAGTCTCATATCCATACGATGATCTTAATATAAACATTTAGAATGAACAAAATTCTATATTATATGTATCTAAGATTCCAACAAAGACAGAATCTCAAGTGTTTCTAAGTACATCAGAGTTTAAGATAAATAAAATTTAATTTGAAACAGCAAGCAAAGACATCAGCTTACTTCATTCTTATTCATGATCGTATAATAAATTATATATGAACACACCAAAGGACAAATTCTAAAAGTCTTATAAATGAAGCAATATGGAAAATAAACATAAACAAACGATTTCATCGCAAAAGAAGTAGGATTGTTTTTATCAATAATGAAAATAAAAATTTCATTATAAAACTCCCTTTTAAAAAAGTAAAATTAAGCAAACAGGCTAACAAAACAAAAACCTATGATCACCTAAGCTGGACTGCTGGATCAGCTTCATTTAAAAATGTTTATACATTTTTAAAAGGCAATGATATGTATACCAACTAAAAATTTCTAACGTTGACTAACTAACGTTGCATCAACTTTAAAAAAATGTAAATTAAATGTAATTAATGTTTAATTAAGCATCTTCGGGAGTTCAGTTTTACTTGAAACAGAAAATCCTCATAAACTTTTAAGTAAATGCAGATAAAACTTAAAAAAACGTTTTTTAATTTCAAATAAAAAAAAAACTTTGAAGATATTTCACATCTATACACAACATCAGCAACAAGAACAAAAGACATGACATGACGAAAAAAATATGTATTCAAAGATTGAGTTTAAAACTTATTTGTATGTACATACATACATACATGCAAACATAAAATCAATTTGTAGATAAGTATGAATACATATCAGATTTCTTATCAATGCTCCAGTATTTATTAGATCTTGACAATCACACTTACATATCTACATTATGAAAATATATGAAACATTAATTTGCATGATCATACACTCAGGGAAATTATTCTGCTTAAAAATAAGAATGCGTCTCATTAATTCAATCATTTTCAATATAATAGAAAATGTATATTGAGATACCTAAAAACCAATGAGGTTAATAAATTAATACTGTAAATTAATATTTTTCATATTGAAATAATAAATTTTAATATGACTAAACCTTCGTTAATGTTTTTTATTAATTCAACATGGTTTTTCTCTGGTTGGACGGCTTATCGTCCAGTCAAAGCAGGCAGATATACATACATAGTTAAACAAACAAAATCTGTAATATAAACAAATTTCTCAAAAGCAGACTTTAACGCTACCACTTTTGCCTAAGGAAAATATAAAGAAAACATAATCATGAGAAAATATAAAGCAATCGTAAGTATAACAAGTAAGAGTGCTATATTCGGCTTTGCCGAATCTTATATACCCTTTACCAAAGTGCGTTTATGTAGTATAGAGATACATACATAAGCAAAGAGATATGTAGGTACATATTAATTTTGTGAAAAAATTCATACTTTTTGTGCAATTTTTAGGTTTTAGGCATTATGTTTAATTTGGTAGCTTTTTTGCGATTTTTTTTTCATATGGCAATTTTTTTTGTTTTGCCGATTTTTTCGGATTTTGGCGTTTTTTTAATTTTGGCGATTTTTTCGTTCTGGCGATTTTTTGGATTTTGACAATTTTTTTTCATTTAGGCGATTTTTTTATTTTTTATATATTTTTTTGTTGCAATTTTTTAGTTTTGACACTTTTTTTCTCGTTTTGGCGATTTTTTTTCGGTTTTTGGCGTTTTTTTTAATATTGGCGACTTTTTCCCTTCTGGAAATTTGGTTGATTTTGACAATTTTTTTCATTTAGGCGATTTTTTTATTTTTGGCGATTTTTTCATTAAGGCAATTTTTTTTTGTTTTGGTGATTTTTTCGGTTTTTGGCGTTTTTATTTCTTTTTGGGAATTTTTTTAGTTTTGACACTTTTTTCTCGTTTTGGCGATTTTTTTCGGTTTTTGGCGTTTTTTTAATGTCGGCGATTTTTTCATATAGGCAATTTATTTTCGTTTTGGCGATTTTTTTGATTTTGGCGATTTTTTTTTCATTTATGCGATTTTTTTTCATTATTGGCGATTTTTGTTCATATAAGCATTTTTATTTTTGTTTCGGCCATTTTTGCGGATTTTTGTCATTTTGGGAATTTTGTTTTGTTTCGACACGTTTTTCTGGTTTTGGCGATTTTTTTCGGTTTTTGGCGTCTTTTTAATTTTGGCGATTTTTTTCGTTTTTTCGTTTTTTTCGAACTTTTTGATTTTGCCGATTTTTTTTTTTCATATAAGCGATTTTTTTAATTTTTGGCGATTTTTTTTCATATAGGCAATTTTTTTTTTGTTTTGGTGATTTTTTTTGGTTTTTGGCTTATTTTTAATTTTGGCTATTTATTTTCGTTTTGGCGTTTTTTTTGATTTTGGCGATTTTTTTTCATTTAGGCGATTTTTTTTTTAATTTTTGGCGATTTTTGTTCATATAAGCATTTTTTTTTGTTTTGGCAATTTTTGCGAACTTTTGTCATTGTGGAATTTTTTTTTGTTTTGACACTTTTTTCTCGTTTTTGCGATTTTTTTTCGGTTTTTGACATTTTTTTGGCGATTTTTTTCGTTTTGGCAATTTTGTTGATTTTGCCGATATATTTTCATATAAGCGATTTTTTTAATTTTTGGCGATTTGTTTTCATATAGGCAATTTTTTTTTGTTTTGGCGATTATTTTCAGTGTTTGGCTTTTTTTTTAATTTTGGTGATTTATTTTCGTTTTGGCAATATTTTTTTATTTTGGTGATTTATTTTCGTTTTGGCGATATTTTTTTATTTTGGCGATTTTTTTTTATTTAGGCGATTTTTTTTGTAATTTTTGGCGATTTTTGCTCATATAACAATTTGTTTAGTTTTTGCGATTTTTGCGGTTTTTGGCGTTTTTTGTCATTGTGGAAATTTATTTTTAGTTTTGACACGTTTTTCTCGTTTTGGCGATTTTTTCGGTTTTTGGTTTTTTTTTTAATTTTAGCGTTTTTTGTTTCATTTTGGCGATTTTTTTCGTTTTGGCGATTTTTTTTAAATTTTTGGCGATTTTATAATTTTTGGATTTTTTAGTTTTACCATTTTTGAAAATTTCAACAGTTTAGCTCTTACGGTTTCCAAGATATAGCAATTTGTTGAAAATACATAGTCAAAATTGCATTAACTGATGGACCACCCTTTAATTTAAATTTTTTTAATTTTAGTGTTCATTTTTGTAGCATATATAAAAATACACTAATTTTACAAATTTCAAGTGTCAATATGCATATGTACATACATAATACAATTATATGTATATTACATGGGATTTTAAAAGTTTTCGTCACTCATTTTGGAACACCCTTTAACTTTTAGTTTTTATATATTTGTTGTTGTAGCAACCAAAGTTCTACATACACTGTCCAAATTTCAGACCCGTAGCTTTTACCGTTCCTGAGAAAATAGCCTTCTTCCTAAAACATGAAATATGTTTAATTATTAGAAAAAAGTTAAAGTTTTCCAACCCTGAAAACGTTTTTTTAATTTGTTAAATTTTTAAAATTTGTTTTTAAATATAAATACCAATTTTATTCATACCGAAGTATAAAATAAGTTAATTTAATAAAAAAGTAATGAAAACTTGTTTTCAGTAGTTATTTTCTATGGGAATATTGAGTATGAGTTTTCCAGCTCTGAAACCGTCTGCTCGATTTTCAATAGCAAAATTTTTCGGAAAATTTCTGACACACCAGTCCAAGAACGAAGTCTCTAGCTCTTCTGGGAACTTGGGAAAACCGATTTCACGTACAGACAGACGGACAGACGGACATCGCTTGTTCGTCTTCCCTATGCATAAGGATCCAGAATATATATACTTTATGTGTCTCTTATTAATATTGTAGAAATTACAAACGGAATGACAATCCTATATATACCCTTTTACCATTTTTTGGTAAAGGGTATAAAACATACTAGGATTAGAAAAGTTCCAATAAAGTTATGATATTTTATACTACCAAATGTCTGGCATGACAAACAATTTATTTCAATGTACACACTCACTCACTCTCACACACAGACATACAAAAGGGTGATGACGTAAAACACAAACACAAACATACATACATAATGAAATTTTATAATATTATGAAATTCAAATTCCTCTGTCATGAAATACGAAACAATATTTCCTAAATAAATAACCGAAGGTTTCATAACAATACCTTCGTCTCCCACCATACGATCACATACATTAGTCCAAAAACATATACATACATTATGAAATGCATTCCCTCTCCACTTCCATATACAACAGAACAGATATCAGGGTTGCCACTCTCTCTGGAGGTATAAGATTATTTCTCCAGAAATACAAATAAAAAATAAAACTTGATGCATACATACAATACCCATACATACGCATAGCAACGAGAACTCACAACCGCAAACCAAAATCGATCAAATCACCATTACTACATACACACAAATTTCTTGTCACTACCCTGCAGTCAGACTGGGAACCAAGTGTCTTTGTAGCAACATTAAAATTCTAGTGGCAATTTTGATATACTGAGGTTGTTTCTATCCCTCATTATAAAAGGAATATAGAAAACAAATATGGTATATTTTTAGTAGAATTGTCAACAACTTGTCAATATATATGCATTTGTATGTATACAAATTACTGGAACTACCTGTTTGGTTGGTATGTCTCCACCTCCCATAAGAAATTCGTAATCAATACCTACTTAATTGTTTCAGTGTTATTTGTAGGGTTTCAATGACACATGCTAGATGTTTATAGCACAAAGTATTGTATGGGTGATAATTCTAGAGTAGTACTGGTGACAAGTCGAAAGCGAGTCAATACATTTTTCAAAATCGATATTTCCTACAGGGGTATAATATTTGTCTACCACTACAACAAAAGTATCCGACACCGGCAGACTCACAATTAAATACACAAACACACACACACACACACACACACACATACATACACACATACAAACACCCATATATACATACATCAATGAACTGTAAGCACAACGTTTCTTTACAATAATAACATACGCTGTACACACAAGTGTACACACACACACACACAACCATACACGCACAACCACACACACACAACCACACACACACACAACCACACACACACACAACCACACACAGACACAACCACACACAGACATAAAATCTCGGCTTGAAAATCCCCAAAATCCCCCATTCGGGACAAGGTTGCCATCACTTTTGTAGTAATGATGGAGATAGTCCTGTTTTTTCCCGGTTTTGAATTCCCAAAACAGGACTATCGCCACCATTACCACTCTACTAACATTGTAAGATCTGGCAATGTGCTGACAAGGTACTGGCAATCGAAAATTGTCAGTTCACACGGTTGTCACATGCAAAATGGTCAGATCTGTTGTTAAGTGTTGCCAGACTTAAAGCATTTGATAGAAATTGTTATATATCAATTGTTTGTGGTTGTGTTAAATGTAAAACGTTAAAATATAAATTATTATGGCCCATAAAGAAATAATTGCAATTGGTTTTTCTGCATATCTTTTAATACATATTTTTCTTTAAAATCAAGCGTATGTAGTGTTGCCCATAGAAAGAATTATCTTACAATGACACCATTGTCAGATGCATAAACTTCGCACATCTGACAATATTAAAATGTCTGACAAATATCTGGCAATAATTTTAAAATGTGTTCACACGATTGTAAGATGTCTGACAATTTGTTGCAGCTCCTAGTGTTGCAATGGACTGACAATGCTTTTTCTGGCAACAACGTCTGGCGAAAATTGCCAGTTCACAGGGTTGTAAGAAATTGTGAGCACATTTTACTGACAATATTGTAAGATCTGACAACTGTCTGTAAATAGCTTTAGAAAACTTAACTTGGCTATTAATTAAACTTACTTTTTAATTATTATTTTTCGAACTTAATTTGCTTATATATTTATGATTTATTTGAGCGGGCTGAAGTTCGTATCGCTTTTTTAAGCCAAATTTTTTGTAATTAGCTTTTTCGCATACACGTTATCTTAGAACAAATAAAAATTAGATTTAACTAATGCACCTGCGTATTGCGGTATGTGTATGAAAAGCAAGTATGCGCTTGTGTTTCTTGGTAGTTTTTTCATACAAACAGATGTTTTATTTTGTTTTGGAAATTTTGATATCCTATTTTTAAATTGTCCTTTTTGGTTAAGAATTTTTTGTAATTTCCATATAAATGAAAAAAGTAATAAAACATATGCTCAATTCACAACCTATTGTGAGTGTAGTAGGTCGTTAAGCTGTACAATAGTTGTAAAATGTTGTAGCTAATTTTCATAGAAAAGTTTGCTACGACACCTACAACATTTTTCCCTATGTTTTATGAATGTTGTCAGAAATACATAAGCTTATAAAAGTGCTAATATTTTTTTATTACATTTGCCTTAATTTTTCTTCATTAAATAAATAAAAATTAGTGCAATTATATATATGTAAATAAATAAAAAAATTTGCGAAATGATGAAAATTAACAAAGAGCTACTAATAGCAGGATGCTAACAAAGTCTAATAATGTTTTAAAGCCTTTAAAATTGTGAGGACGCTAAAAACAATGCAAGAAACCCTTTTTATTGCGAAATTCGAAAAAGTTTTAAACAAGCCATAATATAGGTTAATAATCGCTTAAACTGTAAGGAATGCAAAAAATTCGGCAAGAATCGCGAAAATTTGGTAAATTTGCAAAAACTTATTAAAAATCGGGATGGTGTTTTTTTTAAATCGGCAAAACTGCCAAGAATCTCCAGACATGTAAAAAGTCGCTTTTATCGCGATCTTTGCAAAAAATTGCTAGAAGTTGCAAAATTTCAAACAAGCCATAATATCGATTAACATGAGCTTAAGTCCTCAATGAAATTCAGGAAAAAATTTCAAGTATGAAACTATTTTTTTAAAAACAAATTAGAAAGATAAATGAGTTAATTTATGGGTATGTAAGAAATATGATGGTTGACAGTACTTAAATGAAGTCACACTGAACTCTACGTATCCCTTAAAATTCAAAATACGTTAAATAATGACTTCAAATAGAAATTTAGTAAATGAACTGCATAAGGTAGCACGAAAAAATCTTTCATGATTTAGTTGAAATGGGGAACTATTTTTCATATAATAGAGATTATCGATTTTTGCTGGCCGTAATTAATACATTTTCAAAATATGCTTGGGCAGTACCCTTGAAAAGAAAGACTGCATTGGAAACAAGCCAGGCTATGCAGAATATTTTTCAACTGGGACGAATACCAAAAAACTTGCAAACAGACGATAGTAAAGAGTTTTCCAATAAACACTTTGGAAAATTGATGAATAAATACAACATTAATCACTACTCAACATATAGCAGAATGAAAGCATCAATAGTATAACGATTTAATAGAACATTAAAAGGAATGATGTGGAAAGAGTTTAGCTTTAATGGGTCTTATAACTGGATCGACATTTACAAAGACTTGATAAATACATATAAAAGAAAAATTTATCGTACTATCAAAATGCCACCGATTCAAATTAACTCTACAAACGAGAAAAAACTTTTTAATACGGTATAAAAGCGTTTAAAACTTTTCAAATTATCAAAGTTCAATGTTGGAGATCATGTGCGCATAAGTAAGTATTAACATGTTTTTGAAAAAGCATATACAACAAATTGGACCACAGAAATTTTCACGATCAACAGAGTTCAAAATACATATCCATCTACATACATATATATTGGAAGACTATCGTGGTAATCCTATTAAAAGTGGATTCTGTGATGAAGAACTTCCAAAAACTAGACATCCAAATACATATCTGGTGGAAAAAGTTCTTAAAACTAAATGAGAGAAGGCATATGTTAAATGGTTATGATTTACCAATCAACATAATTCTTGGATCAATAAAAATTAAATATTGTAGTTAAGTTAATATATATATATATATATATATATATATATATATATGTATATACATATATATATAGTTGATATATATATATATATATATATATATGTATATACATATATATATATATATGTATATACATATATATATAGTTGATCAGAACGGTGATTTAATTAATTTCCGAGGAAAGGAAATAACAATACAAATACATTTCAGATCTAGCAAATAATGATAATATATAAAGTCAAGCAATCTAAGAATAAAATTGGATACACTTATAAAACACTCTTGCAAACCAAACCACAATTAGAGAGATCATTACATAAAAAAATTGAAAAAAGAAAAAAAATAAAAGCCTCTTAATTTAAAGTTGAGTTATATACTAGATGTTCTAGAAAAATCCCAATCAGATGAGAGTATAATTAAAAAATGACTACCACTGTAATCACTGTAATCTTAACAATTTGGAAGTGCATTTAAATTCCGAATCGTACCCATATGCTGATCTAAGTATAAAATTTAAAAATGATCGGTAGGCCATCCTTTATGATATGTATCTACGGTTTCAACAAAGCTACTACATTAGGGAACCACAACCGCTTCTAAGTGCTCAAGAATTTAAAAATAGTGTGCCGAAAGTGGTAGTAGATGTCAGTAATCAAAACGGAGACCTCTCTAACGGTCCTGTTGATATAAAAATTCAAATTGAAACGGACTCCAAAATTCCTACCGATACATCAGCTTTTTGCATTCTCATCCACGATCGTATAATAGAATACATACCCTTAGGGCCATTTTCACAACTTGCCTTTAGCTAAAGGTAGGAATTTGTCTGCTCGATAAATGACTTTGCATTATGAAATATTCATTTATTATTTTTTTATCCATTAAATGTTATAATTACTGATAATAATAACAATAAAAAAACTTAAGTTGTAATAATGCAAAAATATTTATCGGGCAAACAAAATCCTACATTTAACTAAAGGCAAGTTGTGAAAATGGCCCTTAAAAGATCAAGTTCGTAAGATAATGTAAATAAAAAATAAGATGATTGGGAATAAAGTTTTCATCGATATTCTAGGATTTAAATCCAATTCAAACATCTTCATTGCAAAAGAAATATCAATTGTTTTTAACAATAAGGAGCACATAAATTTTATTATTAAACCACCGTTTAACTTTAAAAGATTATCAATATCAAAAAAATGAGAAGCAAATTGGCTAACAAGAAACTTTCATCATCTGAATTGGAATGACGGGTCAATATCATTTAAGAGTGTTGTAAAATTTTTAAAATCCAATTTAAAACATTCTCCAATCTATATTAAGGGTGTGGAAAAGATAAAATAGTTTGAGAAACTACTTCAACTTAGAGTTTTCAACATCGAGGATATTGGCTGCATCAACTTTAAGCAAATACAACTGAAATTAACTTGTGCCTTAAGAAGTGCATATTTACTTTATCAAGAAAATAATTGAAAAAAAATTTATTTTTATACATATTATATTCTTATACTGTTATACCATCTATTTCCATATATTTATATGGATATATATTTTAAATAAATATGTAGCTTAAAATATACAAAACTGCTGTTTATTAATTTTCTTGCATATAGTAAGTAAGTATGCACATATGTACGCATGTATGGTTTGTTCAATAGACAGAGACAAATGTCAGCAAGCAGTGAAAATAACAACCAATCTTTGGCAATCCTCAATATCACAAACTTCAATTTCTTTAAAAAATAAATGAAAAGAATCAATAAAACCAACACGTATAAATTGTATATGTATGTTATTCATTTCTTCGAACTCTTTACACACAAAAAAATTAAAATCACACAACAAGAAAAACAAAACATTGATAGCTCACCAGCATACATAATTACTTTCTAAACTACCCTTTCATGTCCCCAGCTAAAACGAATATTACAAACAAAAAACATAATGCCAAGTACACACTACAATATTTTGTGACATCGCAACAGTGTGCACTAGTGGTAACTCTTATCATTTCCGATTTTTTATTTATTTTTTGTTGTGATGTATTGCTTTCCATATAAAAACCATAATATGAAAGGCGTTGCACACATTTTAAAAAAAAATTATTAGAACACAAGAAAATGCCAGATGTGTGCTCTGAATTAGACAATCGCTTTTTATATGTATACATATACGACTACTTACCCATCTGCCAACGCTCAAGTTATTGTAAAAATATACACACGTACGAGTATAACGTTGGCTCCCATGACCACGCATCTCTAATTCTCTTTGACAATCCTAAATATCTTTACACTTCAATTTCTCCAACCTTCAAATAAGTTCATTGCTCATAAATTACATATTTTATTCATCTCCTCAAACTCTTTAAACATAGGATAAAAAATTATTAAAAAATCAAACTAAAACAAAACTAACAACGAAAACATTAATAAATTCCCACAAGCATACTTAGATATTTTTTTTCTTTCTAAAATACACTTCCATCTCCACCAGCTAAAAAGAATATTACAAAAAAACTAAGGCAACGTTTTCTCTATGCACACTCTGCACCACTTGACAAACCAAAAAAAAATAAATTACACTTTAATTCAAAAATTAAAACAAAGAACTAAAACTACGACTATGTACATCGACTACCGGCATCTAACCATTCTTAACTCACACTTATGCTCACACAACAAAACATCATCATCCCATGCATATTCATGTACACACCATCGATTACCCTCGTCACCTTACACCATTGACAACAAATCTAAAACTAGACTATGTACATCGACGACCGGCATCTAACCATTCTTATCTCACACTTATGCTCACACAAGAAAACATCATCATCACATGCATATCCATGTACAAACCATCGATTACCCTCGTCACTTCACACCATTGACAACAAAACTAAACATCATCATCACTTACATACATATCTATGTACAAACCATCGGTAACCCTCGTCACTTGACATCATTGACTTTAATTACCCAAATTTTCCAAATCTTACAAAATTTCGATTTTAATTACTAAAATTTGACAATTTTAATGGCTCGGGCGCATACATTTCTATACTACTAATTTTTTCAACAAGACTTAGCACTTTTTCTTGTTGATGACGGACTTTTATTTCGCCAACATTCTTCATGAAAAATCGTCTGTAGAATTAACGGAACCATACGTGCCATTAACAAAGTTTTATCGCTTACATCAGCTGCTAAACTCCGATTGTACTCAACATGCCCAGAGGAACCATCGTAACCCCACTTACATGTAAACGCTAATTTATCCGTCATACCACTTAATTCTTCATCCGGAAAAGTTAGAAATAATCGGCTTAACGTATGATCTATTAAACTTTGCAAGGACACAGACGCAGCTTTTTCAGATATTTCAATTTCATCAGGATAGTAATGCATTCTGATGTGTTAACATATATACGCTAGGGGGTAAAAATTTCTTTCACAATACAATCACAAATTATGCGCTAGATAACACCGCGTTGTCAAATCGGTGTGAGCTATGTGTGTAATTGTAAGTGTAATCAAACGAACAAGAAGCAGCGCTACCGTTGTCGCTACTAAAGTAGCAAATTGCCACTTTTTCGACTGCTTGGATACTATTGTGCTACTCTAACAAAATGCACCCAAATTTGATACTTTTTCTAGTTTTAGCCTTTTTTTTATACTTTTTACTGAATGAAGACGTACTTTTTCCTACTATCGGTTTTATTAATATATAAGTTATGTTGATTTAATATATTGGCTTGTAAGCAAGCTTATAAGACATTGTTTTTCTTGTGATGCGTGTTTAGCTTATGCATATCTTTCGAATAATTGATATGCCCAGGCTTAATTATAATTTTATGAGTATGTAAATATAATTACATACATATTTACATATGTATGTAGGTATATACAATGTACATATATTAAACAAATTTCGTTAAACTATAGTTAACTTAAATCTGGAATAATTTCTTAATAGAAAATTAATAGTGATACTTACAAATGTATTTAACAAAGGTAAATCAATAATTGCATACACTATCCTTTCTTATATTCCATTTCATTAGAAATACAATTTAAATAGCTGGTATTAATAACTATCTCTGCCCAAGTAGATAAACATGTGTGTGCTTCATTAGGTTCATGGCTGCACAGAAAAATGCGCTTCCCCCACCTAAAAAGTATAGTTTAATTTTTATTTTCTTATCACATTAATTACTAAAAATATTTCATTTCATAATAATTGATAATACTGAACCTAAGTCCGATTAAGAAATTATTTCTGATTAATAAAAGTCACTATTAAACTTTTATAAACTTCAAAAAATTGCGAAGCGCTAGAAGACCGATTGCATTTAAGTATTTACTTAGACCCATTATTTATTAAATTGTTTCCGTTTTGTGTACTATAATAAGTTAACTTGATGTTTTTGTAAGTTCTCAAATTGCTTGGATAAAAATTTCTATCCAAAGTCATATACATTTGCTTTATATACATATCTTTAGTTTGTTCCCGCTGAGCGGTTCCTTTTATAAATTGCCATCATTAGAAAAGAAATTATCTAACGGGCTGAAAGTTTAAACTTGTCATACCGGGTTATCTTCTTTAAGTTTGTAGTAAAGTGATTTGGAAGACTGGATTCCAAATGATGATTCTATTCAAAAGTACAGATATACAGTTTAAACAAATTAGCTTTAATAACTATTAAAAATTTTCAAATCGAGCTTTTTCCGTTAATTAAAAAATGCTATGGACAAAAAATTTACAGAATTGTCTTTTGCCTGTTTCTTGAGAATTCAATATTCAAATATTTATTAAAAATTTGAAATAAAATAAACAACTAAAATACATTTTCTCTAAAGTAAATAAGCTAAGTTAGTTTTTTTTGTAAATAAGTGCCAATGCTAAGAAAGCATTACAAATATATATTTATACATCTTCAGAAGATTCAAGTAATTTATTATTATAAGCACAGATTATGTGAATTATTTTTATATTTTGTGGCTTTATTTTATCATAAAAAAAATATTTTTTAGTCCTTAGATATGCAAAACCTGATTTTTGTTCTTGATGTTTTCAAAAATAAGCAGATTTGTTTTAAACTTTCTTGTTTTAAAAGTCGTCCTTTTTTTCTTAAAATCCAATTTTTGGTGCCATCTTTTTTTAAAAAATTCCAAAAGAAGTACCAACAGCTGCATAGAAATAACTCAGCCGAATTTTAGAGCATACCTTCAGGAGTTAATTTTAATAGAAATTACCTGTGAAGTGTAATAGTGTGCCAGTGGGGATAATTTTCTTAAAAAGTTGAAAAATATTATATAAATAAAATATGTATAAACATTTAAATAAAAGAGCGTTTTAACCCTCAAACAACTGACTGTTTACTTTTACCTATTTCGGCGGACTGGTTTACATTTGTAAACCCATATGTTATATAAGAACATGCGTGCAAAGATTCAATAATAGAAGGCAAAAGTTGTGTTTAAAAGGTCAGAGGAACACGTGTTTATTGTTCTTAAAGTGAAAACAAACAAAAATTATCAGAATAATGTCAAAACGTGCGCGGAATGTTGTGGAGCCACCAATTTTTGAACTCCAACGAGGAGTTCTTCCAGTCGTTGGGCCAGTAACTTTATCTGACCCTGAGGCTGGGACCATAAATGTTAAACAACGCATGTATGTTTTCGATGTTTTTGTGTATACATTCTGTCATTTATATTTTTGTCTATTCATTTTTATAGTAATGAAGTATTGCCTTGTGGTGGTAGCTCTATTCGGTATAACCGGTATGGCAAGATCGATGTAACCAGGTATGTATCTTGTCTATATATCGTGTTCTTTATAAGTGAAAGTGCATTTTAATTTTTATATAGATTGACCGAAGCGGAATTAGAAGAACCTCTAGCAAGCGAGAGCGATGGTGGCAGTGATTGCAATGATGACATTGAGGATATTGATTGGGTTCCTTGAGCAGCGTCGGACGAAGAATTGGAAGACGTACTTGAGCTTCATGAAAGCGACGAAGACGATGATAATGGGGAGAATGTTGATGCAGATATGATTGATCCGGTTGCAGAGGAACCTGATTGGAATGCTACCATAAATCTTCTTGGGCCAGACATGACGTACACATCGAAGGATGGCACTACATGGGCTAAAAATTCGATTCTCATTACTCGAACACGATTGCACAATATTATTCGAGAAAATGTTCAGTATTCGATAATTCAATATCTTTGGTTTACAATTTTTTATTATCCATTCTAATTTGTTTTTCATTTTATTTTTGTATTCGGTAGGTGGCCCAACCAATAGAAATATGCAAACTCGTTGTGACACAATGCGCCTTATTTTTAATGATGTCATGAAAAATATAATACTACGGCATACGAATAAAAAGGGTCATGCAATGGCAGAGACCTGGAGTGCTAAAAATCCAAATAAACCAGGTCGCAAGTGGATAGAAGTTGATGTTGTAGAGTTTGATGCCTTCTTGGCCTTGTTGATAACGGCTGGTGTCTATAAGTCACACGATCAAATACTAGAAGAGCTTTGGGCACCACAAGCAGCACCAGTTTATCGCGCATCGATAAGCCGGGATCGCTTCAAAGCAATTTTGTGGACCACTCGATTCGATGATGCTAATACAACAACGACAAGCTACAGACAAAGGTGCTCCCATTTCGGAATTGTGGATGTTGCTCAATACATCATTGAAAGCTAACTATAAGCCGCATGCTTGCATTACAATAGGCGAGCAGTTGTTTCCGTTTAGAGGTCGCTGTCCTTTCAAGCAGTACATTCCATCCAAGCCAGCACAGCACAGCACACGTCGAGCACAGATTAGCCACGTCAATCGTTGGCCTCATGTTCGGAATGCGATGCTGGATATGCTGGACATTAGGAGCCTTCCATCGGATCAGCCACAGCCACAATTGCAAGCAAATAAAGGAACGTCAGGCATCAAAGAAAAGTGCGTCTTTTGCGCAATGGCGAAAAGGCAACGCGTCACCCGAAACTGTTGCTCTCTTTGCGGTAAAAAGATATGTGATACACACTGTGTCACGATTACAAAGCGCCCAGATTGTCAATAATTATTTATATTTTTTTTCTAATTATGCATAATTTTTATCTCATTCTAATTTAAATTTGAATAAAATGTGAATCTTCTTGAAAAAAACACATGTGCTCTCAAAATTTAATTTTTGAGCACATGTTTTTTTAATTTTTTTTTTAATTTAATCAATCATCAATCATCAAATTATACTGGTTTACAAATGTAAACCAGTCAGTCCTCCAGCAGGTAGTTTTCAAAAACTGGTAAAAAGGTGAACAGAAAAATGTTCCACAATTTCTACATTCCTGTATTCGATTTAAAAGCGAATTTGTAGTTCTCTTATGAGGTTTCAAGAAATTCGGACAATTCTAAATAATAAAAAACCGTTCGAAAGTTGAAAAGTTTACATTTGTAAACTGTCAGCTGTTTGAGGGTTAAATGTCAAATACTTGCTTAAAAGATATATAGCAGTCTTTATAAAGAATTTATAATATTAAATTACAACATATCTTCATTACGTACTGTCTTACACTGAAGCTGGTCCACGACAATTGGGTATCAATCTGCATCTCTCGGTGGAGATTTTAACACAAATTTTGCAAACCCACAGGCGCAAGCTTTATCATAATTTTTATTTGTCGCTTTCCACTTGCATATGAGCAATTCTCCACAAACCCCCATAACTAATAATTCCACTACTACAGATGCAGTTTTCCATAGATTTTTAAATACCGTAGAGTAAAAAATTTATATAGCTTATTTTAGTTATCATAAGCCAATATAAATTATTTGTACCTAAGGCATTTACCATAGATGGGCACTTTTTCATACAAAAATTTCAAAATTTGATGAAAAAAATACGATTTTACTGGTACTGCAAATTAAATTTCACTATCAGTAACAATTTACTGAATTTTTTTAGTAATCAGTAAATTTACTGCTTACTGCAATTTTTAATGCAGTACATATATACTGCAGTGTGTCCCTTTACTAACTAAATAAATTGAATAAAACAAACAAAACCCCTCAAATTCCTATGTATTTACAATATTGAAAGTTTTGATACTTTGAATTGATTAACTTAAAAAATATACCAAAAGCATAAGTACTGCCAACTTAAAAAAAATTCATTACTGGATGTTTACACATCTCCCCTGTGATCAGACTCACATTGCTTTTTTTCTTCTCTGACGTTTGCATATGGTATCGTATCCTTCATTTTTGGGAAAACTTTTGATGGCTTCATACATTGCTAGTACAGCCGGCGAACGAATGTAACATCGAGTTGGTATATGTATTTCCAAACAAGACTTTACTTGCCATATTCAAACGTTCTTGTGAATAGTTTGAAGCTAATTCAGCTGCCTTGAACCTCTTTGTGCGAACTTGACAAACTTCGAAATCTTTCGCTGGCCTTCATAGTTTAGTTGAACAACTAGGCTCGCTATTAAGTCATACTTCAACTACAGCTAAAAATACAATAGGAATAAACATTTACACATATACAATTTTATAACTCTTTAAACGTACTTTTTAGCCAATCTTCATTTTTTTTAAATGGGATTTTAGTTTATGCGAATTTTGCCACCGATTTTTGAAATGACCAAGAAACCTCTTTTGAATTGCTCTTTTCACTATACCGATTTCTTCATCCTGAAGCATTGCATTTTTTGATTTAATGATCACTATTTAAATCAGAGCAATAAAATTACTTACGTACAAACACTATAGAAGTGCGTGAACACTTTTCAATATTTTGGACCAAAATGTACATGTTCATTTTTTCAAAGACAAAAACCTTTTTTGGGATAAAATTTATGGATTCTTCATACTGAATCGATTTTCTTTAAACTGCATCATTACATTTTTAAATTTTATGTGTCGAAAAAATTACTTACTGCACAAAAAAATCCCACTGTGTGCCGTAGCTAACGCGTACATATTTTGTTATAGTTCAAATCAAAGTAAATCAATTCTCATCGAATTTTAGAATCCTCTATTAATGTAGAATTCTTTTGTACATTTTGGTTTTTGGTGTACATTTGGTTCATATGTCGAGTTTGACGTGTACCTGATTTACATTAAGCATTTTTATTCATGAAATTAGATGCATACAAATTTTTTATTTTTTGATAGGAGGCCTGAAAGAGAAACGTATATGAAAAATGCACCAGAGATTCATTCTACGTCATTTTTTATGTAACATTCTCTTTTATATCGCTACAATTAGCAAATAGAAAATGTTGCGTGCAACTATACTCATGAAATTTCATGAAAAAATGCTTAATGTAAATCAGGTATTGGTGAAAATATCTATAAAAATATTTTGTGTAATAAATTGCTGTTTTTGGAGTTTTTGTACAATTCAAGATGTAAATTGGGAATAGTTAAAAAAGTAATTAACAATATGTTTGATTTACCGTTATTTTGCTTCAGCACTTCGTCGGTTGGTTACTGGTTTGGTGTATGGAACGAAAATGTGTTTTCGAGAAAATCGATGAAGAATGTTGAGTTCACTAGTTTGATAAAAATGTACGATCGAGTTTTTTTGTTTAATAATAATAGTAATAAAAAGATATGTTTTTTATTCAAACTTAAAGTTGATAAACTTTTTACATCCAACATGAAAAGTCATTAGGATATAAAGAAATAATTACAAAAATCTTTGTCGACGCATGTCCCAATCATAACAACAATGTTGCTCACTGCTTTTCAAGTAGGTGAAATTACTGTATATATTTAAGTATGTAGATATAAAAGGTAAAATTATAAATTATTCATATAACATGACTTTTAGAGGAGAAAAAATGGAATAAATAAGACAGTATGAATATATTTAATCAAAGAAAGATACTATTAAAAAAAAATATCAATTCATTTTTAGAGTTTTTGTATTTGGCTGGGATTTGCGTTCTTTGAGTAGAATATCCCAAAAATTTTCGGTTGCGTTAAAAGAATTTTTTAAAAGTTCAACAATTGTAGAAATTATTGTTTGATTTAAAAAGGCAAATTTATTATAAATTAAGAACAAACAAAATCTGTAACATTCAAAAGCACTTGGTATCAAATTAATTAAGTCAAAAGTAATACGCAGTTTAAATGAAAACTTCGAAAAAAAAGTAGTTTTTTGCCGTTTTAAACAGAAAGAAATGGGTCATTATTTCGCTATTATAAAAAATTTTTGCAAGAATGCCAAACTCATATTTTTACTTATTTAAAAGGTAATATTATATCACAAATGAAGTTTTTGTTAAAAATTTTCTTTATTGAAGGAACCATCTCGTTTTGAAATATTTAGTCCTATTTTTGTTATAAATACCAAATTTAAGTCCTTTTTTCTCAAATTCCAAAGCTGAAACCAAAAAATTATTTATGCCACCTTAAGACATATGTTTTGAAATATTTCCAACAATATTATCCACGCCCTGTGAAATTTTTGGAGAATTGCCGGGAGTTCAAAATTACATGTTGTTCTTACTTTCTGTATATTATTTGCATAATTTTCGACCTAAATGAGCGTTTTCACCCGAAAATATTGAGTAAACCTACTTTTCCTTTGTAAAGTAATAACTACCCAGTAAAAAACTTTCATGTTTTTTGGAGCAATATGGCAATAAAGCGCATCATACTTCGCTTTAAAATACGAGCTTCTTAAAAAGCAGTGAACGTATATGAAGCAAACTACAGGAAAAAATCGATTTAATAGTGAGCAAAAATGTAGTGGTCCAAACCGAGAATTCGTCATACAAAAATCAGCAGCGATATCAGCAGGTTTGTCAGCGCTACTTTTATTTCATAATAGTAAAACCTGCTTTTTTAAACCAAAATTTTTGCTGAGTAGGGAAAGGATTTTCATTCATTTAAAATCACGTTTTATGTACATAAAATATGCAGTAAGAATATACAAATATATATTTCAAACTAATAAAATATGCATTTATCAACTTTTTTCAACATTTAATAACATTAAAAACATAAAAAATCACCTTCATTGATTTTTTTAACAATCATTTTGTCATTAAAAACTTAAAAACTTCAAAAGCTCAGCTACAAGGCTTTCTTATACCCGTATTCTAACCTCTGTGACAGTCACAAAATTATAACAAAACTGAGGTGAATGACTATTTGTATATTTTTGGTATTCTGAAAATATTGTCATGAATAAAATATAATAAATTTGTCACCTTATGAAAAGCTCATAACAAAATAAAAATTTATTAAATTTCCTTTTAATTTACTTTTTAAGTGCGAGAAGTAAAGATTAAAAAGCGTGATTATTGAAAAATTGTTAACATCTTATGCTAAAAAAGACAACTTTTTTGTTCACTTGTTTTTGCAAACGTAAAGGAAACTAATATATTAAATTTTTTTCAATATTACTTTCAGGGACTTCGGAGTTTTTGCTCACAATATTTGGAAAAGTTATAGCTAAGATAAAACTGGACAGCTTTTGCGAATTCGAACATGCCTAGGCATACTAATAGCTGATACAGACCTTAAAATTTTTAATTTTTCGGCACTATTTTTAATTTTACGCACATCTCCACTGACCTTCAGTAAAACTTTGTGCAAAATACCCAATTTTTTATTGTAATTTTTTTAAATAGAACGAATATTTGGTTTTCCTTTTTTTCAGCATAACTTACAAGGACTAATAACTTTTTACTACCAATATTTGGCAAAGCAACAACAAAGAAAGAAGGGAAAAAATTATATAGAAGTAAAAAATTAACGTTTTTGAGTTGCAAAGTGATTTTAATGAGGTACATAAATAGGGCACTTAGATACGTTCAGGTTATATTGATGTGTTCACAGAAAATGTCCAGCTTTACCGTAGATACAATTTTCCCAAATATTGTTGGCAAAAAATTAGGAGTCCCTGCAAGTTATTCTGAAAAATTTTCCTTAAAATTTGCAAAAAAAAGTGTAAGAAATAATATTTTTGGCATAAGATGCTCAGATTTGTTTGGTAGAGAGATTTACTACCCTCTGATAGTATTATCAAACCTCTGTATGACCCCGGCTCATTTCATAAAAAAATAAATTTCATTAAGAACTTTTTTAATATTATTTTCTAAATAAATAAAATTAATTTTCAATTTTACATAAATCTCACCATAGTATGGTAAAAGCTTTTTAAGCTTTTTCTTGTCATATGAACAATAGAATACAATCACAATTTCATTTTAAAATATATAAAGGGGCCCATACACACATACTGCTTGCAGCTACTGCCGATGAACTCTTGGTATACGTGTGTGATTGATATTTCATCATCAATCATATCAATCATCATTTAAAATAAAAATTTATAAAATAAAAATGCCTTTGACAACAACAAAATTATTTATAGAATTGAAGAAATTAATTCAAAACGGATTTTCTTTACACATTATTTTTTCAGAATTATTTTTTGTTTGTTTTATTTCCTTTTTTGTTTGTTTTACTTTCTTTTTTAAGTAAACCTTCAAAATTAAAAAAATACATATCAGAAAAATGAATAAGTTAATTTTTTTCATTTGGAAAATTGTCAGCAGTATGAGTTCATTTCAAAATCAAAAATATTTTGATTTTTCATACTGCATTGGCTGTGTGACAAATACATTAACAAAAATTGAAAATTTACCAATACATGCTTATCGCATGAGCATGAGCAGTATCCCTGCTAGCATTTTTGGAAATTTTTAATTAAATTCGATTCTTTTTTAATAATTTTAAGTGATCAAAAAACAAGAATATGCGCTCGTTTTCTGAACATAAATGATAGTTTTGTCGGGAGAAAATGGTACCCTACATGCGACTCTTCTTTTATTGAGGAGTCTTTTATTACCCGCTTTTCTGATCAGTTTCGACTGATTTATGACTCATATATTTTAAAATAAATAAATAAATTACTTTTAAAGCATAAGCACGACTCATTTTCGAGTCTTTTTTCAAGCGAGCAAGTGTTTAATCAGTTTTTAATCACAAAAGTACTCGAGGAAGACTTAGTTAGGTGATTTTTGATAAAACAATCTTCCAAATGCTAATAGGGATGTGTGTATGGGCCCCTTAACAAGAAAATTGACAAAATTGTATGACTAAAAAAAACTTGCCACAATTTATAAGAATACAGGTATTAATAAACATTTTGTCAAATCATACTAAATACAAAATGAAGTTAAGGCGAACTTATATTTTTGTACGTAACTGAATGAGTATTTTTGTAAATTGTCAAAGGTAAGTCTTTGGCGATTTTTTCTGAAAAAGCTTTTTGAAATGAAATTTAAAATTCCGTCAGCAGAAATTATTGGTTCACATTTAAATACTGTTACATACATAATTCGTTTGTGGAATATTCAGTTTTTAAAGTTTCGTTGTTAGAACTATAAACAATTGATGCAATTTGTTGCATTTTTTTAACTCCAACATTTTTTTGTATTACCATTTCTAATTTATTTTTAATCTCTTCTTTATTCTGCCTTTCAGAGCACAGTATTGTCAACAAGAAAGCCATAATATTTGTGCAAAAATATCAATTCTTCAATTATATTGATGGAAATATAGTATCCACTAGCCTTCAACAACGTTCCCATCTTGTTACTACAGGATGTATCCGTCTCCTATCACTAGATATTATTTATTATACGCTGCACACGCAAAGGAGCTTTCAAAAGCACTTTATATACACATGAAATTAATCCGGAACCAGTAGAGAGCCCTGAAATAAACTTGCACAAAAATTTTCGGGTTTAAAAGGGCTATTATCCCATGTTTTTTTTTCAATTGTGTTGGTGTTCTTGACTTAAGAAAATGTATTGTATTTTTGAAATGAGTTGAAAGAGTCCTATGGTGTTTTTGAATATCGAGTAATACCACAAAAAATGTGACCGTAAAGTTTTCTAATTTTCCCCTTTTTTGTTCTTCCACTGTAGTAAAAACTGCAGCTTTTACATACTTTGCAACTCATCAAAAACCCAAAATCTGATTTATAGCATGAAAAATTTAAAAAAGGTATTAAAAATATACATTTATAATGAAATATGCAAAAATATGCATTTATTATAAAATATGCAAAAATATGCACTAACAAATTAAAGCCATTTTGTCACAAATTTGTTGATTCGCAAAGATATTTTGTTTACTTTGATCTACGACCAACGACAGAAAACATGTATTTACATGAAAATCATTTCCATAGTAATAACAGTAGGCTGGAAAAAAAACAATTGTCCTAAAATATGTAGAAAAGTGGAAACAAAATATGCTGAAAAGAACGGTCTATACTCCCACCTAAAATTTTAAAAACAATAATATTTTAGAGGGTGCAGGAAACAGTTGAATTTTTTTTAAGCGCAATTTTTTGTTTTTGTCCTTACATAATAAAAGCACGTATCGTTAGAAGTATTTTTCATAGTATACTTAGTTTAAAACTTTTTGTTTGTAAATAAAACATGTATGTAATTAAAAAGTGTTGGAAAAAACTAAGTTTATACTACCTGGGGGTTATTATGTAATTCGATTCGAAACTGAAACTGTTCGAGTTTTTATGTTATTAACATTACAATTCGAACAAATTTCCGTTCGATTCGAAATACATAATAATCCCCCTGTTACAATTGCACAGAAAAACTACAAAGGAATGTCACGAGTTCGGTGCGAATATGTATCAGAGAACAGAAATTTGTAGTGAAAAAGTGAGTAGAGTTAAATATGACTTATAATTTCTTGTACGAATGGCGCACTCATATTTATTGCAATGATGTCTATGAAGCAGATTTACTCGAAAGTTTGATGTGAACTCATACATAACAACATTTATGACGTTATTGATTTAGACTATCTTAACTCAATGCCTATGGACGATGCAAAATAAATAAGTGTGACTCACAATGCGAAATTCGCATACGAGGTTGCGTGTTTGTTTTTCTGTTGCTTATTGTTGTTTGTTTTTTTGCTGGAATTGAAAAACAACCCTATTTATTACTATTGCATACTACTTGCAAACTGTTTAATGACTAAACTTTTAAATAAACATGCATACATGAGCTAAAAGAGTTAAATCCATGCGAGTGAGTAGTTGAAGTATTTTCCTCAAATTAGAAAACAACCTGAGGTGCTTTGCAAGTGTGAGTGTGGTATGAATATGAATGCCAACGTCGCATTCATATTTATTTCAACTTATTTATAAATTAATATCATTGAAAGTTTGCGTACATCAGAGTAGTTGAGTTTAAACGATGTCTACGCATTTATATTTAAAATTTCATGAGTCAATATATATATCAAAAACATTATTCATTGCGGATCTCTGATATGTATATTTCCATTCATACAACAATGAAACTAATATATTTACCCTACAATAATGAAAACTATTACATTTATTCCGTATAGGTATTAATTGCTAATATAAGAATTTTGTACGTATGTAGTACAGGGTGTTTTTTAGGTATAGAACTTCGAATTGAAATAAAACACAAGAAAATCGTTTTAATGTCCATCAATTTGGCTTTATTGGAAGGATAATTTTATGCCATTAATGTTTAAATATGATTTCGGGCATGTGGCCGCCGCGGCTGGCTCGAATAAAGCCAATTCTACAGGTCCAATTTTCAACCACTTTTTCGAGCATATGGGGCCGTATGTTGGCAATAACGCCACGAATGTTGGCTTCCAAGTCCCCTAACGTTTCTGGTTTGTTGGCGTAGACGAGCGACTTCACATATCCCCAAAGAAAATAATCCAATGGTGTCAAATCACACGATCTTGGTGGCCAATTGACAGGTCCGTTCCGCGAAATTATGCGCTCATCGAATGTTTCCTTCAATAAATCGATTGTGACGTGCGCTGTGTGGCATGTAGCGCCGTCTTGTTGGAACCACAACTCATCCACATTCATGCCATCCAATTCGGGAGCAAAATAGTCGGTTATCATGGCTCTATACCGGTCTCGATTCATTCGGGTCCTCTTCAACACTTTGCTCTACAGCGGCAATTGTTTCTTCGGTGCGCACTGTTCGACGTCTCTGCGGATGCGTATTATCACATAGAGTAAACGTAGTGCGAAAACGATCCATGGTTAACCGAATTAATTGCTCTGATGGACGATTATGTCGACCATAAAATGGACGGAGCTTGCGGTAAACTTCGCGAACTGAACCATTATTTTCGAAATAAATTTGCACGATTTGCAAGCGTTGTTCTTTTGTCAACCTGTTCATGATGAAATGGCAAACCAAACTAAATATTAATCACTTGACAGCTGACAAAATGGCCGCCAGTTAAAAAAGTGATGCCAACTTAAAGTTCTATACCTCAATAAAAAACACCTATTACATACAAATGGCGGTCTGCTAAAAAAAACTAGCTAAAAGACCCAATGTTATTTTAGAAGATTTGAAAAATTTGTGATTAAGGGTAAATTAGTGGAATCGTATCGGTCGTATGTCTCAATCTGAATGTTAGTTATCAAAAACGTGAGGTTGAGGGCGAATGTGTCCGCTGTTATTGTATTTGTCTTCGCTTTATACGTACATGTGTGTGCATCAGTGTGACCAGATTTTAAAATAACATTAAGCTAAATCACGTTTGAAAAATAGCTAAAATAAGCTAAAAAATAAAATGTTAGGCCAGAAAATAAAGCTAAACTTTTTTCTACTCCTTTGATCATCCTTCAATAGTTTCTTATTGCTAAAATAACATTAAATATTACATAAATATATTTTTTTAATACATACATATGATATATTGAATATTTTTAATGAAAGTATTTAATAATTATTATATTTTAGATTTAATGAAAAACAAAACAAAAACTTCCCAAAATAATCTTAAAAAGTTTTTAAAAATTTCAAAACATATACTAATAGACGGAATTGTTTTTAAGTGAATTAAAGCTATTTCAGGTAAAGCATGGATCACACTATCGGCACAATGTACCGAGTTTTGTCAGCTCAGTGAAACAAACTCATAAGTAAAGAGTTAAATTTGCTATAATTTTTCAACTTATTGAAATATAGACTTATTCCGGAATTAGTTGAGTGCTAATGCTTATTATTTATGACTTTATTGCGGTGGGCCGAGGAAAATCGGTACATAGTGTTATACAGGATTAGGTATATTTCTAATTTTTGTTCATTGCTGCCGCTGAATGGACGTTCAACTCAAGTCAAATAATTTTATATCCAAAAAACTCAAAAAGTCTTTTGGCCACTAATATGAATTTACCTTTTTTGATTGTAACTCTAACCATTCTGCCATTGTCTTCTATTTTTCAATTTTCCATTTCTGTTGTAAAATGTTCGTATAATTTACATTTTATATCTTTTGTAAATTTTTTTCCAATGAAAAAATTTATAATATTATACATATTATTACATACATAATATGTATAATATTATAAATTTTTTTTTAGTTGTCAAAAAATTATAATTTTTATAAGTTGTTTACGTTTTTAATATATTTTTAGAAAACACGCAATTTAGATTTAAAAAAGGCTAAAAAAGCTAAATGAGTTTTTAACAAAAGCTAAAAAATAAGCTAAGAGCTAAATGAAAATTTTTAAGCTGCATCTGATATAAATAAGCTAAATTTAGCTCAAAATAAGCTAATATGGTCACGCTGGTGTGAATGTAGGTAAGAGAGAAGTTGACGTAGAAATTAATTTTCTGTAGATTTCTACCTCACGTACAATTACGATACATATTAAATTAACAGCAACATGTTTTATTAATGTTACAGATTTTGTGAGCTGATGCGTCAACTCACGATACGATTCTACTAATTCTACCATAAGAAATTCCAAATAGGAAAAACACAAAAAATGAAATTGACAAAAACTTGATGTAACGAATGTCAATTTTTGATATTCGCGAATACGAATATTTCAAACGATATTCGCGAATACGAATACGAATATTTGAAACGATATTCGCGAATACGAATATTATATGCAATATGAGATATTAAAAAAATTTTATGAAAAAGGACTTCACACTCTTTTTGGCATAATTTAAAATTAATAAAAAGTACCCAAAAATTTTAATGATAGTCATTAAATAATATTTGAAAATGGTGCAAAGTACAAATTTCTATAAAAAATTAATGTATTTGTACAAACTAAAATTTTTAGTAATTCATTTAAATTTCGTTTAGGAATTATGCATTTATTTATTTAATTTCTTTGGAAAAATATTCGTATTCGTATTCGCCTGAAAATGGCCGAATATTCGACAATTTGAATACGAATATTCGTGCATAACTAGTATATCCATATTTATCGCAATGTATGCATGTGTGAGCATTTTAAAATATTGTTCTCTATTTGTATGTTCCCAGCATCGATGTCAACTTTTAAATTTCAAAAAGCACTGAAACCAGGAAAAAAGCGCGTAATTTAAATAAAACAAGTAAGAGTGCTATATTCGGCTGTGCCGAATCTTATATACCCTTTACCAAAGTGCGTTTATGTAGTATAGAGATACATACATAAGCACAGAGATATGCAGGTACATAGATATTAATTTTGTGAAAAAATTCATACTTTTTTCTCTAGTGCAATTTTTAGGTTTTTGGCATTATGTTTAGTTTGATGGTTTTTAAATTTTGGCGATTTATTTTGTTTTGCTGATTTTTTTAGTTTTGGCGATTTTTTTCACATAGGCATTTTTTTTGGCCTTGGACATTTTTTTCGGTTTTTGGCGTTTTTTAATTTTGGTGACTTTTTTCCCTCTGGCAATTTTTTTGATTTTGAAAATTTTTTTCATTTAGGCGATTTTTTTATTTTTTGGAGATTTTGTTTCATATAGGCGATTTTTTCGGTTTTTGGCGTTTTTATTTCCTTTTGGCAATTTTTTTTAGTTTTGACACTTTTTTCTCGTTTTGGCGTTTTTTTTCGGTTTTTGAGCGTTTTTTTAATTTTGGCGATTTATTTTCGTTTTGGCGATTTTTTGATTTTGGCGATTTTTTTTCGTTTGGGTGGATTTTTTTGATTTTGACGATTTTTATTTCATTTAAGCGATTTTTTTTAATTATTTCGATTTTTTTTCGTTTTGGTGGATTTTTTTGATTTTGACGATTTTTTTTTCATTTAAGCGATTTTTTTAATTTTTAGCGATTTTTTCATATCGGCATTTTTTTTTTGTTTTGGCGATTTTTTTTTTGGTTTTTTGGCGTTTTTTTAATTTTGGCGATTGATTTTTGTTTTGGCGATTTTTTTGATTTTGGCGATTTTTTTAATTTTTGGCGATTTTTGTTCATATAAGCATTTTTTTGCGATTTTTGCGGATTTTTGTCATTGTGGGAATTTTTTTTTTGTTTTGACACTTTTTTCTCGTTTTGACGATTCTTTCGGTTTTTGGTGTTTTTTTAATTATGGCGATTTTTTTCGTTTTGGCGATTTTTTTGATTTTGCCGATTTTTTTTCATATAAGCGATTTTTTTAATTTTTGGGAATTTTTTTTATATAGGCAATTTTTTTTGTTTTGGCGATTTTTGTCGGTTTTTGGCGTTTTTTTAATTTCGGCGATTTATTTTCGTTTTTGCAATTTTTTTGATATTGGCGATTTTTTTTCATTTAGGCAATTTTCATATAAGCATTTTTGTATGTTTTGGCGATTTTTGCGGTTTTTAGCGTTTTTTTGTCATTGTGGAAATTTATTTTTAGTTTTGACACGTTTTTCTCGTTTTGGCGATTTTTTTCGGTTAATTGCATTTTGTTTTAATTTTAGCGTTTTTTTTTCATTATGGCGATTTTTTTCGTTTGTGCGATTTTTTAAAATTTTTGGCGATTTTATAATTTTCGGGTTGTTTAGTTTGACCGTTTTTGAAAATTTCAAGAGTTTAACTCTTACGGTTTCCAAGATATAGCATTTTGTCAAAATTACATAGTCAAAATTGCATTAACTGATGGACCACCCTTTAATTAAAATGTTTTTAATTTTAGTGTTGTTGTAGCCTATATAAAAATACACAAATTGAAAATTTCAAGTGTCAATATATATATGTACACACATACATACAATTATACATATTACATGCGATTTTAAAAAATTTCGTCACTCGTTTTGGACCACCCTTTAAGTTTTAATTCTCATGTATTTGTTGTTGTAGCGATCAAAGTTCTACATACTCTGTCCAAATTTCAGACCCGTAGCTCTTACCGTTCCTGAGAAAATAGCCTTCTTCCTAAAACATGAAATATGTTTAATTATTATGAAAAAAGTTAAAGTTTTCCAACCCTGGAAACGTTTTTTTAATTTTTTAAATTTTAAAATTTTTTTAATTATAAATACCAATTTTAGTCATACCGAAGTATAAAATAAGATAATTTAATAAAAAAGTAATAAGAACTTGTTTTCGGTAGTTATTTTCTATGGGAAAATAGAGTTTGAGTTTTCCAGCTCTGAAACCGTCTGCCCGATTTTGCTGATTTTCAATAGCAAAATTTTTCGGAAAATTTCTGACACACCAGTCCAAGAACGAAGTCTCTAGCTCTTCTGGGAGCTTGGGAAAACCGATTTCACGTACAGACAGACGGACAGACGGACAGACGGACATCGCTTGTTCGTCTTCCCTATGCATAAGGATCCAGAATATATATACTTTATGTGTCACTTATTAATATTTTAGAAATTACAAACGGAATGACAAACCTATATATACCCTTTTACCATTTTTTGGTAAAGGGTATAATAAATTCAGTAAAGTGCGACTTTGACCCGCGCACGAAGGGTTGCGTACGGGTACGAGATATGTAATTCAATACAAACAATATAAACTATAGTTTTGGCATTTTTTTTGTTTTAGGGTTTTTTCGGTTTTAAGCGTTTTTTGTTTGTTTGGGGGTTTTTGAATTTATTGGCGCTTTCTGAGTTTTGGCACTTTTTTCACGTTTTTGGCGATTTTTTGTGGTTTTTGAAGTTTTTTTAATTTTGGCAATTTTTATTATTTTGACGTTTTTTTATTTTGGCATTTTTTTTGTAATTTTGGCGTTTTTTCATATAGGTGATTTTTTTTGGTTTTGGCGATTTTTTTAGTTTTGGCACTTTTTTTTTCGTTTTGAGAATTTTTTTCTGTTTTTGGCGATTTTTTTTAAATTTGGCGATTTTTTTTAAATTTGGCGATTTTTTTTCATTTTGGCGATTTTTTTTTCACATAAAAAATTATTTTGGTTTTGGCGCATTTTTCGCGTTTTGGCGATTTTTTTAGGTTTTTGCCGTTTTTTCATATTGGCAATTTTTTTTCATTTAAACGATTTTTTCGAATTGGCGATTTATTTTAGTGCTAGATTTTTTTCAATTTGGCGATTTTTTTTTTAATTTTTGACGATTTTGTTCAGGTTTTAGCGATTTTTTTCGGTTTGGCGATTTACCGTTTTTGAAAATTTCAAGAGTTTACCTCTTACGGTCTCCAAGATATAGCAAGTTGTCAAAATTACATATTCATAATTCCATAAACTGATGGACCACCCTTTAATTAAAATTTTTTAATATTTTAATGTTTATTGTTGTAGTCTATATAAAAATACAGTAATTTTACAAATTTCAAGTGTCAATATACATATGTATGTACATACAATTGTATGTATAATACATGAGATTTTAAAATTTTTCGTCGCTCTTTTTGGAGCACCCTTTAATTTCTAATTCTCATGTATTTGTTGTTGTAGTGGTCAAGGTTCGACAAACTCTGTCCAAATTTCAGGTCCGTAGCTCTCACGGTTCCTGAGAAAATACTGTGTGACGGACAGCGTAGCGAAAACAATAGGGGTCCTTTTTTCACCTTTGGTGTACGGAACCCTAAAAATCAGCTTCCTTCCATTAAACTCGTTTTTCTTGGTTTATGCGTACGTATGTATGTACAATTATAAACAAAAGAACAAAATAAATTTCCACAATCTGCATCATCTTTCATCTGCACATCTTTCAGTTCCTTGACAAATTCGTAGGTATGTAATTGTCAATTTGCAGACTTGCAACTTGTTGCAGCAAACTTTTATTCTTGAATGCAAAAAAAAAGAGAGGAATACATAATATGCTCTCCCACATATTCAAGAAGTGCTGCAACAAAAATTGCAAGCCCGGACCGGAACTTATTATGAAAACTATAGCATATCTTCACTGCGAGGTTTTTTGCGTGCAGGAGTATCAACCAGAGTAGCTTGCAAATCATTTGTATTTATAAAGGTTTGTTCCAAAACGCTGTTGTCATCTGGATCGATTAAATGTTTAACCTTCTGAACATTTACTGATGTACGATTCAAATTTGGATAACGCGTGTCAAAATCACACTGCACACACATATGAATGTGCATATGTATATTTATTTATGCACATCAATTATGTACATCGAACTCAATTATTAAAATAAATTGCAAAACTTTCTTTTTAAGACAAAATAATAAAATTGTTACACAAAATTTGTTAACTTAAAATTTTTTTTATGTACATATGTATGTACATGACATTTTTCGTCGCTCGTTTTGGAGCACCCTTTAATTTCTAATTTTCATGTATTTGTTGTTGTAGTGGCCAAGGTTCTACATACTCTATCCAAATTTCAGGTCCGTAGCTCTTACGGTTCCTGAGAAAATACCGTGTGACGGACAGACGGACAGCGTAGCGACAACAATAAAAAGCACTAAATAAAAAAAAATAATTATATTAATAAAATTGTTATTCATAAATATGTATGTATGTATGTACCCAGTGAAAAAAAATGGAAGTCATTCTAGCGGAAGTACAGTTTCATTGCTTCCAAAAAATCGATATTTTTAATTTGCCGAGAGTGAGCAAAAAACCATGTAGAAGCTTATTTTAGTCACACAAAACCTTGTAGCTCCTCCATAGTGTTAGAAAATACTCACCAGAATTTAAAAAAAAAATTTTTTTTAAAGAAATTTATGAATTATTTTTAGTCTAAAATTTGAGTTAGTTGGATTCTCTCAGAGCAGAAATTAAAATTTATTTCCCTTGTTGTTGGCCCCTCATCAAAAACAGCACAAAATTTCTGTTTGCGTCAAACGTTCCAAGTGCAACATCTTTACAAATTTATAGTCTTTACTTATATCATATTTTCCGGTATTTAACAAAGCAAATACACGAACCTTCTAGCAAATACACGGCTTTTTTCGTCCTTAGACAAGACGATACGATCGTCCAACAGAATTTGGGCATTAATTGTTTCATTTATATATTCTATATTTTATAAAAACAATTTTCAAATAATTTTTGAATCAAATTTTCAAACAAACAGGGAAGAGAGGAGGAAATATTAAATTAATACGTTAGCACGTTTTTACCGGAAACTTCAAAATACTTATAGCTGTCAGAAGGTGAATGTCAAGAAAAAATTTGAGAATGGAAGAACCTTCTTTATTTATATCATGGTATATACTCCATAAGCATACGTCGATGAAGGTGCAGTAAGACTCGGCGCGGCCAAATACAGCACTGCCACTAGTTTAATCTGCGAAACTTCGTTTTCAGCTAAGATTAAGAACTTTCAGCCCATTTACAAAAAGGTTCCTTGCTATTAGATTTTAGAGAGAATGATACAAATAGAGAGAGAAGTAAGGTCAAAAGATATGTACATATGTATATTTTTGCTACGTAGAAACAATTAAATTTTTTAATGTTTGTTCGTCTCATTGAGCAATTTTATAATTTCTAATAGTAGAAAATGTTGCATCATAAATTTTGATCTGCTTCAAAAAGTTTCGGATGTAACTGTTGTTATTAAATGGGAAACGTTTTCAGTCGCTCTTTTTAAATATGATGGATTTGTACACTTCATTCACCTTTTTTGGCAGTCGCTCCAAATCTTCCATAAGAGACATTTCCTCCTGTAGATTATTTAAATACATACGATGTAATTTCTGAATCATGGGATTAATAACTCTCGAATTAACGACATCGTCTACCGATATGATCAAAGTATTAGTATTCCGACAGTCCAGGAAATCACCTTGGCCAATTTCGGTCGTAACATCCTTTTGCGATTGTAATGCGCGTAAGCGATCATTACAGCCTTTGCACAGACTCACTGCAATATTGTGTTGAGCAGAGAATTCTTGCATACATTCCTTGTTTTCCATTGCAGTTTGATCTTCTGGGTAACATAATCCTTTAATAGTTTCATCAATTACTTCGTGCAATCTACATTGAGATGTCACTAATTTCCGAAGATCGTGGGAGCCCTTCCGACTAACTACAGTTTTGGAAGATTTTTGACTTTTAGCACTATCTGATCCATTGCCGCCAAAACCACTTAAGTTTGAGTCGTTTTCCTGATAAGAATGATTCCTAGTATAATTGGCAATAGAAGGCGTTGTTTGGTAATTCCGAGAATGCATTGTATTTGAAGTTAAAGGAGACGCTATTGGCTTAGAGTTGGTTTCCAAATGTTTTAAAGAGTCATCATTATTGTGATGTCTTCTACAACAATCTCCGCCAAGATATGGAGAAAACGTAGTAGAGTACATTCTATTAGCATCACCACTACTCATTGCGGCTTGCTGGGAATTTCTTTGCTTCGCGTTAAAATTTGTTTCAAACTCAGAAATTTTTTTCCGAATTTTTAAGTTTTGTTCCTTTAAATGTTGACTAGGATATTCTGGTGAAAAGATAGTCTCCTGCAATGTTTGCTAAAAAGAAAATTAATATGTATGTATAATTACATATTTATCTACATATGTATGTATGAATTTATATTTTTTCTCATGTTATTTAAAAAATGTCTAAACAATTACTTGCAATTGCGGATTCTGAAATTTTCCGATAAAATGATCCCTAACTTTTTGACGTAACATTTCATCTCTTGTGCAATCTGGTTTTGAAGACATTTTTATGCTTGTTAAAATTATCGTGATTATTGATTTCTGATAAGAGCTAACAGGATTTAAAATATATAAATATATGTACTATATATGTATATGTATGTAAATAGACTATGTATTATGCTAAATTATAAAAATATGTTCTATGTAATTTTTTTCTTTTAAATAAAAATTAATGACATATACAAATGATTTCTATACCAAAGGTGAGTTGGAATGTTTTAAATTTTTATCAATATTAGAGTCTGAACACAATGTAACGATTTTTTATTGCGGTGCGGATTTCTATACGATTTTGAAGTAAAAATCCGCAGTGCGGGACGGAATAAAATTAAAATCTATTTTATTTTAATCAGAAATAATTCATAGTTAGGCTCAAGTTCAGTAATTTAAATTCTTATTGAATGAAATATTTTTATTAATTAATGTGAGTTTCTAAAGAAGAGAAGAAAAATTAAACTTAGACTTTAAGCTGGGGGAAATACCGATACTTTTCTGTGCAGCCACGCACTTCATCAGCACCCTAGTCTATCTACTTGGGTAGAGATTCTTATTAACATCAGCTATTTAACTTAAATGTACAATGAAACGGAATATGAGAAACGATTGTTGTGTATACAATTGATTTACCTTTGGTAAACACATTTATAAGTATCACTATTAATTTTCTGTTTTTTCCAATTTTTCATTTTTCTATAGGTTAGCACGAAATTATTTTACTCTACCTCAGTATGTTTAACTATTCTTACTTATCTTTTATAAAATGTTAATAATTTTTTGTTTTGAGTTATAAAAATGTATGCACAAAAAAATTCATAAAAATTTAAACAAACAATGACAAGTATTACCGGCGCTGTCTTCCGTTGTATTATGTTTATTTTTCTCTCCCGCAACGAAAAATCGCACCGCACCGCAAACATTGTGTTTAGACTCTAAAACGGGTTTCTCTACCTAAACGAGTTTATACGAAGATATTCAATGTTACCCAAAAGCCCATTAGTTATACATATACGAAAGCATGGACTTATATAAGCGCACGGTAATGCGCCGTGCCAAGTTGCGGGCTCTGCACGCAGTGTGCATTAACACGAAGCCAATCGACCTGTTTTTAACCCCCCGCCACCCCCCTTAAAATTTGTTTCCTGCAACCGTAAAATTATGAAATTTAAACTGTAACTAGAATTACTTTATGTAACATCATGCAAGTTGTACAATGAAAAATTCCTGAGGTATGGAGGTGCGAAAAGTGCTTATCTTAAGACATAATCAGTGACTTACTGAGTGTTCCAGTAAAATTGGTGAAGCACTTCCTGTATAGATAGAGATCTGAAATTTGGTACTCGAGTAGACCTAGTTGACCAATTAGCTAAAAAAATCTAAAACCCCAGATATCTTAGCCGGCAGGTGGTGGCGGGGCTTATCCCATAAAAATTTAAATTTGTTTTAGTGAGATGAAATTTAATATTCAAGTAGGTATAAGTGAGTACATAACAATAAAAATTTGAAAATCCTACTACTTTAAATAGAAGCGCAAGGCTATGCCAATGAAGGTCGTGATTAAAAAAGCAAATATAAAACGTTTAAGGAAAGAAATTTTTGTCAGAAAATTTGAATATACTATTTATGTATTTATTACCATCCGTTTGCAATGAAACTTGACAAAAATGATAACCACTGGCAAAAAACTGAAATTCAAAATAAGTGGGTGGAGTGACGCTAATGAGCTGAAATTGTATACACAAGTAGGTCTAGATGAGAAACCAATCAGAAAAATCTCAAAATACGGAAGTTTAAAGCTAATAGCTTGTTTGTAGAACGCGACAAGGGTGACTCACGACGAGCCATTTCATGGACGACTACGTAATGAAAAGCGTTTGTATAACGCAACTCGACATTTTTTTTTGTCGTGCAGCTTACGTTAACTTGCCCTTATGTGAATTATGTACTAAATCGTACAGTTGCCAACATGTTCAAAAAAGGTTTAGTTTTAATTTTTTCATACAAAATTGTATTTTCAGCTAAAAAATGGCAACCCTATTCTTGAAACACAGCTGACATGCACATACATACTAACATAAATAAAATAAACAATTAAAGTAAACAAATTATACATGAAATTTATTTTTATTTTGTTTATAAAAGTTTTTGTATAAAGGTAAGTAATCTAAAGTCGTTTAATATTTTTGATAAGTGATTTCCATGTAACTAATGTGCATGCATAAATGTATGTATGTAAATACATATGTACATATGTACTCATAAACAAAGAAACACGACTAATAATAGTAAGAGTCTGATTTGTTAGTCTTTGAGATTCGCAAGTGTCCCAGGCCGAAGAGAGTGTACGTGGCGTAACAACGACTAGAGCAGTATTATTCGGAGATGACATATATAATATTGGCGAGTTGGTAAGTAAAATTGAAACATTAATGGTCCGGCATTATTTGAAACAAAACCTTTGATTATTTCAACTTTTAGCTCGCACATCCTATATGAGAATCGTCGAAGATTACTGAGAACGAGTAAAGTATATGAATATTAAAAATAATTAAACGAAAGAAATTGTTTATTTAAAGAATATAAAATAATGTGGGTAGGCTTATTAGTATTGAAAAATTGTTTTCAGATGATTTTATTCAATCCCAGAACAAAAAAAGGGGTGTTATAAGTTTGTAGTGTCTGTCTGTGTTTATTTTCGAGCACACGTACAGACCAAACGGCTGTACAGATTTTGATTTAGTTTTTTCTGTTTGAAAAGTGACTTGATCGAAAGTGTTCTTAGTTATGTTTGAAGAAAATCGGACCAGTCTCTAGATTCTGTTGCATATGTGTGCATTTGACGCCGTTGCTCCGAAACAGCTAGACCGATTTTAATTTGATTTGTTTTAGTTTGAAAGCGTCGGGGGGTTTTTAAATTTTATGATAATATCCAAGTCCTAACGGATGCACCAATTTACTTCAGTTAAAGATTAGAAAATAATAAATCAAGTCATCTTTTAAACGAAAACAAACCAAATTAAAATCGGTCTAGTCGTTTGGGAGCTACGGCGTCAAAGACACACAAATTCAACAGAATATATCTAGAAAAAATGTGATATCTTCCCAACAGCTGGACCAATTTTCTACAAACATAGCTAAGAACACTTTCGATCAAGTCACCTTTCAAACAGAAACAACTAAATCAAAATCTGTTCAGCCGTTAAGTCTGTACATGGAATCTTACAGATATACAGACACAAACTTATAACATTCCTTCCTGCTACCAAACTGTGGAATTCCCTTGGCCAGGTGGGAAAATTGCTCCATACATATCACCACTTGGCTAAACTGCAGCCTTGGCATTATGATGCTAAAAATATAAATAATCAAAACAAGAACAATATTAATAAGAAAGTTTACTTACCAATTTCTTATTGGAAATTCCAACAGGAAATCGTATTTTCTTACATCAACGTCACTTACTGCTACAAAGCTGTGGAGTTCCCGTGGCCAAGTGTAAAAATCTCTCCATACACGCCCCCAATTGGTTGTCGTTTTGATTTTTTGATGCTAAAAATTTAAGCAATCAAAACAAGAACAATATTAACATGAAAGTTTACTTACGTATAACTTCTCATTATAATCTTACTGGCCACCATGTCCCAACTGTATTCTACGGCAGACTTGCTCCTACCGAGCTGCGGATTTCCCGTGGCCAAGTGTGGAAATCGCTCCATGCATGCCATCAATTGGCTAAACTGCAGTCCTGTTGTCAGTTTGATACTAAAAACGTAAATCATTAAAAGAAGAACAATCTTAATATGATAGTTTACTTACCTTTTTTTGTTGGAAGTTCAATTTTTTTGTCTTTTATTTACTTTTATTAATATTTTAAATTGTTTGTGTTTTGTTTATTTTTTTGTTTGATACGACTACAATTTTTTAGTCGTCCTCCTTGACGTTTATTGTGAGTCAAATCGCTTCCTACAAACCCAAATAAACTGACATCTGTTACGTTTTTTGATAAAAATCGTCAACACTCGTGCTCTAAAACACCAAAAAATAAATAATGCTAACATGTTAGCGATTATTATAGACGAGTCTACAAACAGGCTATATAAAGCGCATGTGTAATTTATCCTGTTTGAGCACTACCCTACAAGAAATGAATGACTGAAACTAACACAAACAAAATTTTTTCACTAACACAATTGCAGCAATTTATATTGAATTCAATATTGATAGTCAATTGACTAGTCATTTGATACGAAGTGATGATGGATTTATTTATTAATTATAGTTGTTCTACTCTAGCATACATGTTAGAGTGGGACATCTAATGTACATATGCCAAAACTTTTACATCGAGTTTTATTTAAAGAAAACTAAAATTAATTCTGTCTGTGAAAAGTAAAATTTAAAAGTGTTAAAAATGATAAGTAAAAACAATATTTAATAAAGAAATTTACAAAATTTAATTTATTTTATATTTCTTTTCAAAATTTTAGATATGGTTTTGTAAAAAGCAAGATGCGTTGGTGGTGAAAAGGTGTACGGAGGGCAATATACCGCCTGGTTTATTCTTTTTTTGCTAAAGTATATCTATTATCTTAAATTATTTATTTATTTTTAATAAATTTTATAATAAAAAAAAAATTTAAATAATAAAAACTATATTGTCATTATATCAATCATGTATGATTACTCAATTGTGGGGTATATATAAATCAATTATGATCAGTCAAACTTGAGTAATATTTATGCTATCATTGATTATTAAAAAGCACTGGAGTGAGCAGTTCAACTATATATTATATTCGTTAGTTAGAGAGAGATGCCAGATCACACGTACACAAAAGTTTCCATCACATTTTTCATTTTGCCCTTAATAAAGTGATGGAAACTTTGTTCTACGCAATGATGAATATATCCTGCCTGACTATCGATCAAATGAGCAGTCAATTGACTGGTAGTGTTCTTGTAGGGTACTTTTTAATTATTTTTTTAAAAGTGTTCAACACTTGCATTTGAGAAAATAAATGTATTAGCCTGTTTGTAGAACGCGACAAGGACGACTCACGACGAGCCATTTCATGGACCACTACGTAATGAAAAGCGTTTGTATAACGCGACTCAACTTTTTTGTGGTGCAGCTTACGTTAACTCGCCCTTATGGCAAATATGTACAAAATCGTACTGTTGCCAACATGTTCAAAAATGGTTTTAGTTTATATTTTTTCACACAAAATTGTATTTTCAGCAACCCTATTCTTGTGCATAAAAAAACACGACTGACATGTACATATGTACATAAAAAAATTTTAAGTTAACAAATTTTGTGTAACAATTTTATTATTTTGTCTTAAAAAGAAAGTTTTGCAATTTATTTTAATAATTGAGTTCGATGTACATAATTGATGTGCATAAATAAATATACATATGCACATTCATATGTGTGTGGAGTGTGATTTTGACACGCGTTATCCAAATTTGAATCGTACATCAGTAAATGTTCAGAAGGTTAAACATTTAATCGATGCAGATCACAACAGCGTTTTGGAACAAACCTTTATAAATACAAATGATTTGCAAGCTACTCTGGTTGATACTCCTGCACGCAAAAAACCTCGCAGTGAAGATATGCTATAGTTTTCATAATAAGTTCCGGTCCGGGCTTGCAATTTTTGTTGCAGCACTTCTTGAATATGTGGGAGAGCATATTATGTATTCCTCTCTCGTTTTTTTGCATTCAAGAATTAATTAAAAGTTTGCTGCAACAAGTTGCAAGTCTGCAAATTGACAATTACATACCTACGAATTTGTCAAGGAACTGAAAGATGTGCAGATGTGTTTACGAATGGCAAAGTTTTATGTGATTTAATAAACCGGTACGTAATAACTGAAATCTTCTGCTCATAGATTGTGGAAATTTATTTTGTTCTTTTGTTTATAATTGTACATACATACGTACGCATAAACCAAGAAAAACGAGTTTAATGGAAGGAAGCTGATTTTTAGGGTTCCGTACACCAAAGGTGAAGAAAGGACCGCTATTGTTTTCGCTACGCTGTCCGTCTGTCCGTCACACGGTATTTTCTCAGGAACCGTGAGAGCTACGGACCTGAAATTTGGACAGAGTATGTCGAACCTTGACAACTACAACAATAAATACATGAGAATTAGAAATTAAAGGGTGCTCCAAAACGAGCGACGAAAAATTTTAAAATCTCATGTATTATACATACAATTGTATGTACATACATATGTATATTGACACTTGAAATTTGTAAGATTAGTGTATTTTTATATAGACTACAACAATAAACATTAAAATATTAAAAAATTTAAATTAAAGGGTGGTCCATCAGTTAATGCAATTTCGACTATGTAATTTTGACAACTTGCTATATCTTGAATACCGTAAAAGGTAAATTCTTGAAATTTTCAAAAACGGTAAAACTAAAAAATCCAAAAATTATAAAATCGCCAAACCGAAAAAAATCGCCAAAACCTGAAAAAAATCGCCAAAAATTTAAAATAATCGCCAAATCCAAAAAAATCGACAAAATAAATCGCCAAATTCGAAAAAATCGTTAAAATGAAAAAAAATTGTTTATGTAAAAAAAAATCGCCAAAATTACAAAAAAATCGCTTTGTATTTGCCTCAAATACAAAAAATTATGAAGCGAGTTCTAACGGCAGAAATGCCTATTTTACTGTGAGTTCTGAAGCTCTTAATGAAAAAAATAGAAATAATAAATCTAATGAACGGCAAAGCCCATTTTTCGTCAGCGATCAACTTCGCTTTGTCCAATACCAAATAGTAGTGATTTATTAACATTACAATTGCCTAATACTTCTTCATATAAGTCAGTAATATCATCCCCTTCAGGCTCGTATTCGTCACTTAACAAAGTTATCACTACAGATAACAGTATTTCAAAACCCAAGGTGCAAGTCGGAATGGACAGATATATAACCGTGGTAACGTGTGGACGAAGCCCGTATTCTTCAAAAATGTCATCCGCTCCAAAGATGTCCAGGGATAACAGCGCATCCTCAACTAATCGCCAAAATTGTTTTAAAACTTTGCAAGATGAGAACGACAAACCCGATGTATCCTCGAATAAAACATCCAAACCGCCACCAATCTACTTGAGAGAGAAAAATTCAAATGCCCTTATTAAAAAATTAATTTCGGTCATTGGTGAAAATAAATTCCACATTGTCCCAATAAAACGTGGCAACATCGATGAAACGAAAATTCAAATTTATGACGAAAAGGATTTCCGCAAAATGGTTTCTGAATTTGAAACAAATAAAAAAAGCTTCTACACATACCAGCTTAAGAGCGCAGATCGTATTGAAGGGGATAGATTCTTATGTTGTCCCTGAAGAAATAAAAGAGGAGGACGAGTGCCTCCAGGTATTTAAGGTAAAGAATGTATCTAACATAATGAACAGAGAAAAGGTACCCCGACCCCTACTTCGTGTTGAACTGGAGCCGAATGATATACAGTTGAAAAAAACGAGACTCATCCTATTTATAGCCTAAAATACCTTTTATACAGAAAAATCACAGTTGAAGAGCCACATAAGCGTGCAGGTCCCGTGCAGTATCATAATTGCCAAGAATATCGCCATACAAAAGCTTACTGCAATTTACCTACAGTGTGTGTTATCTGCGGTGAATTGCGCGGTACTGCAAGTTGTAACAAACTAAAAGATCAAGCGGAAAAAAATGCAGTAATTGTGGAGGCAATCACACCGCTAACTACAGAGGATGTCCTGTGTACTCTTTCGTCAACCAGGCTATGGTGCAAAAACCTAAATTAGCTCCAGCTCAACCATTAAACGCGTACTCCGCCACTTTTGCTCAAGTGACCCAACCATTTACTTCCCGTGTATCGTCTGTCGATGCTGCTAAGGCTAATTCTATTCCCATACAAAATGTTTCGTCACCAAATAATTCAACGAATGCAAATTCAAGCTTTAACTTTAGTTGCCTGGAAGCTACTATTGAGAATCTGGTGGTAACTATAAACCACTTTACAACAAATATGACTACCATGATACAAGGAATGCTGGGAATGCAGAATACTCTGCTTCAAGCATTAATTAACAAGCCATGAACACGTTAAAAATATGTTTGTGGAACGCAAACGGCATTCGCCAACATAAAAATAAACTTGAGCACTTCCTTACGGAAAAAAATATTGACATAATGTTGGGCTCTGAGACTCATTGGATGACTCTTCTAGAAGTCTCTTTAAAATGAATGGCTACACTTTATATGATACAAAGGACCCTAGACGGAGAGAATGCGGTGGATCAGCAATTCTAATAAAGTCAAGACTCAAGCACTATATTCTTGACAACATTTGTGGAGAACATCTACAAGCAACAAATATCTGCATTGAAAATTTTTGTACAAATTTCGTGATATCTTCAATTTACTCTTCTCCCAGATTTTCAATTACTGAGGACCAATACGAGAAAATCTACAAATCTCTTGGACCTTGTTTCGTAGCAGCTGGCGACTACAATGCTAAGCATACGTTCTGGGGTTCGCGTCTTATTACGCCTAGAGGTAGGGCGTTGTTCAACACAATTTCAAAAATGGGCTTGGATATTATTTCGAGTGGGGAGCCTACTTACTGGCCTACTGACGTACGAGAAATTCTGGATGTTATAGATTTCGGCGTCATAAAAAGTATTTCTAGGGAATTAATTCACGTTGAAGCTTCCCTAGATCTCTCGTCCGATCACTCTCCCACGATCGTTACAATCTGTAGCCCACTGAGAAGCGCTTTACCTCACCCATATGTCAAGATGATAAATCGTGTTAATTGGCTGGGATTCAAAAAATATCTTAGTAGTCATTGCACGGAAAATATTACGCTAAGAACACCCAATGATATTGAATCTAACATTGCAAATCTTAACGAGAATATTAAACAAGCTGCTGAACATGCCACTACCTCCCATCCGCATACTGGGTTCAATACAATTTATTCTGTAGGTGTTGAACATCTCGTACGTGAAAAAAGAAGAGCTAGAAGGGAATGGCAACAGCACAGATCACCTCAACACAAAATCAGATTAAAAGAGTGCACTAAACGACTCCAAGAGTTGCTTCCATCTGAAAAAACTGCATCTTTTAAAAATTATCTGGAAGGCCTTGATGTCACACCAGCATCTAATTACTCTTTGTGGCAAACTGCTAAAAAGTTTAAAACACCCATTGAGTTTAAGCCACCTCTGCGCACATCTACCGGAGTTTGGGCAAGAAGCGATACTGAAAAAGGTAACATATTTGCTGAGCATTTAAAATCCGTATTTACACCAAATACATGTACCAGTGTTGCTGATTTGCCGAGTGTAGTTGCTCTAGCACCTCGACCCTTAAAATTTACGATGTGTGATGTACAAAAACTAATTGCCGAATTCAACCCAAAAAAGCTCCCGGTATGGATGGAATTAGTAACCAGATGCTGATTAAGTTACCTCGTAGTGCAATTAAAATCCTGTTATCCATTTTTAATGCCATTTTACGACTAGAGTATTATCCAGACTGCTGGAAGCTTGCCAAGGTTAAAATGATTCCAAAGCCAGGTAAAGATCTTACCAAGGCTGAGTCATATAGGCCAATAAGTTTACTGTCAACAATGTCAAAGCTTTTTGAAAAGCTACTCATGACAAAATTGTCTTCAATTTTAACTGATAATGGGTGCATCCCCGACCATCAATTTGGTTTTAGAAGCCAGCATAGCACCATTGAGCATACGCATAGAGCAGTAGTATCCACACTTCTACATTTGCCGACAATACCGCCTGCCTTAGTATGCACGAAAACCCTGATGAGGCATCCCGAAAAATCCAGGAACACATTAGCCAGATGGAACTATGGTTAAACTTATGGAGAACTAAGGTAAATGAACAAAAGTGTGTCCATATAACATTTACTTTACCGAGAGATACTTGTTCCCCCATTCGGATTAATAATCAAGTTGTTCCTCAACATTCACATGTGAAATATCTTGGTATACACCTCGAACGACAGCTTACATGGAAACATCACATTGACTATAAGTTAACTGAAATGAAACTAAAATTAACTCAGGTACATTGGCTGATTGGCAGAAATTCAACACTCAGCCTAGAATGCAAACTTTTAATATACAAGTCGCTTTTAAAGCCAATATGGTGTTACGGTATCCAGTTATGGGGCACTGCTTCTGCTTCCAATGTAGAGAGAATTCAACGAAGACAACACAAAATTTTAAGGTTAATAACATCTGCTCCATGGTACATTAAGAATTCAAATATACATCGTGATTTAAATATGCCACTAGTGATTGAAGAAATTGCAAAATACGCAGGCAAATATTTAACAAAACTCGAGTCACATCCTAACCCGCTTGCTCGTAATATTTTGAACTTTACTGGACACATCCGCTTAAAAAGGAGAGATACAAGGGCTCTTATAATAAACACTCCGAATGAAGTTGCTTGAAATTTTTTTTTTGCTTATCACTACTTATGTATTATTTACAACTATCACTTAGTTATGTCTGACATTGGTCGGGCCTATTAATTATATGATAGATTTAAGATTTGAATACTTATTGTTAGTTCATAATTGAAGATACAATAAATAAAAATAGCATGCATAAAAAAAATTAAAAAAAAATCGCCAAAACGAAAATAATTGCCATAATTTAAAATAAACGCCAAAAACCGAAAAAAATCCTCAAACTGAAAAAAAGTGCCAAAACTAAAAAAAATCGCCAAAACCAAAAAAAATCGCCTATATGAAAAAAAGCCAAAATAAAAAAAATCGCCAAAATAAAAAAATCGCCAAAATAAAAAAAACGCCAAAATAATAAAAATTGCCAAAATTCAAAAACCAAAAAAAAAATCACCAAAACGTGAAAGAAAGTGCCAAAACTCAGAAAGCGCCAATAAATTCAAAAAACCCCCAAACTAAAACAACGCTTATACCCGAAAAAACCCAAAAACGAAAAAATGCCAAAACTATAGTTTATATTGTTCGTATTGAATTACATATCTCGTGCCCGTACGGAACCCTTCGTGCACTGGTCAAAATCGCACTTCACTGAATTTATTTATTATTGTTATCATTGTAAGGGCCATTATTACAACTTAAAGATAGTCAAAAGTAGGATTTTGTCGGACGTATAAAACGCTGTACATTATTAAAAATTTAATTCAACTTACCACGAAGGATACATTCGCCTATACTTAGCGCTCAATTTAGGTTAAGCTCAAATTGTACTGTGGACAAATTTTTGTACGTCCAATAAAATCCTACTTTTAACGAACTTTAAGTTGTAATAATGGCTATAAGTTTTATTAGTATTATTAGCGGAATTCACGGTTGGCCTTGTAGATTTTCTACATCTTGTAGCTTGCTTTAAATTAAACAAAATTTACCAGAGGTACAATATGTAAAAGATCTACAAGACCAACCGTGAATTTTGCTATTGTTAATTTTTATTACTATTATATTATAATATAAAAAATAGCCAATAACAATAACAACTGTTTTAAAGGTTTCCTTTTTGTATTAAAAACCAAAAAGGATATATTGGTTATGATATTTACATAAGTAAGAAAACATAAACAAAACAGCAAAAGGTAAGATAATAATCCTTAAAACGATGCAAAAGCTTGAAGTAACCATCCGATTTCCTGTCAAGTATAGTACAGTTTTGATAGTAGTACCAGAGGGTAGTAAGGCCCTATACTATGTTTGTTGATTTTGGTTTTTATGGGCCTCTAAGGATTTCTTAAATCAGTGCGCCCTTAAAAAAATGGTGTTCAGTTTTCGGCCAATATCATGTTGAGACCTGGTAATAGCTCTAAACTATATATGGCAATAATGTAGGCAAAAGTCTACTGAACAAATATTAGAAGCATTTTAAACCAAAAAAGTAATTTTTTGTGCAATTTTTTCCGATAGTGCCAAGGCACTAGGATATTCATTTAATCGGGTTTTTGCTTTAATCGGTTAATCGTTCGATTAATTAATCGAGGCTTTTACTTAATCGGTTAATTTTGGAACTAACCGGTTAACCGATTAATAAACTTTGAACATAAATCAAGTGTTTTCAACAAATAAAAGTGCATAAATTATTTATTAATTTGAGTTTATTAGTAAAACCAAATCACACATAATAATTCTAACACTAAATCGGTTAATTTTTTAGAACATTTCTTGTAATACTATCCATAGTTCCTTCTGTTGGCGGGTCATCATCTGACTCAAAATGACAAAGCTCAGCGACGAATATTCTGCAAAAAAAATTTAATATCTGAATTTCTCTGCTTTCGTTTTTGTAATGTCTCTCATTAAATCTAAAGCTATGTACAGACGGTTGTCAGATCTTACAATATTGCCAGTAAAATGTGCTCAAAATTTCTTACAACCGTGTGAACTGACAAATTATGTCAGACCTCGTTGCCAGAAAAGGCATTGACAGTCCATTGCAAAATTAGCAGCTGACAACAAATTGTCAGATAACTTACAATCGTGTGAACACATTGTAAAATTATTGCCAGATATTTGTCAGACATTTTAATATTGTCAGATGTGCGAAGTTTATGCATCTGACAATGGCGTCATTGTAAGAGAATTATTTCTACAACAACACAAAATCATTGCAATTGCTTCTTTATGGTCCATAATAATTTATACTTTCACTAATTAAATGTAAAAATTCAAACACAAACGATTGATATTTAACAATTTCTAACAAATGCTTTGAGTCTGGCAACGCATAACATCAGATCTGACAATTTGTGCATATGACAACCGTGTGAACTGACAATTTTTCGACTGACGATTTTGTCAGATGAATTTATTGCCATACAACCATCTGGCAATAAATTGTATGATTTTCTTACAACCGTGTGAACTGACAAGGAATATTGTACTGGCAATTTTCGATTGCCAGTACATTGCCAGCACATTGACAGATCTGACAATATTTTAAGATATGACAATCGTCTGTACATAGCTTAACGCTTGTCCAAATGTGCAACGATTGAAGACACCGCAGTAGCTAGGTATCGAAGCGTTAAAGCGAGTCGCTCACCAGCTGAAATGCTCTGGCGCATGTTTGTGTTTTGTTTTTTTATATGTGGTGTCACCAAACGGAGGATGTAATCAAATTGCTCGGGATCCATTCGCAAGAAATTTCGATACAACTCAGGCTCTTCGGTGCGCAGTTGGATAAGAAGCTTTGTATAAAACCCCTCCTGCTGGCGGCGAAGCACCCAATCCTTCACCCAAACTTTGCGGCGCTTTTTTGTCACTTTTTCTTCATCATCGCTGCTTTCCAATACTTATGCAGTTAAAATCGTTGCAATTATATTTTTAGGATCCATAATAATTTTAATTTTCACTTTTTAAAATTTAACACAAGCACAAACGATTGATAATTGACAACTTCTGTGAAATGCTTTGCGTCTGGCAATGCATAACAATATATCTGACAATTTTCGTATATGGCAACCGTGACAACCGTTACAATTTTTTTACAAACGATTATGTCAGCTGGTTTTATTGTCATACAATCATCTAGCAATAAATTGTAAGATTTCCTGACAAATTTGATACAACCGTGTGAACTGTCAATCTGCCATAGGTACGCTTGCAATTTTTGATTGTCAGTACAATGTCAGTACATTTCCAGATCTAACAATATTGTTAGATATGACAACCGTCTGTACATAGCTTAATCCTTAATTAAATCGTTGGCAACAGTACTATTGGCTTTTATTAAATTATTAAGTAAAAACTTAATAATTCCCTCTAGTTAGAGTACCAGAGTCTCTTTTATAGCCATGTCCAAAGATTTTGAATTTTTACTTAAGTTAGGATCACTGAACATACTTCTTTTTTGTATGAAAAATAATTTCTACACACTCACCTTTTGTAAATGAGATGAAACAAATAATTACTCACACAAAGAATAAGTTGTAAAACTAAAAAATATGAAAAAATTTGGTACGTCGGTTAATCGACTGAAGTTAACCGATTTAACCGTTAACCGTAAAAAGCCGATTTTAAACTAACCAATCAGTTAATCGGGTAGAAATTAACCGGTTAACCGTTAATCCTTTGAATACCCTACTAGGCACCCTAAATACCTTATTAAGACCACTTCGTACCTTAAAAATTTTCGTTTATTATTAGTTATACTATACTTTTATTGCCATAAAAAACGTGATACAAATTTGTTTGCAAATTATTCTTTTATTTAAAGATATTGTACAAATTGTATTAAGTAAAAAATTAAAATACATTTGAACAAGTGGGCATATTTAACTCTCGGCCAAAAAAGGGGTTTTTTTGTATGCATGTATTTATTTATTGTATCTTTAAATATGAATTAACAATAAGTAATCAATTCTTAAAACTAAAATATAATTATTAGGCCCGACCAGTATCGGACATAAACTTAGTGGTAGTTATAAATAATACATGAGTAGTAAAAACATGAAAAATAAATATATTTTCAATCAGTTCCATCTGGAGTATTGAGTAAAATATCCCTTGTGTCCCCTGTTTTAGGCGAATGTGTCCAGTAAAATTCAAGATGTTACGAGCAAGGGAATTAAGATGTGATTCGAGTTTAGTTAAGTATTTGCCTGCGTATCCTGCAATTTCTTCAGTCACTTGTATCATATTTAAATCACGATGTAAATTTGAATTTCTGATGTACCATGGAGCAGATGTTATTAACCATCATCTGAGTTATCTTAGAGTCAATATGGTGTTTCCGTGTAAGCCGATGATCAAGGTGTATACCAAGATATTTCACATTTGAATGTTGAAGAACAATTGATTATAATGGGGGGATAACTATCTTTTTGTAAGATAAATGTTATTTGTACGCACTTATGTTCGTTTAATTTTATTCTCCATAAATTTAACCATAGCTCAAGCTGCGTGATATGCTCCTGAAGATATCTTGATGCCTCATGTGGGTTTTCGTGCATACTAAGGCAGGCTGTATCATCTGCAAATGTAGAAGTGTGTATATTACTGCTCACAGACATATCACAAGTATAAATCAAATATAAAACTGGCCCCAGTATACTCTCTTGTGGTACACCGGATAAAATAGTTTCGGGTGTACGCACAAATTCTCCTTCCATAACAGAGAACTTCCGGCCTAAAATATAACTTTCTAAAAGTCTTAGAATGTTATTTGGTAGATATGTCCTCAATTTTAAAATTAGGCCAACATGCCAAACTTTATCAAATGCCTGAGAAACATCAATAAACAATGCAGAACAGTACTTCTTTTCTTCAAATCTTCTTATAAATTGAACCAATCTATGCGTTTGTTCAATGGTGATATGCTGACTTCTAAAACAAAATTGATGGTCCGTTATGCATATATTACCTGTTAGAATAAGGGAAAATTTTTTCATTAGAAGCGAAGAGTTTTGACATAGTTGACAGCAAACGTATTGGCCTATATGACTCAGCTTTGGTAAGATCTTTGCCCGGCTTTGGAATCATTTTGACCTTGGCAAGCTTCCAATGTTGTGGATAATACTCCAGTCGTAATATGGCATTAAAAATAAACAGCAGGATTCTTATTGCAATATGCGGCAAGTTCATCAGCATCTTGTTACTAATTCCATCGATAGCTGGAGCTTTCTTCGGGTCGAGTTCAGCAATTACTTTTTGTACATCACGCATCTAAACTTTAAAGGTCGAAGTGGTAGAGCAACTACACTCGGCAAATCAGCAACACCAGTACATGTGTTTGGCGTAAATACGGATTTTAAGTGCTCAGCAAATATTTTGCATTTTTCCGTATCGCTTATTGCCCAACCTCCAGTAGATGTGCGCAGAGGTGATTTATAATCATCGGGGGTTTTAAGCTTTCTAGCAGCGAGCCACAAATAGTAATTAAATGCTGGTGTGACATCGATATTTTCCACATAATGTTTAAGAGATGCAGTTTTTTCATATGCAAGCAGCTCTTGGAGTCGTTTAGCGCACTTTTTAAATTTAATTTTATTTTGGGGTGATCTGTGCTGTTGCCATTCTCTTCTAGCTCTTTTTTTTCACCTACGCGACGTACACTATCTGTAGAATAAATTCTGTTAAACCCAATCTGCGGATGGGTAGTAGTGACATGATCAGCAGCCTGTTTAATATTTTCGTTAAGATTGGCAATGTTAGATTCAATATCATTTGGTTTTCTTAGCTTATTATTTTCCGTACCGTGACTACTGAAGTATTTTTTGAACCCCAGCCAATTAAGACGATTGATCATCTTCACATACATGTCAGGTAAGTCACTTCTTAATGGGCAACAAATTGTTACGATCGTGGGAGAGTGATCGGACGAGAGATCTAGAGAAGCTTCAACTTGAATTAAATTCGTAGAGATATTTTTTGTGACGCCAAAATCTATAACATCCGGAATTTTTTGTACGTCAGTAGGCCAATAAGTGGGCTCCCCACTCGAAATGGCATCCAAGCCCATATTTGAAATTGTGTTGAATAATGCTCGACCTCTGTGTGTAATGAGACACGAACCCCAGAACATATATTTTGGATTATAGTCGCCAGCTGCTACAAAACAAGGTCCAAGAGATTTGTAGAAATTCTCATACTGATTCTCAGTGATTGAAAATCTGGGAGGGGAATAAATTGATGATATCACGAAATTTGTACAAAAATTTTCTACAAAAATATTCGTAGCTTCCATATATTCTGCACTAACGTTCTCAAGGATATAATGCTTGAGTCTTGACTTTATTAGAATTGCAGATCCACTACATGCTCTTCCTCTCGGGTCCTTTGTATCACATAAGTTGTAGCCACAGATTTTAAAAAGTCTTCTCGAAGTCAAATGAGTCTCAGAGACTAACATTTAATAATAATAGTTCATTTTTATGTTGGCGAACGCCGTTTGCGTTCCACAAACATATTTTTAACGTGTTCATGGCTTGTTAACTAATGTTTGACGCAGCGTATTCTGCATTTGCAGCATTTATTGCATCATGCTCGACATATTTGTTTTAAAGTTGTTTATAGTTAGCACCAGATTCTCAATAGTAGCTTCAAGGCGACTAAAGTTAAAGCTTGAGTTTGCATTCGTTGAATTATTTGGCGGTGAAACATTTTGTGTGGGAATAGCATTAGCCTTAGCAGCATCGGCATACGATACACGTGAAGTAACTGGTTGGCTCACTAGAGCAAAAGTGGTGGAGTACACGTTTATTGGCTGAACTGGAGCTAATTTAGGTCTTTGACCCATAGCCTGTTTAACGAAAGAATATACAGGACAACCTCTGTAGTTAGCGGTGTTATTACCTCCACAATTACTGAATTTTTTATGACTTAGATCTTTTGGCTTATTGCAACTAGCAGTGCCGTGTCATTCGCCACACACAAATTCAGAAACCATATTGCGGAAATCTTTTTCGTCATAAATTTGAATTTTTGTTTCAGCGATGTTACAACGTTTTATAGGAACAATAATTTATTCTCACCAATGACCGAGAATAATTTTTTTGATAAGAGCGTTTGAATTTTATTCTCTCAAATATATTGGTGGCGGCTTTTAGGTTTTGTTCGTGGGTACATCGGGTTTGTCGTTGTCATCTTGCAATATTTGAAATCGGGTTTGACGATTTGTAGAAGATGCGCTGTTATCCCTAGATATCTTTTGGGGCAGATGCAATTGTAGTAGAATTTGGGCTTCGCCCGCGCTTTATTACAGTTATATATCTGTCCATTCCGACTTGAAAGTTGAGTTTTGGGCTACTGTTGATAACTTGATTAAGTGATGACCACGAGCCCGAAGCGGATGATATCACTGAGTTAAATGTAGAAGTACTAGGCAACGGTAATGTTAACGAATCACTAGTTGATCACTGATGAAATAGTGGCTTTGCCGTTAGAAAAAGTTTGTCATCAGATTTTTTATTTTTATTGTCTTCATTAAGAGCTTCAGAACTCACAGTAAGCCTCAAATCAGATTTTTTGTTTTTATTGTTTTCATCAAGAGCTTCAGAACTCACAGTAAAATAGGAATTTCTGCCGTTAGAGCTCACTTCACAATTTTTTGTTTTTGAGGTACTCATGTAGAGTATTCCTCAAGGGCTTATTTATTAAAGACAGTATGTATGTACCTATTACGAATAATATGTACTACGAATATTCTTAGTATAATTTTTTGTTTGTATTTTAAATATGTAAAATTCCGCTAATCGACCGCTCACTATGACGGTACAACGAGAACTGAAAGGGGTATTATAAGTTTTTAGTGTGTGTCTGTCTGTACGAGTCTACGTACAGACCAAGCGGTGAAAGGTGATTTAATGGAGTGTTTTTAGCTTTGTTTGAAGAAAGTCTAGCTGCTAAGAAGATATCACATCTTTTCTGGATATATTCTGTTGAATCTGTGTGTCTTGTACACAGCTATACAGACGCACACAATACAAAACTTATAACACACCTATCAAACTGTGAAGTTCCCGTGGTCAAATGTGAAATTTTCCCCATTCATGCCATCAATTCGCTAAGCTGCAGCCTGGTTGTCATTTTGAGGTTTTGATGCTAAAAATTTAAGCAATCAAAACAAGAACAATCTTTATATGAAAGTTTACTTACATTTTTCTTATTGTAAGTTTCATTTCTTTAATTAATTATATATTATTTTATATTATTTGTAAATTTTTTATAGTGTTTTGTTCATTTTTGAATTTTTTCGTTTTTTATATTTTTATTAATTAAATTAAAAAAAGCACTTTTGATGTTTTGTTTATTTATTTTGAACACGACTAGAGTTTTTTAATCGCCCATCTTGACGTTAATCGTGTTCTACAAACGCAAATAAACTGACATCTGTTACGTTTTTTGATCAAAATCGTCAACACTCGTGTTCTAAAACCCCAAAAAATAAATAATGCTAACATGTTAGCGCTTTTTATTGACGAGTCGTGTTCTACAAACAGGCTATATGTATCTACGTCCTTTTCTATCACATTAGAATATACCCTACCAGAAGGCTACCAGTCAATTGACTAGTAATTTGACTAGTAGTGACAACTACAACTTCGGTCACTGTCCCCAGTTAGTTTATTAGGGGCTTGGTGAAAAAAATTACCAAAACGTTTGTGTACGTGTGATTTTTTTTTCTCTCTCTAACTTATTAATTTCACTTAATTAAAATACATATAGTATCTAAACTGCTTACTCTGCTACGTTTTTGCCAGTCACAGATTACATAAGCATTGGTGAACTATGACTAGTCAATGGTTACAAGGCAACTGGTCACCTATTACTAGTCAATATTTACGTAGAAACTGGTAAAATGTAACTTTTAAATAAATAAACATAATTTTTTTGTTATTTTAATTGTTTTTTATTGTAATAAAATAAATAAATAAATAATATAAATATATAAAAACAAAAAACAAACCAATCCAGAATAACGTAGGTGGCACCAATGTAGTCTTCCTAACACTTTTTTTTAGCTCAAACACATCTTGTTTTTTGTAAATATCAAAAATTTAAAAACAAAATATATAAACGTATAAATTAAATGGAACTTCTCAATTTCCTTTAGATATTATTGTTGTTACTTAACTTTCTTAGTACTTGTATAAATTGTATTTCACAGACCGAACGAATTGTATATTTTACAATAAAACGCGAGGTCTTAAAAGTTTTGGCATACGTACATTAGATGTTTCCCTCTAACAAACAAGTTAGAGAGGAGCAATTATAATTAATAAATGTGTCCGTCATCCTTACCAGTTAAATGACCAATCGACTGGCACTCTTAAATTCAATGGAAAATTATTGCAAATGTGTTGGTGAAAAAACTTCGTTTGTGTTAGTTTCGGTCATTCATTTCTTTAAGGTACATTGTGATAACAAATATGGTACAACTATAGTTGTCCCATACAGCATAAGGAAGAATCACAGATTATAAAATTTTTATATGTTTCCCGGTTTTTGTTTCAAGCTATCTGCTGCAGAAAGAATATTTAGCAATTTTAATACAGATTTAAGAAATAAGCTGTCATCTGATACAATTTCATCTATTATATTTGATAAAGAAGGAGTACATAGATATGGTTGACCAAATTTTGAACCTACTTAAAAATTGATTAGCAAAGAGTGGAACCTTCAAATACCTAGAAAAATCCATAATATTTGATCTCGAAATAAATGTGATGTGTTTCACTTTGCTTATTTTTACGTTATAAATTACTACATAAAATATAATGAATTTTTGGTTATGTTTTTAAATGTTATTTTAATGAAATAAAATAAATTCAGTAAAGTGCGACTTTGACCCGCGCACGAAAGGTTCCGTACGGACACGAGATATGTAATTAAATACGAACTTTACTAGCCTATACAAAATATAGTTTTTTTTAATTTTGGCGATTTTTTATTTTGGCGATTTTTTGTTTTGGCGATTTTTTCGGTTTTTGGATATTTTTTTCATTTTTGCCATTTTAGTTTTGACATTTTTTTCTCGTTTTGGTGATTTTTTCGGTTTTTGGCTTTTTATACCCTTTACCAAAAAATGGTAAAAGGGTATATATAGGTTTGTCATTCCGTTTGTAATTTCTACAATATTAATAAGAGACACATAAAGTATATATATTCTGGATCCTTATGCATAGGGAAGACGAACAAGCGATGTCCGTCTGTCCGTCTGTCTTTTTCCTACACCTAGAGATGTAACGATACTACTTAGGTACCGATACTTTTACTTGATACGGCATCGGTTCAGAAGTATCGATACATACTCACTATCGAATAAAAAGCATCGATACTTACTTGTATCGGTCAAGCTTTTTACATGATTTAATATAGTGAAATAAAATTAAATACCCACCAAACCAAATGCTCCTAATTCGTAAAGAATTCTTAACGACTAGTCGACAAAAATGGATTTCGGAAGCGATTAATATAAGAAAAAACTAATTGTTTAAATTTCTTGCAGACGAGTTTTGGCAGAATTTATTTATGAAAATACTCATTCAACAAACTAATTTTCCTGAATTACAAACATTTTGAAGTTAAATTTCGTTAAAAACAGCCATCAAAATCGTCAACAGATTCATTTATCGCCAGCAAAATCGACATGTCGCCAAATCAAAAACTTAGACGCTAAATTTTTTTTTAATACATGTATTTATTTATTGTATCTTCAAATATAAACTAACAATAAGTATTCAAATCTTAAATCTAAAAATATAATTATTAGGACCGACCACTGTCGGACATAAACTTGTTAATAGTTATAAATAATACATAAGTAGTGATAATCAAAAAAGAAAAAAAAATGTATAAAAAAGTATAAGAAAAGTAATTTCAAGAAATCCCATCTGGCGTGTTGAGTAATAGAGCCCTTGTGTCCCTCTTTTTTAAGCGGATGTGTCCAGTAAAGTTCAAAATATTACAGGCAAGCGGATTAGGATGTGACTCGAGTTTTGTTAAATATTTGCCTGCGTATTTTGCAATTTCTTCAATCACTAGTGGCATATTTAAATCACGATGTATATTAGAATTTTTGATGTACCATGGTGCCGATGTTATTAACCGTAAAATTTTGTTTTTCCTTCGTAGGATTCTCTCTACATTGGAAGCTGAAGCAGTGCCCCATAACTGGATACCGTAACACCATATTGGCTTCAAAAGCGACTTCTATAATAAAAGTTTACAGTCCAGGCTAAGTGTTGAATTTCTGCCAATCAACCAGTGTATTTGAGATAACTTAAGTTTCATCTGTGTTAGCTTAAAGTCAATATGATGTTTCCATGTAAGCCTTCGATCAAGGTGTATACCAAGGTATTTCACTTGGGAATGTTGAGGAATATTTTGATTATTGATTCGAATTGGGGAACAAGTATCTCTTCTTAGGGTAAACGTTATATGGACACACTTTTGTTCATTTACCTTGATTCTCCATAAGTTCAACCACATTTCCAATTGTGTAATATGTTCTTGTAAAAATCGGGAAGCCTCGTGAGGGTTTTCATGCATACTAAGGCAGGCTGTATCATCGGAAAACGTAGATGTATGGATATTGCTGCTCAAAGGCATATCACAAGTATAGATCAAATACAAAACTGGCCCCAGTATGCTCCCCTGTGGTATACCGGATGATATAGATTCGGGCACACTCATGAATTCTCCTTCCACAACCGTGAACTTCCGGGTAGTAGTGTAACTTTCTAATAAATTTACTAAATTTATTGGTAGATATGATTTTAACTTTAGAATTAGACCTTCATGCCACACTTTATCAAATGCCTGAGAAACGTCAATAAACAGGGCAGAACAATACTTCTTTTCCTCAAATGTTTTTCTTATAAATTGAACCAATCTATGAGTTTGTTCAATGGTGCTATGCTGACTTCTAAAACCAAATTGATGGTCTGGGATGCACCCACTATCAGTTAAGGTTGGGGACAATTTTGTCATGAGCAGCTTTTCGAAGAGTGTTGACATAGTTGACAGAAAACTTTTTGGCCTATATGACTCAGCTTTAGTAAGATCTCTGCCCGGCTTTGGAATCATTTTGATTTTGGCAAGCTTCCAGACTTGTGGATAATACTCCAGTCGTAATATGGCATTAGAAATAAACAGCAAGATTCTTATTGCAATATGCGGCAAGTTCATCAGCATCTTGTTACTAATTCCATCAATGCCTGGAGCTTTCTTTGGCTTGAGTTCAGCAATTACTTTATGTACATCACGCATCTTAAACTTTAAGGCTCGAGGGGGTAGAGCAACTACACTCGGCAAATCAGCAACACCAGTACATGTATTTGGGGTAAATACGGATTTTAAATGATCAGCAAATATTTTACATTTTTCCGTATCGCTTCTTGCCCAATCTCCGGTAGATGTGCGCAGAGGTGGCTTAAACTCAACGGGTGTTTTAAGTTTCTAGCAGCGTGCCACAAAGACGCTAAATAAAGTAAAAAAATCGCCACGGTTGGGCTGGACTGGAGCAAAAGATATAGTCGAGATGACATTTTAAATGTTTTTGCAAATTTGTTTTGTTCCCGCAATAACACACGCTTTTAAAAAAAATTTTGCAGCTCGCAATTTTATCTCCTTTTTTTCATAAAATATTTGATTTGGGAGTTCCCATTTTTACGAACTTACACAATATACATATATATATTACACAATATACATATATATATAAATTTAAATATAACACGAACAAATAAAATGGTGTTAAACTGGCGTCATGTTCAACTTTTTTGTAGCCAATAAGAAATGAGTATCGATACCAAATGTACTTGGTTTCAAAGAAAAAGTATCAAGTATTTACTTGCATTTACTCGTATCGTTTCATTCCTACCTACACCATTAGACAATAAAAATATTATAAGGCAAAACCATAATTAAAATTCAAATTAAGCACTTATTAAATTTATTATTTTATTTTACTATATTCAAAAAGGACATAATATCTCAAATATTTCATTACGATTGATACAACTCGAACTCGCATTATTACAAAAAACAAAGAAATACTAAAAAAGGTCATAGTTATAATTTAGAGTTCGCATGTGATGAATTTATATCATGATGAATGAACAACTTCGTATAAATTCATCAGATATGGATACAAAATCTATATATTTGACAGCGAATAAAGAAAGGGACCTAAGGGTAAAAAAATTAATTTTCACTTTGATTTTTTTTTTGTACTACATCTGAGCATCGAATGAGACCGGTCCCATGCCCCAAAAGTGTTCCGTCCCAGAGATATGCGCGTTTTATGAAGTGATGGTACACCAAAGATACACTTAATTTAATCTTTAAAATGGCTCTCCTGAACAAAACTGGTTTTTACCCTTAGGTCCCTTTCTATTTTCCGCGTCACATATATACAACAGGATGTGTGTATGTATGTATGTATGTAACGTATGAACTCTAAAACGGCTGGGCCGATTTTGATGAAATTTTCAGGGAATCTTCAGAATATTCAGGCGGGTGACACTGTGAAGTCTTATTTTTGATTTTCGGTCTGCGGGTGGAGGGGTAGCGAAGCACACCGGGTTAAAGTAGTGCACTATAAAAAACGAAAGTAGCTGTTGGGACATTTCCTTAAATATCTATGTAAAGACTACCATAAACTGTCTCGAAAGTGAATCGAAATTTATCAGAAATGGGAGTCATAAAAGTTTTTTTTTGGGAGAACCGCGGCTAGGGTACCATTTCCTCCCGACTAAGCAGTCCTTTTCGACTCGAAAACGAGCGCATAAATGCTTATTTTAATCGTGCGGAGGAGTCGAAAACGACTCGAATATGATCATTAATTTCATAAAATTCTGACTAGGTAATATCAAATAAAAAACTTACGTATAAGGGAGTTAGAATTCCTGCACAAAAAAACCAACATCGTTACTTCATATAAATACACACATTTGTAAGTACATACGTCTTCGATTAAAAATACATACTTACATACATACGTCATTTTTATTTGGGGAAAAAATCGCAATACATAATCGTGTATTATTCCAATTGTAATATTTTCTTATTACGTTTTCAACACACTAGCGCAAGAGCAATTCCTGTACATCATTCCAATATTGTTTTAAAAAATGTAAGACCGTCAAAGATACTATTAAATTTTCAACATGACTGAATTGTATTCGCTACAGAAGCAACGTACATACGTCTGTAAAGGGAAATATTACAAGAATAAAAAATTTAGTAAACGATACAATGCCAACATCTGAATTAGAGTGCCGGTTGAGTTTAGTAGAGGTATATTTTAAGGAATTACTTTCCATTCAAAGTGAAATAGAAATTATAAACCCGAAAGATACTTCGAGAACAGATATAGAAGAATTATGCATTTTGACAAAATCAAAAACAATTGATCTTATCGGCAATAATTATAAAAAAAAAACAAAATTGCCGAAATTTCACTTACCCCAATTTGACGGCAAATGTGCCGAATATAAAAATTTTATAGTCACTTTTAAATAATTGGTTCACAACGACTCATCGTTCTCTGACATTGAGAGGTTTAAACATTTGGTACATTGTTTATCCGGATAAGCCCTTGATACTATACGTGCATTTACAGTAACAAGGGATAATTACAGTAAGGCAATCTAAAGGCTCGATGAGCGTTACAATAATTAAACATTGATATTTCTCGTACATATTTCGAATATTTATGCATTGTCATCAATTGAAAAACCATCTTCTATGCAACTTCGCGCATTAATTGATAACAGTAGAGTGGGAATGGCGGAGATAGTCCTATTTTGGGAATTCAAAACCGGGGAAAAACAGTACTATCTCCGTCATTACTGCAAAAGTGATGGCAACACTGTCCCGAATGGGGGATTTTGGGGATTTTCATGCCGATATTTTCTGTGTGTGTGTGGTTTTGTGTGTTTGTGTTTGATTCTTTCTATGTATGTATGTACTTGTGTGTGCAGCTTTTGTTGTTATTGTAGAGAAACGTTGTGCTTACAGTAGATGGATGTATCTGTGGGTGTTTGTATGTGTGTGTGCATATGTGTGAGTTTTTGTATTTATTTGTATGTTTGCTGGTGTCCGCTACTTTTGTTGACAGTACTACTCTCTAATTATCATCCATACAAAACTTTGTACTATAGACATTTAACATGTGCTTGGTATTGAAAACCTACTAGTAATACTAAAACAATTGACTAGGTAGTGACTACGTAGGTGTTATGGAAGCATGGAGAAATATCAACCAGACAGTTAGTACTGGTATATTTCTATAATTTACGTACTTACAAATGTATGTATATTGACAAGTTGTTGACAATTCCGCCGTATTCGTGTTGATCATATCTGCTTTCTCTCTTTCTTTTATAATCACCGATAGAAAATAACTTTTTATACTACAATTGTCTCTAGAATTTTAGTGTTGCAACAAAGACACTTCGTCCCACTCTGACTGCAGGGTAGTGACAAGGAATCGGTGTATTTGTAGGTATGTAGTAATCGTTATTTGATTGACTTTGGTTTGCTGTTTTGAGTTATCGTTGGTATACTTATGTAGGGTTATTGTATGTATGCATTTATGTTAATGATCTCTGGGGAAATAATCTAATAGCTGCAAGTAGGGGCAACCCTGATAGCTGTTTTGGAATGGAGGTGGATAGGGAATCTATTTGGTAATGTAAATATATGCTATTGGCGTAATGTATTTGATCGTTTCTATTTTTGCTTTAAAGAATATAATTGCTTGTATGAATTACATCAATACTTTTTCGTATATATGTATGTTTTCTAGACTATTTGCGTTGCTATTCTTATGGAGATAGAAAATATTGTGTTGGCATAAGTTTTATATGTATATACAGGTGAATTTCAGATGTTAAATGTTTTGAATCCTATCAGGTTGATAGGAAGAGCTTTTGAATAGGGATAATGATGATTTTATTTCAGTATATTTTCACTTTAATGAAACAATTATAGGAAATAGCTTTTGGAGAAATACAGCAAAAAATTATAGAAGCACCTACTTTCATATGTCCCGATTTTTCGCGTACGTGTGTATTACAAACTGTGTATATGAATTTCATCATATATCGTAATACCAACAGTGAATTCTGGAAATGTGTATGTGGGTGTGAGAACGTACATGGGCGTGTGTTTGTGAATGAATTTCATCATATACCGTAATAAATTAGATTTTATGACTACTACGCGATTCGAATATAAAGTATATAAGAAGAAGAAATAATGTAGATTGTTATCAGTCTGCTCTGATATCTCAACAAGTGACAACCTAGTTTCCCAAAATTTCTAAACTGTTTAAAATCCAAAAAATATAAAAGTGCTAGAACTAACTACTAACTGTTTGATAAACAAGCTTATAGTGTATAAAAAATAATTAAATAAATTGTTTATAGCTGAAATAAATTGTTTATAAATAAAATAATTAAATAAAATAATTAAATTAACTAATAAAACAAATAAATAATTAAATAAAATGAATACTACAAGTTGTACCATCTGCAATAAAGTCTTTATGACTCAACCAAAACTAAATCAGCATACGGAAACGCACTCATATGCTAACCAATCAAAGGCTCTCCTTGGAACTAATAAGCTAAATCTTCAAAACAAATATTGTGAGGATTGCGATGAGATGATCCCATCAAATGGTTATATGGCTCATGTCAGAACCACAAAACATAAAAACAGTTGTCACCAAGAACGGATTGGTGATTTTCTCACTAAAAGAGTGAGAAACTTCAATGGAAGGATCGAAACATATATCCTCCTCAACAAAAATGTGGCTATCTTGTTTCCAGAGGAGTTTCTGAAATCTGACAAGAGCTCCATACATACTACATTTAAATTTAATATGGAGCTCACATGTGATTATATGAAGATGGTGCATGATGAGATGAATGTTTCCCAACTTGTACATATATCGAAAATGATGTTGGTGACTTTGTCTGATGACATAGAAGACATGTACAAGAAACAGACGAAGGAGCTTAGAGCCAAAATGGAAGAATTTCAAGAGAGGGATAGCGGGTGGACTTTGACTTCAATAAATTTCCTTGAAGTTAATATAAACAAGGCGTCCATAATAAGAGGATCGAGCTTTATCCCTCTCCCAAAAAATATTGCAATGAAACGTGCATGCATAAATGTTGAGAATAATGACATTTATTGCTTTAAATGGTCTCTCATTGCGGCTTTGAATGTAAATAGTGGCCTGAGTCCTAAACAACGGAAAAACTGTAGAAATTACAATATTGCAAACATTTCTGATGAGAATATTAATATAGAAGCAATTGCATTTAATTTTGAAGGCCTAGAGTTTACACTCCCATTGAAGCACATAAAACAATTCGAGAATCAAAATGACATGAGCATAAATGTGTTTGGTCACAATGGAATATCGCTTATAGGACCATACTACATAACAAAAGGAAAAAAACACATTCGTATTAATTTCTTATTGCTCCAATCCAATGAGAACTTCCACTATGTGGTCATCAAAGATATATCAAAGTAAGTTTCATTAGTGCATTTATGCAAAATGTGTTCCCTATTTAAAAAGTTATTTCTTATTGTCATATTAATTTATATATTATTTTATTTTTCTCTCTTCTTTAGGCTTCTTCGTTCCAGCATTACAATGCATGATCACAAGATTTATATCTGCAACACCTGTCTGTATCATTCACATGATGATTATCAGCATAAACATCTTTGTGGATGTATTATTAAGTACAAAAACTACTACAAACAGCTAGATGTACCATTTGTCATCTACGCAGACTTCGAGTCTGTTTTAGAAAAACTCCATGATCCTGTAAGTAAAAGCACTACAAATGTACAGAAACACCATGCGTGTGCATTCGGCTATTTTATTACTTGTAGTTTTAAGAAGGAAAATAACTTATATAGACATTATTTTGGTGAAGATTCGGCAAATGTATTTATCAAAAAAATAGCTGAAGATTGTACAGACATCTATTTAAATTATTTACTAAAAGTTAAGAAAATGTTCATGACCCCAATAGAAATAGTTCAATATAACAATGCAAAAAATTGTCATATATGTAAGAAAATATTAAATAACGATAAAGTTAGAGATCATTGTCATCTTACGGGCAATTATCGTGAGGCAGCTCATAGCGAATGTAATTTAAATTATAAAACACCTCAGTTTATTCCGGTTATTTTCAATAATCTTTCTGCATATGATATGCACCTATTTTTCAAAGAACTTTCTACTATAAAAAATGCCACAATAAAAGTGATTCCCCAGAACACAGAACGTTATATTTCTCTTTCAATTTTTATCAGATTATATGAAAAACATGGATTCGAAATAAGATTTATAGACTCGTTTAGATTTATGGCTTCGAGTTTAGATACGTTAGCAAAAAATCTTGATAGCAATGATTTTAATACTATTCGATCATGTTTCGTTGATGAAGCTCATTTCAACCTGATTAGAAAAAAGGGTGTATTTCCGTACTCTTACATGGATTCCATGACTAAGTTTAAGAAAATTAAACTCCCTAGTAGAGAAGAAATCTTCAATATTCTAACGAATGAAGAATGTGATGTTGTGGAGTATGAACATGCTCAAAAAATATGGAGAGAGTTTAACTGTAAAACCCTCCTTGACTATACTGAACTCTACTTAAAGACAGATGCTCTTCTTCTAACTGACGTGTTTGAAAAGTTTAGGAAAATTTGTAGAGGTATATATGATTTGGACCCCTGTCATTATTATACAGCACCAGGCTTATCCTGGGATGCAATGTTAAAAAACACAGAAGTTTCACTGGAACAGTTCACTGATTCCGAAATGTATATGTTTATGCAAAACGGAATTAGAGGTGGACTAGTTCAATGCTCGCAAAGATATTCGAAAGCGAATAACAAATATTTGGAAGATTTTGATGCATCAAAACCATCAGAATTTCTTGTATATTTAGACGCAAATAACCTTTACGGTTGGGCGATGTCGGAATATCTTCCTTACGGTGAATTTGAGTGGGTATGTGATACTGATTTTGATGTTAGGAAAATTTCTGATACTGCAGAGTATGGGTACATTTTGGAAGTGGATGTAGATTATCCCGATTCTGTGCATGATCTACATAATGATTTGCCATTTTGTCCCCAAAATAAGCCAGTGGGGGGATCCAAAATCAAAAAATTAGTTGCAGACTTACACGCAAAAACAAATTACACCATGCACTATAGAGTTTTAAAACAAGCCATTTCAAATGGCCTCATCTTAAAACAAATCCATAGAATACTCAGATTTAAGCAATCCCCTTGGCTTAAAAAATATATTGACTTAAACACATTACATAGGACAAATGCTAAGAACAATTTTGAAAAAGATTTCTTGAAACTTTTGAACAACGCTGTTTATGGGAAGACAATGGAAAACATTGAAAAACGGAGGGATATTAGAATTTCTTCATCTTGGGAAACAACAAACAGGAATCATTTAGGCCTCAGAGCATTAATTTCGAAACCAAATTTTATGCAGTTGACAAAGTTTTCTGATGATATGTATGCGGTAGAGTTAGAAATAATGGAACCACTATATGATAAACCCATATATGTTGGCTTTACAGTACTGGAGTTATCCAAGTGGAGAGTGTATGATTTCCATTATGGCTTCATGAAGCCTAAATTTGGAGAGAACATTTCTCTCAACTATATGGATACTGACTCGTTTATTTATTCAATTAAAACTGACGATTTTTACGATGACATCCGTAATGATATTATTTTGAATTTTGATACGTCAGAATATCCTGTAGATAATCAATTTCGTTTGCCGCTGCTCAATAAGAAGGTTTTAGGTATGATGAAAGATGAAAACAGTGGGGATATAATGACAGAGTTTGTTGGTTTAAGAGCAAAAATGTATTCTCTGTCGACTCTTCGCTCGGAAGCTGTTAAAAAATCTAAAGGGGTCAAAAAGTCTGTAATTAAAAAGTTGTCCATTAATGATTACAAAAGTTTTTTATTTGAATCCAAAATTATCTCAGATGAAATGTTTTTGTTTAGGTCTAAAACACATCAACTATATACTCAAAAACTAAATAAAATAGCTCTTAGCTTTTCTGATGATAAAAGAAATATAATGAAAGATAAAATAAAAACGCGTGCATGGGGGCATTACATAGACCGAAATAATGAAACAATGGATGTAGAATAGAATGCTTCCTACTAAATTGCATGTAAGATGACAACAAGAATTTAATTTTGTACTAATTATACTTATTTAATTATTTATTAATTTATTTATGGCTTACTTATTTGTATATTAATTTATTTATGTATTTATTGCTGTATTTATTTATTAATTTATTTATTGGTTATATATATATTTGTTTATGAATCTATCTATTAATTTTTGTATTTTATTCACACAAAAGCATGTTAAAATTTAATGGTCTTAAACTTTTATCTTTTTGCCTATACCTAAATTATTTGTAAATAAGAATCAAATATTAGATTAATGATCTTTTTTTTTCTCTTTCTTTTTATATCATATTTTTTATTTTTTTATATATACCAACATAGAGTTAAATTTGTATTAGTACTAAGAAAAAATTTTAAATAAAATTTTGAAAAAAGAATTAAATATGTGAATGATTTTTATTTCTTTATTGGCTTTACTTCGTTGGATCATAAATTTTTTGTTTTTTCTTGTGTGCAAATTTCTGTTTTTATATTGCATAAACATGCGCAATCATGTTTTCTTTGAGAGGTTCTATACAAGAGGAATTGAATTTCACAATATTATTAAATTCCATTAAATTTCATCAGATATTTTCTTATCGACACTAACTGCTTTAACACCATCTCATTATTGTTTGCTAACAGAAAATAGCAGAACAGGTATCAGCTATTAGATCAGCTTTTTCAGCTATCAGATCAGCTTTTTCAGCTATCAGATCAGCTTTTTAGGAGCTGGTCTGGTTTTCAGATCAGCTTTTCAGGACCTGGCCTGGTTTTCAGATCAGCTTTTCAGGACCTGGTCTGGTTTTCAGATCAGCTTTTCAGGACCTGGTCTGGTTTTCAGATTAGCTTTTTAGGACCTGGTCTGGTTATCAGATCAGCTTTTCAGGATCTGGTCTGGTTTTCAGATCAGCTTATCAGATATCAAATCAGCTTATCAGGTAGCTGGTCTGGTTTTCAGATCAGGCTATCTGATTCAGATTGAATTATCAGTTTACAAGTAGCTAGACATTTATAACATTTATATGAATGAAGTTTAAAGTTAGATGAATCAACTAAAGTCAATCTTTTATTAGCAGTAATTTTTTTATGAAAACATATAAAACCTGAAGAACCTTAAGAAAATATTATATTATTTTTCCTTCCAACACTCTCTACAAACTTCTTAAGACTTTTCAAAATTCATATTACAGACAACATGATGCCTATAAACGTGCTTAATTTTTTTCTCATCTTGCATAAACATTATAATTACATTTGCATTGTCTCTTATTAAATGCTTACAAACATATTCATAAAAATATTAAACAGCATTTCGAATATTGTTTAAGCAAAATTCACTAAAATTGTATTCATAATAGAAATTTAGCTTAAAAAACATCTTTTAAACCTTATATAAATCACCTAATTTTAAAATTGACTGCACCCATATTTAAAATAATTTTGAGTTGACCTTGGTATAATTTTGCTTCATGTTTATTTGTATATTTAACTTTGCCTGTATGTATGTACATATGTATGCATGTATCTATTAGGAATAATGCTACAAGTTTGGCATAAGTAGAATGATGGCTCATTCTACTTGTGCCCCATACAAAAATATACACGTACATATATGTATGTATATTATTCTGCTTTTCAGATGCAACATCAGAAAATATCATAATTAAAATACTTTAAGCTTTATTATAATATCTCATTCTTTTAAAAACGAAATTAACTTCTTCGGATATTCATATTTGGCTTGATATAGATAATTTGAGTATAAATATTATTATGTATAGAAATATTCAGACTTGATTAGTAGTAGGGAACTGGGCAACCGCCGACAATTAAGCTTGCAAAATTGTTGGCTGAAATTGTTAAATTGTGGCTGAAATTGTTAAATTTGGGTAATTAAAATTTGAAAATTGTTAAATTCTTGGAAATTTGTGAAATTTTATACCTGCGAGGGTGGTTCAATAAGTCCGTCCAAATTTTTTTTATTTTTCCTAATGCCAAAAAAAATTTAGTAATGCCGACGGGAAAAACGTGAACAAAAAAAAATATTTTTCCTAATGCCAACGGAAAATCATAAAACTGATTTAAGACGGCAAAAACGTGAAAACCAAAATATTTTTGTAACACCGACGGGAAAAATTTAAGAAAAGATATAAAAATATTTTTCCCAATGCCAACGGAAAATCCTAAAAATGATTTTTCGTAATGTGGATGTTAAACACGTAAAAAATTTTAATAGCGCCGGATGCCCATTCCACTACTACTAATCAAGTCTGAATATTTCTACACATAATAATATTTATACTCAAATTATCTATATCAAGCCAAATATGAATATCCGAAGAAGTTAATTTCGTTTTTAAAAGAATGAGATATTATAATAAAGCTTAAAGTATTTTAATTATGATATTTGCTGATGTTGCATCTGAAAAGCAGAATAATATACATACATATATGTACGTGTATATTTTTGTATGGGGCACAAGTAGAATGAGTCATCATTGTACTTGTGCCAAACTTGTACCATTATTCTTAATACATGCATGCATACATATGTACATACATACAGGCAAAGTTAAATATACAAATAAACATGAAGCAAAATTAGTCCTGATTCACACACGTCAGGTTTGACTCGTCAAGTCTTGAGCTTTTAGGAAAGAGCGGTGAAGAGAATAAAAAGGGGTACAGACTTGACCGTACCAGTCAAGTTTGCTGTTTCGTTTTGTTTTGTCATTCGTAATACTCTACTACAACGCAATTGATGAGACTTGATGACTTGACTTGACGGTGTGTATGAACGCAAATGCAGGTTCAAAAGAAAATTGAGCAAAAACTGATCAGCTAAACCTGATGTGTGTGAATCAGGACTTATACCAAGGTCAACTCAAAATTATTTTAAATATGGGTGCAGTCAATTTTAAAATTAGGTGATTTATATAAGGTTTAAAAGATGTTTTTTAAGCTAAATTTCTATTATGAATACAATTTTAGTGAATTTTGCTTAAACAATATTCGAAATGCTGTTTAATATTTTTATGAATATGTTTGTAAGCATTTAATAAGAGACAATGCAAATGTAATTATAATGTTTATGCAAGATGAGAAAAAAATTAAGCACGTTTATAGGCATCATGTTGTCTGTAATATGAATTTTGAAAAGTCTTAAGAAGTTTGTAGAGAGTGTTGAAAGGAAAAATAATATAATATTTTCTTAAGGTTCTTCAGGTTTTATATGTTTTCATAAAAAAATTACTGCTAATAAAAGATTGACTTTAGTTGATTCATCTAACTTTAAACTTCATTCATATAAACGTTATAAATGTCTAGCTACTTGTAAACTGATAAATCAATCTGAATCAGACAGCCTGATCTGAAAACCAGACCAGCTACCTGATAAGCTGATTTGATATCTGATAAGCTGATCTGAAAACCAGACCAGCTCCTGAAAAGCTGATCTGATAACCAGACCAGGTCCTAAAACGCTAATCTGAAAACCAGACCAGGTCCTGAAAAGCTGATCTGATAACCAGACCAGGTCCTGAAAAGCTGATCTGAAAACCAGACCAGGTCCTGAAAAGCTGATCTGAAAACCAGACCAGCTCCTAAAAAGCTGATCTGATAGCTGAAAAAGCTAATCTGATAGCTGATACCTGTTCTGCTATTTTCTGTTAGCAAACAATAATGAGATGGTGTTAAAGAAGTTAGTGTCGATAAGAAAATATGTGATGAAATTTAATGGAATTTAATAATATTGTGAAATTCAATTCCTCTTGTATAGAACCTCTCAAAGAAAACATGATTGCGCATGTTTATGCAATATAAAAAAAAAAAATTTGCACACAAGAAAAAACAAAAAATTTATGATCCAACGAAGTAAAGCCAATAAAGAAATAAAAATCATTCACATATTTAATTCTGTTTTCAAAATTTTATTTAAAATTTTTTCTTAAAAATCTTAGTACTAATACAAATTTAACTCTATGTAGGTATATATAAAAAAATAAAAAATATGATATAAAAAGAAAGAGAAAAAAAGATCATTAATCTAATATTTGATTCTTATTTACAAATAATTTAGGTATAGGCAAAAAGATAAAAGTTTAAGACCATTCAATTTTAACATGCTTTTGTGTGAATAAAATACAAAAATTAATAGATACATTCATAAACAAATATATATATAACCAATAAATAAATTAATAAATAAATACAGCAATAAATACATAAATAAATTAATATACAAATAAGTAAGCAATAAATAAATTAATAAATAATTAAATAAGTATAATTAGTACAAAATTAAATTCTTGTTGTCATCTTACATGCAATTTAGTAGGAAGCATTCTATTCTACATCCATTGTTTCATTATTTCGGTCTATGTAATGCCCCCATGCACGCGTTTTTATTTTATCTTTCATTATATTTCTTTTATCATCAGAAAAGCTAAGAGCTATTTTATTTAGTTTTTGAGTATATAGTTGATGTGTTTTAGACCTAAACAAAAACATTTCATCTGAGATAATTTTGGATTCAAATAAGCAACTTTTGTAATCATTAATGGACAACTTTATAATTACAGACTTTTTGACCCCTTTAGATTTTTTAACAGCTTCCGAGCGAAGAGTCGACAGAGAATACATTTTTGCTCTTAAACCAACAAACTCTGTCATTATATCCCCACTGTTTTCATCTTTCATCATACCTAAAACCTTCTTATTGAGCAGCGGCAAACGAAATTGATTATCTATAGGATATTCTGACGTATCAAAACTCAAAATAATATCATTACGGATGTCATCGTAAAAATCGTCAGTTTTAATTGAATAAATAAACGAGTCAGTATCCATATAGTTGAGAGAAATGTTCTCTCCAAATTTAGGCTTCATGAAGCCATAATGGAAATCATACATTCTCCACTTGGATAACTCCAGTACTGTAAAGCCAACATATATGGGTTTATCATATAGTGGTTCCATTATTTCTAACTCTACCGCATACATATCATCAGAAAACTTTGTCAACTGCATAAAATTTGGTTTCGAAATTAATGCTCTGAGACCTAAATGATTCCTGTTTGTTGTTTCCCAAGATGAAGCAATTCTAATATCCCTACGTTTTTCAATGTTTTCCATTGTCTTCCCATAAACAGCGTTGTTCAAAAGTTTGAAGAAATCTTTTTCAAAATTATTTTTAGCATTTGTCCTATGTAATGTGTTTAAGTCAATATATTTTTTAAGCCAAGGGGATTGCTTAAATCTGAGTATTCTATGGATTTGTTTTAAGATGAGGCCATTTGAAATGGCTTGTTTTAAAACTCTATAGTGCATGGTGTAATTTGTTTTTGCGTGTAAGTCTGCAACTAATTTTTTGATTTTGGATCCCCCCACTGGCTTATTTTGGGGGCAAAATGGCAAATCATTATGTAGATCATGCACTGAATCGGGATAATCTATATCCACTTCCAAAATGTACCCATACTCTGCAGTATCAGAAATTTTCCTAACATCAAAATCAGTATCACATACCCACTCAAATTCACCGTAAGGAAGATATTCCGACATCGCCCAACCGTAAAGGTTATTTGCGTCTAAATATACAAGAAATTCTGATGGTTTTGATGCATCAAAATCTTCCAAATATTTGTTATTCGCTTTCGAATATCTTTGCGAGCATTGAACTAGTCCACCTCTAATTCCGTTTTGCATAAACATATACATTTCGGAATCAGTGAACTGTTCCAGTGAAACTTCTGAGGTTTTTAACATTGCATCCCAGGATAAGCCTGGTGCTGTATAATAATGACAGGGGTCCAAATCATATATACCTCTACAAATTTTCCTAAAATTTTCAAACACGTCAGTTAGAAGAAGAACATCTGTCTTTAAGTAGAGTTCAGTATATTCAAGGAGGGTTTTACAGTTAAACTCTCTCCATATTTTTTGAGCATGTTCATACTCCACAACATCACATTCTTCATTCGTTAGAATATTGAAGAACTCTTCTCTACAAGGGAGTTTAATTTCCTTAAACTTAGTCATGGAATCCGTGTAAGAGTACGGAAATACACCCTTTCTTCTAATCAGGTTGAAATGAGCTTCATCAACGAAACATGATCGAATAGTATTAAAATCATTGCTATCAAGATTTTTTGCTAACGTATCTAAACTCGAAGCCATAAATCTAAACGAGTCTATAAATCTTATTTCGAATCCATGTTTTTCATATAATCTGATAAAAATTGAAAGAGAAATATAACGTTCTGTGTTCTGGGGAATCACTTTTATTGTGGCATTTTTTATAGTAGAAAGTTCTTTGAAAAATAGGTGCATATCATATGCAGAAAGATTATTGAAAATAACCGGAATAAACTGAGGTGTTTTATAATTTAAATTACATTCGCTATGAGCTGCCCCACGATAATTGCCCGTAAGATGACAATGATCTCTAACTTTATCGTTATTTAATATTTTCTTACATATATGACAATTTTTTGCATTATTATATTGAGCTATTTCTATTGGGGTCATGAACATTTCCTTAACTTTTAGTAAATAATTTAGATAGATATCTGTACAATCTTCAACTATTTTTTTGATAAATACATTTGCCGAATCTTCACCAAAATAATGTCTATATAAGTTATTTGCCTTCTTAAAACTACAAGTTATAAAATAGCCGAATGTACACGCATGGTGTTTCTGTACATTTGTAGTGCTTTTACTTACAGGATCGTGGAGTTTTTCTAAAATAGACTCGAAGTCTGCGTAGATGACAAATGGTACATCTAGCTGTTTGTAGTAGTTTTTGTACTTAGTAGTACATCCATCTTCGGGCATCCTGATGACTTTTTTACCACAAAAATGATTATGTTGATTGTACACATAAGCATCATGTGTATGATAAAGGCAGGTATTGCAGATAAAAATCTTATTAACGTGAGAGGTTATACTGGAACGAAGAAGTCTAAAGAAGAGAGAAAAATAAAATAATATGTAAATTAATCTAACAATAAGAAGTAACTTTTTAAATAGAGAATATATTTTGCATAAATGCACAAATGAAACTTACTTTGATATATCTTTGATGAGCACATAGTGGAAGTTCTCATTGGACTGGAGCAATAATAGATTAATATGAATGTGCTTTTCTCCTTTTGTTATGTAGTATGGTCTTATAAGCGATATTCCATTGTGACCAAATACATTTATGCTCATATCATTTTGATTCTCGAATTGTTTTATCTGCTTCAATGGGAGTCGAAACTCTAGGCCTTCAAAATTTAATGCAATTGCTCCTATATTAATATTCTCATCAGATATGTTTGCAATATTGTAATTTCTACAGTTTTTCCGTTGTTTAGGACTCAGACCACTATTTACATTCAAAGCCGCAATGAGAGACCATTTAAAGCAATAAATGTCATTATTCTCAACATTTATGCATGCACGTTTCATTGCAATATTTTTTGGGAGAGGGATAAAGCTCGATCCTCTTATTATGAACGCCTTGTTTATATTAACTTCAAGGAAATTTATTGAAGTCAAAGTCCACCCGCTATCCCTCTCTTGAAATTCTTCCATTTTGGTTCTAAGCTCCTCCGTCTGTTTCTTGTACATGTCTTCTATGTCATCAGACAAAGTCACCAACATCATTTTCGAAATATGTACAAGTTGGGAAACATTCATCTCATCATTCACCATCTTCATATAATCACATGTGAGCTCCATATTAAATTTAAATGTAGTATGTATCCTACTACATTCATGGAGTTGTTTTACTATGGAGCTCTTGGCAAATTTCAAAAACTCCTCCGGAAACAAGATAGCCACATTTTTGTTGAGGAGGATATATGTCTCGATCCTCCCATTGAAGTTACTTACTCTTTTAGTGAGAAAATCATCAATCCGTTCTTGGTGACAACTGTTTTTATGTTTTGTGGTTCTGACATGAGCCATATAACCAGTTGATGGGATCATCTCATCACAATCCTCACAATATTTGTTTTGAAGATTTAGCTTACTAATTCCAAGGGCAGCCTTTGATTGGTTAGCATACGAGTGCGTTTCCATATGCTGATTTAGTTTTGTTTGAGTCATAAAGACTTTATTGCAGATAATACAACTTGTAGTATTCATTTTATTTAATTATTTATTTCTTTATTAATTTAATTATTTTATTTATAAAAATTTATTTGTTTATTTTATTTATAAACAATTTATTTCACTTAAAAACAGTTTATTTGATTATTTTTTATACACTTAAAACTTGTTTCACAAACAGTAGTTAGTTCGAGCACTTTTATAGTTTTTGGATTTCAAACACTTTAGAAATTTTGGCTGGGAAACTAGGTTGTCACTTGTTGAGATATCAGAGCAGACTGAGGACAGTCTACATTATTTCTTCTACTTATATACTTTATATGAGAATCGCGTAGTAGTCACCAAATCTAATTTATTACGGCATATGCTAAAATTCATACACACACACGCACACACACACACATACACATTTCCACAATTCTCTGTTGGTATTACGATATATGATGAAATTCATATACACAGCAACGCCCAGAACAAAATCGCTAGCATCAGTTTGTAATACAAAGGTATGAGCAGTTTTTACTGTATTGCTCTAAAAGCTATTTTATATAATTGTTTCATTAAAATAAAATATATTGAAAAGAAAAAAAAATAACATTACCCCTATTCAAAAGCTCTTCGCATCAACCAAAGCATTCAAAGCATTTAACATCTGAAATTCACTTGCACATATAAAGCCTATGTCAACACAATATTTTCTATCTAAATAAGAATAGCAACGTCAATAGCCTTGAAAACATATTTACATTCATTTGTAAATATGTATGAAAAAGTGATGATATAATTCAAACAAGCAATGATATTCTTCAAATCCAACAAAGTAAACATACATTACCAAATACATTCCCTATCCACTGCCATTTACAACAGGGTTGCCACTCTCTGCACCTATTAGATTATTTCCCCAGAGATACAAATAAAAAATAAAAATTAATGTATACATAAAATAATAACCATCCATACGCATAGCAACGAGAACTCACAACAGCTAACCAAAACCTATCAAATAACAATCACTACATACACACAATTACACAGATCCCTTGTCACTACCCTACAGTCAGACTGACAACCAAGTGTCTTTGTAACAACACTAAAATTCTAGAGACAAGTGTAGAATAATAAGTTTGTTTTATCCGTCATTATAAAAGAAAGATAGAAAACAAATATGGTATATTTTTGGTGGAATTGTCAACAACTTGTCAATATATATGCATTTGTATGTATACAAATTACTGGAACTAACTGTTTGGTTGGTATGTCTCTACGTCCCATAAGAACTTCGTAATCAATACCTACTTAATTTTTTCAGTGTTATTTGTAGGGTTTCAATGGCAAATGCTAGATGTCTATAGCACAAAGTATTGTATGGGTGATAACTCTAGAGTAGTACTGGTGACAAGTCGAAAGCGAGTCAATACATTTTTCAAAATCTATATTTCCTACAGGGGTATAATAACATTAACACACACACACACACACATATGCACACACACACATACACACAACCATACACGCGCAACCACACACACACAACCACACACACACACACACAACCACACACACACACACAACCACACACACACACAACCACACACAGACATAAAATCTCGGCATGAAAATCCCCAAAATCCCCCCATTTTGTAGTAATGATGGTGATAGTCCTGTTTTCCCGGTTTTTAATTCCCAAAACAGGACTATCGCCACCATTACCACTCTACTAATTGTAGTATAAAAAGTTATTTTCTATCCGTGATTATAAAAGAAAGAGAGAAAGCAGATATGATCAACACGAATACGGCGGAATTGTCAACAACTTGTCAATATACATACATTTGTATGTATACGTAGTCACTACCTAGTCAATTGTTTTAGTATTACTAGTAGGTTTTCAATACCAAGTACATGTTAAATGTCTATAGTACAAAGTTTTGCATGGATGATAATTAGAGAGTAGTACTGTCAACAAAAGTAGCGGACACCAGCAAACATACAAATAAATACAAAAACTCACACATATGCACACACACATACAAACACCCACAGATACATCCATCTACTGTAAGCACAACGTTTCTCTACAATAACAACAAAAGCTGCACACAAAAGTACATACATACATAGAAAGAATCAAACACAAACACACACAACCACACTCACACACAGAAAATATCGGCATGAAAATCCCCAAAATCCCCCATTCGGGACAGGGTTGCCATCACTTTTGCAGTAATGACGGAGATAGTACTGTTTTTTCCCGGTTTTGAATTCCCAAAACAGGACTATCTCCGCCATTCCCACTCTACTGATAACGCATCCGCCATTTATAGCTCTTTAAAATCATTAGGAGATGAAAAGGACCTTTGCAATGTTATGTTAAATCATTTAATTTTAACAAAAGTCGACTCAAAAACTGATATGAAGTGGAAGAAAACAATTGACATTAGTTCATTGCCAACTTGGGAAGAATTCACAATGTTTTAGAGCGTATATGCCAATTTTAAGAATCAATCGATTCACAGCCATCATCAAGACTCGTTTATGACTCAAGTAAAAAAAGTTGTATATTTTGTAAGCGATTAGATTATTGGAGCAGCAAATTTTCCAAACTTCAAATCTATGAATTCAACAAGCAGATTTGATTTGATACTGCCAAAAAATTAGGAGCTTGCATTAATTGTTTATCGTGTGGACACAATGTATCTAATTGTTCGTCAAAATATCGCTGTAAGATATACAAAAACGCTCACCATACATTACTACAGCGCCAGTTACAATTAACTAGTAACAATTCGATTCCCACGTTTACGCCAGCTCATCAAGCAGCTGTCAATACTCAATGAATCAAGTAATGTAATACTTGCAACATATATATATATATATATATATATATATATATATATATATATATATGTATATATATTTATCTGATGGTACAGGCCGCTACAAATTCAGAAGGGTACTTCTAGATTCCTGTTCCAATTAGTCACCAATAGAATATCCGGATATCTCCCATTCAGAAACATTGATATTAGTGATTGGATTCTACCCAAAATCAACATGGCCGATGAATACTTTTATAAACAGCAACTGATTGAGTTACTGCTCGGAACCGAATACTTTTTTAATGTACTATGTAGCCAAAAAATTTGCCTTGGTTCAAAATTTACCAACTTTCCAAGAAACCAAAGTTGGATGGATAGTTACTGGACGCTATACACCAAATAGCAAAACATCAATAGGTAAATGTATGTTTTCCACCTCAGATAATACTGATCATAACGAAAAAATTAAATTTGTATGGCAAATGGAAGAATTACTTCACCTAACAAACAAATGGACAACAGAACAGCAGTTTTGTGAATCACATTTTACTTCAAATAAGACTAACGAACTTGGAAGAGTCATAGTGAAATTACCTTTCAAAGAAGATTTTTCGATTTTAGGGTCATCATATAGCTCAGCATTAAGAAGATTCCAGCTTCTTGAACGCCGTTAAAAATTGATTAGCAAAGAGTGGAACCTTCAAATACCTAGAAAAATCCATAATATTTGATCTCGAAATAAATGTGATGTGTTTCACTTTGCTTATTTTTACGTTATAAATTACTACATAAAATATAATGAATTTTTGGTTATGTTTTTAAATGTTATTTTAATGAAATAAAATAAATTCAGTAAAGTGCGACTTTGACCCGCGCACGAAAGGTTCCGTACGGACACGAGATATGTAATTAAATACGAACTTTACTAGCCTATACAAAATATAGTTTTTTTGAATTTTGGCGATTTTTTATTTTGGCGATTTTTTGTTTTGGCGATTTTTTCGGTTTTTGGATATTTTTTTCATTTTTGCCATTTTAGTTTTGACATTTTTTTCTCGTTTTGGTGATTTTTTCGGTTTTTGGCTTTTTATACCCTTTACCAAAAAATGGTAAAAGGGTATATATAGGTTTGTCATTCCGTTTGTAATTTCTACAATATTAATAAGAGACACATAAAGTATATATATTCTGGATCCTTATGCATAGGGAAGACGAACAAGCGATGTCCGTCTGTCCGTCTGTCTTTTTCCTACACCTAGAGATGTAACGATACTACTAAGGTACCGATACTTTTACTTGATACGGCATCGGTTCAGAAGTATCGATACATACTCACTATCGAATAAAAAGCATCGATACTTACTTGTATCGGTCAAGCTTTTTACATGATTTAATATAGTGAAATAAAATTAAATACCCACCAAACCAAATGCTCCTAATTCGTAAAGAATTCTTAACGACTAGTCGACAAAAATCGATTTCGGAAGCGATTAATATAAGAAAAAACTAATTGTTTAAATTTCTTGCAGACGAGTTTTGGCAGAATTTATTTATGAAAATACTCATTCAACAAACTAATTTTCCTGAATTACAAACATTTTGAAGTTAAATTTCGTTAAAAACAGCCATCAAAATCGTCAACAGATTCATTTATCGCCAGCAAAATCGACATGTCGCCAAATCAAAAACTTAGACGCTAAATTTTTTTTTAATACATGTATTTATTTATTGTATCTTCAAATATAAACTAACAATAAGTATTCAAATCTTAAATCTAAAAATATAATTATTAGGACCGACCACTGTCGGACATAAACTTGTTAATAGTTATAAATAATACATAAGTAGTGATAATCAAAAAAGAAAAAAAAATGTATAAAAAAGTATAAGAAAAGTAATTTCAAGAAATCCCATCTGGCGTGTTGAGTAATAGAGCCCTTGTGTCCCTCTTTTTTAAGCGGATGTGTCCAGTAAAGTTCAAAATATTACAGGCAAGCGGATTAGGATGTGACTCGAGTTTTGTTAAATATTTGCCTGCGTATTTTGCAATTTCTTCAATCACTAGTGGCATATTTAAATCACGATGTATATTAGAATTTTTGATGTACCATGGAGCCGATGTTATTAACCGTAAAATTTTGTTTTTCCTTCGTAGGATTCTCTCTACATTGGAAGCTGAAGCAGTGCCCCATAACTGGATACCGTAACACCATATTGGCTTCAAAAGCGACTTCTATAATAAAAGTTTACAGTCCAGGCTAAGTGTTGAATTTCTGCCAATCAACCAGTGTATTTGAGATAACTTAAGTTTCATCTGTGTTAGCTTAAAGTCAATATGATGTTTCCATGTAAGCCTTCGATCAAGGTGTATACCAAGGTATTTCACTTGGGAATGTTGAGGAATATTTTGATTATTGATTCGAATTGGGGAACAAGTATCTCTTCTTAGGGTAAACGTTATATGGACACACTTTTGTTCATTTACCTTGATTCTCCATAAGTTCAACCACATTTCCAATTGTGTAATATGTTCTTGTAAAAATCGGGAAGCCTCGTGAGGGTTTTCATGCATACTAAGGCAGGCTGTATCATCGGAAAACGTAGATGTATGGATATTGCTGCTCAAAGGCATATCACAAGTATAGATCAAATACAAAACTGGTCCCAGTATGCTCCCCTGTGGTACACCGGATGATATAGATTCGGGCACACTCATGAATTCTCCTTCCACAACCGTGAACTTCCGGGTAGTAGTGTAACTTTCTAATAAATTTACTAAATTTATTGGTAGATATGATTTTAACTTTAGAATTAGACATTCATGCCACACTTTATCAAATGCCTGAGAAACGTCAATAAACAGGGCAGAACAATACTTCTTTTCCTCAAATGTTTTTCTTATAAATTGAACCAATCTATGAGTTTGTTCAATGGTGCTATGCTGACTTCTAAAACCAAATTGATGGTCTGGGATGCACCCACTATCAGTTAAGGTTGGGGACAATTTTGTCATGAGCAGCTTTTCGAAGAGTGTTGACATAGTTGACAGCAAACTTTTTGGCCTATATGACTCAGCTTTAGTAAGATCTCTGCCCGGCTTTGGAATCATTTTGATTTTGGCAAGCTTCCAGACTTGTGGATAATACTCCAGTCGTAATATGGCATTAGAAATAAACAGCAAGATTCTTATTGCAATATGCGGCAAGTTCATCAGCATCTTGTTACTAATTCCATCAATGCCTGGAGCTTTCTTTGGCTTGAGTTCAGCAATTACTTTATGTACATCACGCATCTTAAACTTTAAGGCTCGAGGGGGTAGAGCAACTACACTCGGCAAATCAGCAACACCAGTACATGTATTTGGGGTAAATACGGATTTTAAATGATCAGCAAATATTTTACATTTTTCCGTATCGCTTCTTGCCCAATCTCCGGTAGATGTGCGCAGAGGTGGCTTAAACTCAACGGGTGTTTTAAGTTTCTAGCAGCGTGCCACAAAGACGCTAAATAAAGTAAAAAAATCGCCACGGTTGGGCTGGACTGGAGCAAAAGATATAGTCGAGATGACATTTTAAATGTTTTTGCAAATTTGTTTTGTTCCCGCAATAACACACGCTTTTAAAAAAAATTTTGCAGCTCGCAATTTTATCTCCTTTTTTTCATAAAATATTTGATTTGGGAGTTCCCATTTTTACGAACTTACACAATATACATATATATATTACACAATATACATATATATATATAAATTTAAATATAACACGAACAAATAAAATGGTGTTAAACTGGCGTCATGTTCAACTTTTTTGTAGCCAATAAGAAATGAGTATATTTGACCGATACGGGTACTTTTTACCGATACCTACTTGGTACTCGGTAGTAGAGTATCGATACCAAATGTACTTGGTTTCAAAGAAAAAGTATCAAGTATTTACTTGCATTTACTCGTATCGTTTCATTCCTACCTACACCATTAGACAATAAAAATATTATAAGGCAAAACCATAATTAAAATTCAAATTAAGCACTTATTAAATTTATTATTTTATTTTACTATATTCAAAAAGGACATAATATCTCAAATATTTCATTACGATTGATACAACTAGAACTCGCATTATTACAAAAAACAAAGAAATACTAAAAAAGGTCATAGTTATAATTTAGAGTTCGCATGTGATGAATTTATATCATGATGAATGAACAACTTCGTATAAATTCATCAGATATGGATACAAAATCTATATATTTGACAGCGAATAAAGAAAGGGACCTAAGGGTAAAAAAATTAATTTTCACTTTGATTTTTTTTTGTACTACATCTGAGCATCGAATGAGACCGGTCCCATGCCCCAAAAGTGTTCCGTCCCAGAGATATGCGCGTTTTATGAAGTGCTGGTACACCAAAGATACACTTAATTTAATCTTTAAAATGGCTCTCCTGAACAAAACTGGTTTTTACCCTTAGGTCCCTTTCTATTTTCCGCGTCACATATATACAACAGGATGTGTGTATGTATGTATGTATGTAACGTATGAACTCTAAAACGGCTGGGCCGATTTTGATGAAATTTTCAGGGAATCTTCAGAATATTCAGGCGGGTGACACTGTGAAGTCTTATTTTTGATTTTCGGTCTGCGGGTGGAGGGGTAGCGAAGCACACCGGGTTAAGGTAGTGCACTATAAAAAACGAAAGTAGATGTTGGGACATTTCCTTAAATATCTATGTAAAGACTACCATAAACTGTCTCGAAAGTGAATCGAAATTTATCAGAAATGGGAGTCATAAAAGTTTTTTTTTGGGAGAACCGCGGCTAGGGTACCATTTCCTCCCGACTAAGCAGTCCTTTTCGACTCGAAAACGAGCGCATAAATGCTTATTTTAATCGTGCGGAGGAGTCGAAAACGACTCGAATATGATCATTAATTTCATAAAATTCTGACTAGGTAATATCAAATAAAAAACTTACGTATAAGGGAGTTAGAATTCCTGCACAAAAAAACCAACATCGTTACTTCATATAAATACACACATTTGTAAGTACATACGTCTTCGATTAAAAATACATACTTACATACATACGTCATTTTTATTTGGGGAAAAAATCGCAATACATAATCGTGTATTATTCCAATTGTAATATTTTCTTATTACGTTTTCAACACACTAGCGCAAGAGCAATTCCTGTACATCATTCCAATATTGTTTTAAAAAATGTAAGACCGTCAAAGATACTATTAAATTTTCAACATGACTGAATTGTATTCGCTACAGAAGCAACGTACATACGTCTGTAAAGGGAAATATTACAAGAATAAAAAATTTAGTAAACGATACAATGCCAACATCTGAATTAGAGTGCCGGTTGAGTTTAGTAGAGGTATATTTTAAGGAATTACTTTCCATTCAAAGTGAAATAGAAATTATAAACCCGAAAGATACTTCGAGAACAGATATAGAAGAATTATGCATTTTGACAAAATCAAAAACAATTGATCTTATCGGCAATAATTATAAAAGGTCTACTGAAGCTTCAATTGCTATGTCATCAAACAGTAAATCAAAATTGCCGAAATTTCACTTACCCCAATTTGACGGCAAATGTGCCGAATATAAAAATTTTATAGTCACTTTTAAATAATTGGTTCACAACGACTCATCGTTCTCTGACATTGAGAGGTTTAAACATTTGGTACATTGTTTATCCGGATAAGCCCTTGATACTATACGTGCATTTACAGTAACAAGGGATAATTACAGTAAGGCAATCTAAAGGCTCGATGAGCGTTACAATAATTAAACATTGATATTTCTCGTACATATTTCGAATATTTATGCATTGTCATCAATTGAAAAACCATCTTCTATGCAACTTCGCGCATTAATTGATAACAGTAGAGTGGGAATGGCGGAGATAGTCCTATTTTGGGAATTCAAAACCGGGGAAAAACAGTACTATCTCCGTCATTACTGCAAAAGTGATGGCAACACTGTCCCGAATGGGGGATTTTGGGGATTTTCATGCCGATATTTTCTGTGTGTGTGTGGTTTTGTGTGTTTGTGTTTGATTCTTTCTATGTATGTATGTACTTGTGTGTGCAGCTTTTGTTGTTATTGTAGAGAAACGTTGTGCTTACAGTAGATGGATGTATCTGTGGGTGTTTGTATGTGTGTGTGCATATGTGTGAGTTTTTGTATTTATTTGTATGTTTGCTGGTGTCCGCTACTTTTGTTGACAGTACTACTCTCTAATTATCATCCATACAAAACTTTGTACTATAGACATTTAACATGTGCTTGGTATTGAAAACCTACTAGTAATACTAAAACAATTGACTAGGTAGTGACTACGTAGGTGTTATGGAAGCATGGAGAAATATCAACCAGACAGTTAGTACTGGTATATTTCTATAATTTACGTACTTACAAATGTATGTATATTGACAAGTTGTTGACAATTCCGCCGTATTCGTGTTGATCATATCTGCTTTCTCTCTTTCTTTTATAATCACCGATAGAAAATAACTTTTTATACTACAATTGTCTCTAGAATTTTAGTGTTGCAACAAAGACACTTCGTCCCACTCTGACTGCAGGGTAGTGACAAGGAATCGGTGTATTTGTAGGTATGTAGTAATCGTTATTTGATTGACTTTGGTTTGCTGTTTTGAGTTATCGTTGGTATACTTATGTAGGGTTATTGTATGTATGCATTTATGTTAATGATCTCTGGGGAAATAATCTAATAGCTGCAAGTAGGGGCAACCCTGATAGCTGTTTTGGAATGGAGGTGGATAGGGAATCTATTTGGTAATGTAAATATATGCTATTGGCGTAATGTATTTGATCGTTTCTATTTTTGCTTTAAAGAATATAATTGCTTGTATGAATTACATCAATACTTTTTCGTATATATGTATGTTTTCTAGACTATTTGCGTTGCTATTCTTATGGAGATAGAAAATATTGTGTTGGCATAAGTTTTATATGTATATACAGGTGAATTTCAGATGTTAAATGTTTTGAATCCTATCAGGTTGATAGGAAGAGCTTTTGAATAGGGATAATGATGATTTTATTTCAGTATATTTTCACTTTAATGAAACAATTATAGGAAATAGCTTTTGGAGAAATACAGCAAAAAATTATAGAAGCACCTACTTTCATATGTCCCGATTTTTCGCGTACGTGTGTATTACAAACTGTGTATATGAATTTCATCATATATCGTAATACCAACAGTGAATTCTGGAAATGTGTATGTGGGTGTGAGAACGTACATGGGCGTGTGTTTGTGAATGAATTTCATCATATACCGTAATAAATTAGATTTTATGACTACTACGCGATTCGGATATAAAGTATATAAGAAGAAGAAATAATGTAGATTGTTATCAGTCTGCTCTGATATCTCAACAAGTGACAACCTAGTTTCCCAAAATTTCTAAACTGTTTAAAATCCAAAAAATATAAAAGTGCTAGAACTAACTACTAACTGTTTGATAAACAAGCTTATAGTGTATAAAAAATAATTAAATAAATTGTTTATAGCTGAAATAAATTGTTTATAAATAAAATAATTAAATAAAATAATTAAATTAACTAATAAAACAAATAAATAATTAAATAAAATGAATACTACAAGTTGTACCATCTGCAATAAAGTCTTTATGACTCAACCAAAACTAAATCAGCATATGGAAATGCACTCATATGCTAACCAATCAAAGGCTCTCCTTGGAACTAATAAGCTAAATCTTCAAAACAAATATTGTGAGGATTGTGATGAGATGATCCCATCAAATGGTTATATGGCTCATGTCAGAACCACAAAACATAAAAACAGTTGTCACCAAGAACGGATTGGTGATTTTCTCACTAAAAGAGTGAGAAACTTCAATGGAAGGATCGAAACATATATCCTCCTCAACAAAAATGTGGCTATCTTGTTTCCAGAGGAGTTTCTGAAATCTGACAAGAGCTCCATACATACTACATTTAAATTTAATATGGAGCTCACATGTGATTATATGAAGATGGTGCATGATGAGATGAATGTTTCCCAACTTGTACATATATCGAAAATGATGTTGGTGACTTTGTCTGATGACATAGAAGACATGTACAAGAAACAGACGAAGGAGCTTAGAGCCAAAATGGAAGAATTTCAAGAGAGGGATAGCGGGTGGACTTTGACTTCAATAAATTTCCTTGAAGTTAATATAAACAAGGCGTCCATAATAAGAGGATCGAGCTTTATCCCTCTCCCAAAAAATATTGCAATGAAACGTGCATGCATAAATGTTGAGAATAATGACATTTATTGCTTTAAATGGTCTCTCATTGCGGCTTTGAATGTAAATAGTGGCCTGAGTCCTAAACAACGGAAAAACTGTAGAAATTACAATATTGCAAACATTTCTGATGAGAATATTAATATAGAAGCAATTGCATTAAATTTTGAAGGCCTAGAGTTTACACTCCCATTGAAGCACATAAAACAATTCGAGAATCAAAATGATATGAGCATAAATGTGTTTGGTCACAATGGAATATCGCTTATAGGACCATACTACATAACAAAAGGAAAAAAACACATTCATATTAATCTCTTATTGCTCCAATCCAATGAGAACTTCCACTATGTGCTCATCAAAGATATATCAAAGTAAGTTTCATTAGTGCATTTATGCAAAATGTGTTCCCTATTTAAAAAGTTATTTCTTATTGTCATATTAATTTATATATTATTTTATTTTTCTCTCTTCTTTAGGCTTCTTCGTTCCAGCATTACAATGCATGATCACAAGATTTATATCTGCAACATCTGTCTGTATCATTCACATGATGATTATCAGCATAAACATCTTTGTGGATGTATTATTAAGTACAAAAACTACTACAAACAGCTAGATGTACCATTTGTCATCTACGCAGACTTCGAGTCTGTTTTAGAAAAACTCCATGATCCTGTAAGTAAAAGCACTACAAATGTACAGAAACACCATGCGTGTGCATTCGGCTATTTTATTACTTGTAGTTTTAAGAAGGAAAATAACTTATATAGACATTATTTTGGTGAAGATTCGGCAAATGTATTTATCAAAAAAATAGTTGAAGATTGTACAGACATCTATTTTAATTATTTACTAAAAGTTAAGAAAATGTTCATGACCCCAATAGAAATAGTTCAATATAACAATGCAAAAAATTGTCATATATGTAAGAAAATATTAAATAACGATAAAGTTAGAGATCATTGTCATCTTACGGGCAATTATCGTGAGGCAGCTCATAGCGAATGTAATTTAAATTATAAGACACCTCAGTTTATTCCGGTTATTTTCAATAATCTTTCTGCATATGATATGCACCTATTTTTCAAAGAACTTTCTACTATAAAAAATGCCACAATAAAAGTGATTCCCCAGAACACAGAACGTTATATTTCTCTTTCAATTTTTATCAGATTATATGAAAAACATGGATTCGAAATAAGATTTATAGACTCGTTTAGATTTATGGCTTCGAGTTTAGATACGTTAGCAAAAAATCTTGATAGCAATGATTTTAATACTATTCGATCATGTTTCGTTGATGAAGCTCATTTCAACCTGATTAGAAAAAAGGGTGTATTTCCGTACTCTTACATGGATTCCATGACTAAGTTTAAGAAAATTAAACTCCCTAGTAGAGAAGAAATCTTCAATATTCTAACGAATGAAGAATGTGATGTTGTGGAGTATGAACATGCTCAAAAAATATGGAGAGAGTTTAACTGTAAAACCCTCCTTGACTATACTGAACTCTACTTAAAGACAGATGTTCTTCTTCTAACTGACGTGTTTGAAAATTTTAGGAAAATTTGTAGAGGTATATATGATTTGGACCCCTGTCATTATTATACAGCACCAGGCTTATCCTGGGATGCAATGTTAAAAAACACAGAAGTTTCACTGGAACAGTTCACTGATTCCGAAATGTATATGTTTATGCAAAACGGAATTAGAGGTGGACTAGTTCAATGCTCGCAAAGATATTCGAAAGCGAATAACAAATATTTGGAAGATTTTGATGCATCAAAACCATCAGAATTTCTTGTATATTTAGACGCAAATAACCTTTACGGTTGGGCGATGTCGGAATATCTTCCTTACGGTGAATTTGAGTGGGTATGTGATACTGATTTTGATGTTAGGAAAATTTCTGATACTGCAGAGTATGGGTACATTTTGGAAGTGGATGTAGATTATCCCGATTCTGTGCATGATCTACATAATGATTTGCCATTTTGTCCCCAAAATAAGCCAGTGGGGGGATCCAAAATCAAAAAATTAGTTGCAGACTTACATGCAAAAACAAATTACACCATGCACTATAGAGTTTTAAAACAAGCCATTTCAAATGGCCTCATCTTAAAACAAATCCATAGAATACTCAGATTTAAGCAATCCCCTTGGCTTAAAAAATATATTGACTTAAACACATTACATAGGACAAATGCTAAGAACAATTTTGAAAAAGATTTCTTCAAACTTTTGAACAACGCTGTTTATGGGAAGACAATGGAAAACATTGAAAAACGGAGGGATATTAGAATTTCTTCATCTTGGGAAACAACAAACAGGAATCATTTAGGCCTCAGAGCATTAATTTCGAAACCAAATTTTATGCAGTTGACAAAGTTTTCTGATGATATGTATGCGGTAGAGTTAGAAATAATGGAACCACTATATGATAAACCCATATATGTTGGCTTTACAGTACTGGAGTTATCCAAGTGGAGAGTGTATGATTTCCATTATGGCTTCATGAAGCCTAAATTTGGAGAGAACATTTCTCTCAACTATATGGATACTGACTCGTTTATTTATTCAATTAAAACTGACGATTTTTACGATGACATCCGTAATGATATTATTTTGAATTTTGATACGTCAGAATATCCTGTAGATAATCAATTTCGTTTGCCGCTGCTCAATAAGAAGGTTTTAGGTATGATGAAAGATGAAAACAGTGGGGATATAATGACAGAGTTTGTTGGTTTAAGAGCAAAAATGTATTCTCTGTCGACTCTTCGCTCGGAAGCTGTTAAAAAATCTAAAGGGGTCAAAAAGTCTGTAATTAAAAAGTTGTCCATTAATGATTACAAAAGTTTTTTATTTGAATCCAAAATTATCTCAGATGAAATGTTTTTGTTTAGGTCTAAAACACATCAACTATATACTCAAAAACTAAATAAAATAGCTCTTAGCTTTTCTGATGATAAAAGAAATATAATGAAAGATAAAATAAAAACGCGTGCATGGGGGCATTACATAGACCGAAATAATGAAACAATGGATGTAGAATAGAATGCTTCCTACTAAATTGCATGTAAGATGACAACAAGAATTTAATTTTGTACTAATTATACTTATTTAATTATTTATTAATTTATTTATGGCTTACTTATTTGTATATTAATTTATTTATGTATTTATTGCTGTATTTATTTATTAATTTATTTATTGGTTATATATATATTTGTTTATGAATGTATCTATTAATTTTTGTATTTTATTCACACAAAAGCATGTTAAAATTTAATGGTCTTAAACTTTTATCTTTTTGCCTATACCTAAATTATTTGTAAATAAGAATCAAATATTAGATTAATGATCTTTTTTTTCTCTTTCTTTTTATATCATATTTTTTATTTTTTTATATATACCAACATAGAGTTAAATTTGTATTAGTACTAAGATTTTTAAGAAAAAATTTTAAATAAAATTTTGAAAAAAGAATTAAATATGTGAATGATTTTTATTTCTTTATTGGCTTTACTTCGTTGGATCATAAATTTTTTGTTTTTTCTTGTGTGCAAATTTCTGTTTTTATTTTGCATAAACATGCGCAATCATGTTTTCTTTGAGAGGTTCTATACAAGAGGAATTGAATTTCACAATATTATTAAATTCCATTAAATTTCATCAGATATTTTCTTATCGACACTAACTGCTTTAACACCATCTCATTATTGTTTGCTAACAGAAAATAGCAGAACAGGTATCAGCTATTAGATCAGCTTTTTCAGCTATCAGATCAGCTTTTTCAGCTATCAGATCAGCTTTTTCAGCTATCAGATCAGCTTTTTAGGAGCTGGTCTGGTTTTCAGATCAGCTTTTCAGGACCTGGCCTGGTTTTCAGATCAGCTTTTCAGGACCTGGTCTGGTTTTCAGATCAGCTTTTCAGGACCTTGTCTGGTTTTCAGATTAGCTTTTTAGGACCTGGTCTGGTTATCAGATCACCTTTTCAGGATCTGGTCTGGTTTTCAGATCAGCTTATCAGATATCAAATCAGCTTATCAGGTAGCTGGTCTGGTTTTCAGATCAGGCTATCTGATTCAGATTGAATTATCAGTTTACAAGTAGCTAGACATTTATAACATTTATATGAATGAAGTTTAAAGTTAGATGAATCAACTAAAGTCAATCTTTTATTAGCAGTAATTTTTTTATGAAAACATATAAAACCTGAAGAACCTTAAGAAAATATTATATTATTTTTCCTTCCAACACTCTCTACAAACTTCTTAAGACTTTTCAAAATTCATATTACAGACAACATGATGCCTATAAACGTGCTTAATTTTTTTCTCATCTTGCATAAACATTATAATTACATTTGCATTGTCTCTTATTAAATGCTTACAAACATATTCATAAAAATATTAAACAGCATTTCGAATATTGTTTAAGCAAAATTCACTAAAATTGTATTCATAATAGAAATTTAGCTTAAAAAACATCTTTTAAACCTTATATAAATCACCTAATTTTAAAATTGACTGCACCCATATTTAAAATAATTTTGAGTTGACCTTGGTATAATTTTGCTTCATGTTTATTTGTATATTTAACTTTGCCTGTATGTATGTACATATGTATGCATGTATGTATTAGGAATAATGCTACAAGTTTGGCATAAGTAGAATGATGGCTCATTCTACTTGTGCCCCATACAAAAATATACACGTACATATATGTATGTATATTATTATGCTTTTCAGATGCAACATCAGAAAATATCATAATTAAAATACTTTAAGCTTTATTATAATATCTCATTCTTTTAAAAACGAAATTAACTTCTTCGGATATTCATATTTGGCTTGATATAGATAATTTGAGTATAAATATTATTATGTATAGAAATATTCAGACTTGATTAGTAGTAGGGAACTGGGCAACCGCCGACAATTAAGCTTGCAAAATTGTTGGCTGAAATTGTTAAATTGTGGCTGAAATTGTTAAATTTGGGTAATTAAAATTTGAAAATTGTTAAATTCTTGGAAATTTGTGAAATTTTATACCTGCGAGGGTGGTTCAATAAGTCCGTCCAAATTTTTTTTATTTTTCCTAATGCCAAAAAAAAATTTAGTAATGCCGACGGGAAAAACGTGAACAAAAAAAAATATTTTTCCTAGTGCCAACGGAAAATCATAAAACTGATTTAAGACGGCAAAAACGTGAAAACCAAAATATTTTTGTAACACCGACGGGAAAAATTTAAGAAAAGATATAAAAATATTTTTCCTAATGCCAACGGAAAATCCTAAAAATGATTTTTCGTAATGTGGATGTTAAACACGTAAAAAATTTTAATCAGCGCCGGATGCCCATTCCACTACTACTAATCAAGTCTGAATATTTCTACACATAATAATATTTATACTCAAATTATCTATATCAAGCCAAATATGAATATCCGAAGAAGTTAATTTCGTTTTTAAAAGAATGAGATATTATAATAAAGCTTAAAGTATTTTAATTATGATATTTGCTGATGTTGCATCTGAAAAGCAGAATAATATACATACATATATGTACGTGTATATTTTTGTATGGGGCACAAGTAGAATGAGTCATCATTGTACTTGTGCCAAACTTGTACCATTATTCTTAATACATGCATGCATACATATGTACATACATACAGGCAAAGTTAAATATACAAATAAACATGAAGCAAAATTAGTCCTGATTCACACACGTCAGGTTTGACTCGTCAAGTCTTGAGCTTTTAGGAAAGAGCGGTGAAGAGAATAAAAAGGGGTACAGACTTGACCGTACCAGTCAAGTTTGCTGTTTCGTTTTGTTTTGTCATTCGTAATACTCTACTACAACGCAATTGATGAGACTTGATGACTTGACTTGACGGTGTGTATGAACGCAAATGCAGGTTCAAAAGAAAATTGAGCAAAACCTGATCAGCTAAACCTGATGTGTGTGAATCAGGACTTATACCAAGGTCAACTCAAAATTATTTTAAATATGGGTGCAGTCAATTTTAAAATTAGGTGATTTATATAAGGTTTAAAAGATGTTTTTTAAGCTAAATTTCTATTATGAATACAATTTTAGTGAATTTTGCTTAAACAATATTCGAAATGCTGTTTAATATTTTTATGAATATGTTTGTAAGCATTTAATAAGAGACAATGCAAATGTAATTATAATGTTTATGCAAGATGAGAAAAAAATTAAGCACGTTTATAGGCATCATGTTGTCTGTAATATGAATTTTGAAAAGTCTTAAGAAGTTTGTAGAGAGTGTTGAAAGGAAAAATAATATAATATTTTCTTAAGGTTCTTCAGGTTTTATATGTTTTCATAAAAAATTACTGCTAATAAAAGATTGACTTTAGTTGATTCATCTAACTTTAAACTTCATTCATATAAATGTTATAAATGTCTAGCTACTTGTAAACTGATAATTCAATCTGAATCAGATAGCCTGATCTGAAAACCAGACCAGCTACCTGATAAGCTGATTTGATATCTGATAAGCTGATCTGAAAACCAGACCAGCTCCTGAAAAGCTGATCTGATAACCAGACCAGGTCCTAAAACGCTAATCTGAAAACCAGACCAGGTCCTGAAAAGCTGATCTGATAACCAGACCAGGTCCTGAAAAGCTGATCTGAAAACCAGACCAGGTCCTGAAAAGCTGATCTGAAAACCAGACCAGCTCCTAAAAAGCTGATCTGATAGCTGAAAAAGCTAATCTGATAGCTGATACCTGTTCTGCTATTTTCTGTTAGCAAACAATAATGAGATGGTGTTAAAGCAGTTAGTGTCGATAAGAAAATATCTGATGAAATTTAATGGAATTTAATAATATTGTGAAATTCAATTCCTCTTGTATAGAACCTCTCAAAGAAAACATGATTGCGCATGTTTATGCAATATAAAAAAAAAAATTTGCACACAAGAAAAAACAAAAAATTTATGATCCAACGAAGTAAAGCCAATAAAGAAATAAAAATCATTCACATATTTAATTCTGTTTTCAAAATTTTATTTAAAATTTTTTCTTAAAAATCTTAGTACTAATACAAATTTAACTCTATGTAGGTATATATAAAAAAATAAAAAATATGATATAAAAAGAAAGAGAAAAAAAGATCATTAATCTAATATTTGATTCTTATTTACAAATAATTTAGGTATAGGCAAAAAGATAAAAGTTTAAGACCATTCAATTTTAACATGCTTTTGTGTGAATAAAATACAAAAATTAATAGATACATTCATAAACAAATATATATATAACCAATAAATAAATTAATAAATAAATACAGCAATAAATACATAAATAAATTAATATACAAATAAGTAAGCAATAAATAAATTAATAAATAATTAAATAAGTATAATTAGTACAAAATTAAATTCTTGTTGTCATCTTACATGCAATTTAGTAGGAAGCATTCTATTCTACATCCATTGTTTCATTATTTCGGTCTATGTAATGCCCCCATGCACGCGTTTTTATTTTATCTTTCATTATATTTCTTTTATCATCAGAAAAGCTAAGAGCTATTTTATTTAGTTTTTGAGTATATAGTTGATGTGTTTTAGACCTAAACAAAAACATTTCATCTGAGATAATTTTGGATTCAAATAAGCAACTTTTGTAATCATTAATGGACAACTTTATAATTACAGACTTTTTGACCCCTTTAGATTTTTTAACAGCTTCCGAGCGAAGAGTCGACAGAGAATACATTTTTGCTCTTAAACCAACAAACTCTGTCATTATATCCCCACTGTTTTCATCTTTCATCATACCTAAAACCTTCTTATTGAGCAGCGGCAAACGAAATTGATTATCTATAGGATATTCTGACGTATCAAAACTCAAAATAATATCATTACGGATGTCATCGTAAAAATCGTCAGTTTTAATTGAATAAATAAACGAGTCAGTATCCATATAGTTGAGAGAAATGTTCTCTCCAAATTTAGGCTTCATGAAGCCATAATGGAAATCATACATTCTCCACTTGGATAACTCCAGTACTGTAAAGCCAACATATATGGGTTTATCATATAGTGGTTCCATTATTTCTAACTCTACCGCATACATATCATCAGAAAACTTTGTCAACTGCATAAAATTTGGTTTCGAAATTAATGCTCTGAGACCTAAATGATTCCTGTTTGTTGTTTCCCAAGATGAAGCAATTCTAATATCCCTACGTTTTTCAATGTTTTCCATTGTCTTCCCATAAACAGCGTTGTTCAAAAGTTTGAAGAAATCTTTTTCAAAATTATTTTTAGCATTTGTCCTATGTAATGTGTTTAAGTCAATATATTTTTTAAGCCAAGGGGATTGCTTAAATCTGAGTATTCTATGGATTTGTTTTAAGATGAGGCCATTTGAAATGGCTTGTTTTAAAACTCTATAGTGCATGGTGTAATTTGTTTTTGCGTGTAAGTCTGCAACTAATTTTTTGATTTTGGATCCCCCACTGGCTTATTTTGGGGGCAAAATGGCAAATCATTATGTAGATCATGCACTGAATCGGGATAATCTATATCCACTTCTAAAATGTACCCATACTCTGCAGTATCAGAAATTTTCCTAACATCAAAATCAGTATCACATACCCACTCAAATTCACCGTAAGGAAGATATTCCGACATCGCCCAACCGTAAAGGTTATTTGCGTCTAAATATACAAGAAATTCTGATGGTTTTGATGCATCAAAATCTTCCAAATATTTGTTATTCGCTTTCGAATATCTTTGCGAGCATTGAACTAGTCCACCTCTAATTCCGTTTTGCATAAACATATACATTTCGGAATCAGTGAACTGTTCCAGTGAAACTTCTGAGGTTTTTAACATTGCATCCCAGGATAAGCCTGGTGCTGTATAATAATGACAGGGGTCTAAATCATATATACCTCTACAAATTTTCCTAAAATTTTCAAACACGTCAGTTAGAAGAAGAACATCTGTCTTTAAGTAGAGTTCAGTATATTCAAGGAGGGTTTTACAGTTAAACTCTCTCCATATTTTTTGAGCATGTTCATACTCCACAACATCACATTCTTCATTCGTTAGAATATTGAAGAACTCTTCTCTACAAGGGAGTTTAATTTCCTTAAACTTAGTCATGGAATCCGTGTAAGAGTACGGAAATACACCCTCTCTTCTAATTAGGTTGAAATGAGCTTCATCAACGAAACATGATCGAATAGTATTAAAATCATTGCTATCAAGATTTTTTGCTAACGTATCTAAACTCGAAGCCATAAATCTAAACGAGTCTATAAATCTTATTTCGAATCCATGTTTTTCATATAATCTGATAAAAATTGAAAGAGAAATATAACGTTCTGTGTTCTGGGGAATCACTTTTATTGTGGCATTTTTTATAGTAGAAAGTTCTTTGAAAAATAGGTGCATATCATATGCAGAAAGATTATGGAAAATAACCGGAATAAACTGAGGTGTTTTATAATTTAAATTACATTCGCTATGAGCTGCCCCACGATAATTGCCCGTAAGATGACAATGATCTCTAACTTTATCGTTATTTAATATTTTCTTACATATATGACAATTTTTTGCATTATTATATTGAGCTATTTCTATTGGGGTCATGAACATTTCCTTAACTTTTAGTAAATAATTTAGATAGATATCTGTACAATCTTCAACTATTTTTTTGATAAATACATTTGCCGAATCTTCACCAAAATAATGTCTATATAAGTTATTTGCCTTCTTAAAACTACAAGTTATAAAATAGCCGAATGTACACGCATGGTGTTTCTGTACATTTGTAGTGCTTTTACTTACAGGATCGTGGAGTTTTTCTAAAATAGACTCGAAGTCTGCGTAGATGACAAATGGTACATCTAGCTGTTTGTAGTAGTTTTTGTACTTAGTAGTACATCCATCTTCGGGCATCCTGATGACTTTTTTACCACAAAAATGATTATGTTGATTGTACACATAAGCATCATGTGTATGATAAAGGCAGGTATTGCAGATAAAAATCTTATTAACGTGAGAGGTTATACTGGAACGAAGAAGTCTAAAGAAGAGAGAAAAATAAAATAATATGTAAATTAATCTAACAATAAGAAGTAACTTTTTAAATAGAGAATATATTTTGCATAAATGCACAAATGAAACTTACTTTGATATATCTTTGATGAGCACATAGTGGAAGTTCTCATTGGACTGGAGCAATAATAGATTAATATGAATGTGCTTTTCTCCTTTTGTTATGTAGTATGGTCTTATAAGCGATATTCCATTGTGACCAAATACATTTATGCTCATATCATTTTGATTCTCGAATTGTTTTATCTGCTTCAATGGGAGTCGAAACTCTAGGCCTTCAAAATTTAATGCAATTGCTCCTATATTAATATTCTCATCAGATATGTTTGCAATATTGTAATTTCTACAGTTTTTCCGTTGTTTAGGACTCAGACCACTATTTACATTCAAAGCCGCAATGAGAGACCATTTAAAGCAATAAATGTCATTATTCTCAACATTTATGCATGCACGTTTCATTGCAATATTTTTTGGGAGAGGGATAAAGCTCGATCCTCTTATTATGAACGCCTTGTTTATATTAACTTCAAGGAAATTTATTGAAGTCAAAGTCCACCCGCTATCCCTCTCTTGAAATTCTTCCATTTTGGTTCTAAGCTCCTCCGTCTGTTTCTTGTACATGTCTTCTATGTCATCAGACAAAGTCACCAACATCATTTTCGAAATATGTACAAGTTGGGAAACATTCATCTCATCATTCACCATCTTCATATAATCACATGTGAGCTCCATATTAAATTTAAATGTAGTATGTATCCTACTACATTCATGGAGTTGTTTTACTATGGAGCTCTTGGCAAATTTCAAAAACTCCTCCGGAAACAAGATAGCCACATTTTTGTTGAGGAGGATATATGTCTCGATCCTCCCATTGAAGTTACTTACTCTTTTAGTGAGAAAATCATCAATCCGTTCTTGGTGACAACTGTTTTTATGTTTTGTGGTTCTGACATGAGCCCTATAACCAGTTGATGGGATCATCTCATCACAATCCTCACAATATTTGTTTTGAAGATTTAGCTTACTAATTCCAAGGGCAGCCTTTGATTGGTTAGCATACGAGTGCGTTTCCATATGCTGATTTAGTTTTGTTTGAGTCATAAAGACTTTATTGCAGATAATACAACTTGTAGTATTCATTTTATTTAATTATTTATTTCTTTATTAATTTAATTATTTTATTTATAAAAATTTATTTGTTTATTTTATTTATAAACAATTTATTTCACTTAAAAACAGTTTATTTGATTATTTTTTATACACTTAAACTTGTTTCACAAACAGTAGTTAGTTCGAGCACTTTTATAGTTTTTGGATTTCAAACACTTTAGAAATTTTGGCTGGGAAACTAGGTTGTCACTTGTTGAGATATCAGAGCAGACTGAGGACAGTCTACATTATTTCTTCTACTTATATACTTTATATGAGAATCGCGTAGTAGTCACCAAATCTAATTTATTACGGCATATGCTAAAATTCATACACACACACGCACACACACACACATACACATTTCCACAATTCTCTGTTGGTATTACGATATATGATGAAATTCATATACACAGCAACGCCCAGAACAAAATCGCTAGCATCAGTTTGTAATACAAAGGTATGAGCAGTTTTTACTGTATTGCTCTAAAAGCTATTTTATATAATTGTTTCATTAAAATAAAATATATTGAAAAGAAAAAAAAATAACATTACCCCTATTCAAAAGCTCTTCGCATCAACCAAAGCATTCAAAGCATTTAACATCTGAAATTCCCTTGCACATATAAAGCCTATGTCAACACAATATTTTCTATCTAAATAAGAATAGCAACGTCAATAGCCTTGAAAACATATTTACATTCATTTGTAAATATGTATGAAAAAGTGATGATATAATTCAAACAAGCAATGATATTCTTCAAATCCAACAAAGTAAACATACATTACCAAATACATTCCCTATCCACTGCCATTTACAACAGGGTTGCCACTCTCTGCACCTATTAGATTATTTCCCCAGAGATACAAATAAAAAATAAAAATTAATGTATACATAAAATAATAACCATCCATACGCATAGCAACGAGAACTCACAACAGCTAACCAAAACCTATCAAATAACAATCACTACATACACACAATTACACAGATCCCTTGTCACTACCCTACAGTCAGACTGAGAACCAAGTGTCTTTGTAACAACACTAAAATTCTAGAGACAAGTGTAGAATAATAAGTTTGTTTTATCCGTCATTATAAAAGAAAGATAGAAAACAAATATGGTATATTTTTGGTGGAATTGTCAACAACTTGTCAATATATATGCATTTGTATGTTTACAAATTACTGGAACTAACTGTTTGGTTGGTATGTCTCTACGTCCCATAAGAACTTCGTAATCAATACCTACTTAATTTTTTCAGTGTTATTTGTAGGGTTTCAATGGCAAATGCTAGATGTCTATAGCACAAAGTATTGTATGGGTGATAACTCTAGAGTAGTACTGGTGACAAATCGAAAGCGAGTCAATACATTTTTCAAAATCTATATTTCCTACAGGGGTATAATAACATTAACACACACACACACACACATATGCACACACACACATACACACAACCATACACGCGTAACCACACACACACAACCACACACACACACACACAACCACACACACACACAACCACACACACACACACACACAACCACACACAGACATAAAATCTCGGCATGAAAATCCCCCCATTTTGTAGTAATGATGGTGATAGTCCTGTTTTCCCGGTTTTTAATTCCCAAAACAGGACTAGCGCCACCATTACCACTCTACTAATTGTAGTATAAAAAGTTATTTTCTATCCGTGATTATAAAAGAAAAAGAGAAAGCAGATATGATCAACACGAATACGGCGGAATTGTCAACAACTTGTCAATATACATACATTTGTAAGTACGTGAATTATAGAAATATACCAGTACTAACTGTCTGGTTGATATTTCTCCATGCTTCCATAACACCTACGTAGTCACTACCTAGTCAATTGTTTTAGTATTACTAGTAGGTTTTCAATACCAAGTACATGTTAAATGTCTATAGTACAAAGTTTTGCATGGATGATAATTAGAGAGTAGTACTGTCAACAAAAGTAGCGGACACCAGCAAACATACAAATAAATACAAAAACTCACACATATGCACACACACATACAAACACCCACAGATACATCCATCTACTGTAAGCACAACGTTTCTCTACAATAACAAAAGCTGCACACAAAAGTACATACATACATAGAAAGAATCAAACACAAACACACACAACCACACTCACACACAGAAAATATCGGCATGAAAATCCCCAAAATCCCCCATTCGGGACAGGGTTGCCATCACTTTTGCAGTAATGACGGAGATAGTACTGTTTTTTCCCGGTTTTGAATTCCCAAAACAGGACTATCTCCGCCATTCCCACTCTACTGATAACGCATCCGCCATTTATAGCTCTTTAAAATCATTAGGAGATGAAAAGGACCTTTGCAATGTTATGTTAACTCATTTAATTTTAACAAAAGTCGACTCAAAAACTGATATGAAGTGGAAGAAAACAATTGACATTAGTTCATTGCCAACTTGGGAAGAATTCACAATGTTTTAGAGCGTATATGCCAATTTTAAGAATCAATCGATTCACAGCCATCATCAAGACTCGTTTATGACTCAAGTAAAAAAAGTTGTATATTTTGTAAGCGATTAGATTATTGGAGCAGCAAATTTTCCAAACTTCAAATCTATGAATTCAACAAGCAGATTTGATTTGATACTGCCAAAAAATTAGGAGCTTGCATTAATTGTTTATCGTGTGGACACAATGTATCTAATTGTTCGTCAAAATATCGCTGTAAGATATACAAAAACGCTCACCATACATTACTACAGCGCCAGTTACAATTAACTAGTAACAATTCGATTCCCACGTTTACGCCAGCTCATCAAGCAGCTGTCAATACTCAATGAATCAAGTAATGTAATACTTGCAACATATATATATATATATATATATATATATATATATATATATATATATATATATATATTTATCTGATGGTACAGGCCGCTACAAATTCAGAAGGGTACTTCTAGATTCCTGTTCCAATTAGTCACCAATAGAATATCCGGATATCTCCCATTCAGAAACATTGATATTAGTGATTGGATTCTACCCAAAATCAACATGGCCGATGAATACTTTTATAAACAGCAACCGATTGAGTTACTGCTCGGAACCGAATACTTTTTTAATGTACTATGTAGCCAAAAAATTTGCCTTGGTTCAAAATTTACCAACTTTCCAAGAAACCAAAGTTGGATGGATAGTTACTGGACGCTATACACCAAATAGCAAAACATCAATAGGTAAATGTATGTTTTCCACCTCAGATAATACTGATCATAACGAAAAAATTAAATTTGTATGGCAAATGGAAGAATTACTTCACCTAACAAACAAATGGACAACAGAACAGCAGTTTTGTGAATCACATTTTACTTCAAATAAGACTAACGAACTTGGAAGAGTCATAGTGAAATTACCTTTCAAAGAAGATTTTTCGATTTTAGGGTCATCATATAGCTCAGCATTAAGAAGATTCCAGCTTCTTGAACGCCGTCTGGCTCGAGATACTAATTTTAAAACACAGTATACAAAATTCATTGCAGAATATGAACAAATGGGAAATATGTCAATCCTAGTATATCCAAACTTAAATTTACCCCACTACTTTATACCCCACCATTTCGTTCTTCGACCAAATAGTACAAGTACAAAGCTTAGAGTGGTGTTCGACGCCTCAGCGAAAACTTCGTCGGAAAAATCGTTAAACGACATTCTTCTTGTTTCCGGTTATATAAATATGCGCTCACAGGCGACATTGTTAAAATGTACTGAATGTTTTTGCTAAATGAATATCATCGTAAATTTCAGCAAATTTTGTGGAGGCCTAATGAGAATAAACCACTTAATGTCTATTAGCTCGATACTATCACGTACGGTATGTCAGCATCACCATTTTTAGCGATACACAGCCTACAATTTCTGGCAGATAAATTTGAACATTCACATAAAATTGGAGCCGCAGTACTTCGAAATCATTTTTATGTAGATGATATGATGACCGGAGTAAACGCGAGAGAAGAATTACATCAAATTAAAAATGAAGTTGCTTATATTTTATCCAAAAATGGGTTAGAAATCGCACGAATTCAATCAAATCATTCTGACTTCCTGTCGAATGATACCTTACTAAAAAGATGAATATGGAAAAGTTGGAAATTCGCATCGCAATTGGCATAAGCTGGCATCCAGTAAACGACAATTTTCTTTTCGCTTTCAAAACAGAACAGCAGTATTCAACATTAATAAAACGAGCAATTTTATCGCTAAATGCACCAGTTTTTGACCCGATGGGGGTAATCTGTCCCATTATAATTGTTTTAAGTCTTATTACAAAACCTATGGCTACAAAACTGCGATTGGGACACTGAAATACCAAGCAACATTAAAAAATCAGTTACAATGTGCCTAAATGACTTGCGGAAGATAAATACAGTTTCTATCCCTTGGTTTATTTTACATGATAATTATGTCGAACACAGAAAAAAAATTTGTAAATACAAGTAATTTATTTGTTGCTTGGTTTTTTTATATTTTTTTTTCTAGAACTTGGTTTTGTGTTAAACTTTTAAGTTGTTTGGGATGAATCGAACCGGCAATCTCTTGACTAATAGACTGACGTACTTACCACTCAGCTACAGAGCAAACCGTTATTAGATAAGCAAATAATGAATACACACAAAATAAGATTTCTTCTACATGTGCGTATTCCGTTATGACATAATTTAACAAATAATTTTTTTGAGTAATTTAATGGATTAGAAAAATTAAAATTTGTTATATCAACAATAAGCTGCATCAAAATGTTTAGTTGAAATTTTTTATAAAAATATATTAAAAATTTTCGAGTTTTTGCGCCAGGTATACACAGAAAAAAAAAGATTTGTAAATACAAGTAATTTATTTGTGAATACAATTAAAATACTATTTAAAAAGGCACCTACAATGATTTTTGTAAATACAAACACGCATTTGTAACATAAGAAAACAAAATCAACTCAATTATTTCCAACTAAAATAATTGTGTTATTCACAATTGACTTGTTAACAGAAAACAAACATTTTTAATGAATTTGTTTTTAAAATTCTTATGTATTGTTTCTAGGGATGCCAAACGGGAAATCCCGAACCCGGAAATCCCGGGATTTTCGGGATTTGTAAAATTCAATCCCGGGATTTGATTTTCGGGATTTCTTCTTACGTACAGTTTTAAAAATTTAATGACTATTCGTGCGGTCACATTGGGGAAACATTTGAAAGCAAACATCAAATATTAGATTGCTGTAATGTGACCATAAAATAATTATTAGATGCAAATAACAAAACAGCTGTTGTCTGGCTAATAAAATAGTTTGCTGGCAAATAAAAATGTGTCTAATGTGAAGACACAAACAAATATTTTCGTAGTTTTTCAGCAAACAATTATTTGATCTTACAAAGTTTTTGTAAGAACAAACAATGGCGAACAAATGTACAAAAATTGTATGTTGCATCAGCGATTCCCATGAGAACTATACTATGTGTTAATAAAGCACCCCATACACGATTCAATTCAATTTTCAATTGAGTCGGTTGTTGTCCAAATAAATTGATTAGTTTGGCAGTTGTCAAGTTGGTTGAAGAAAAATCTAAAGATTTTGATTTTTCATGTTGATTAGTAAATCTTTCAATTCTATTGAAATTTTCTAATTCTATTCAATGTGACCATAGAGAAAACATGTTTGCTCAAATAATAGTTTTCTGGTGTTTGAACTAAGAAAAGAGCACAAATAAATGCTGCTAGTGTGACCAGAAAATAAAACTTTTATGTATTTAAAAAAATTTTCTTCAAACACAGGCACATATTTGATGCAAATGTTTCCCCAATGTGACCGTTACTTTATAAATTAACAACCAGAGCAAAATAAATAAACTACTTTCTTACGGTTATTTTCATCAAAGGTGCTACAATATATGTACATTTTAGAATTATTTTGAAAACAAAAGAAACATATTACCTTTGGAAGGAAAATAACATTTGAAAAATTCATAAGTTTGACAAATTTATTACGTCTTATTCTATATTATGAGGGCAATTATAATTCAAATTCCAGGAGAAATTTTCCCGGGGAATAATTTCAAACAGTAGCAAATAATAGCGAAAACAAAAAAATTTAATTGGAGAAGGGAGAAATATCTTGCGGAAATTTATTGATAATTGCAGTGTATAACTATCTGTATGTCGACTCCTCAACGCTAAAAAAATTAGCACTTATCTACTTGTCGATAACAATTGAGTACTATTGACACCTCCTTACAATTGGAGTAGAATACAATACCAGGCAAGTGAAAACTTTTTGTTGTCGGGTTGACGTAAAAGCGAGAAATATTTATAGAATAATGCGGAGTATTTTGTCTAAAAAACTGCTCGAGTGTGTATGTATGTTTTTTTTACATTGCATTTCAAAATTATTTTGTTTTTTATTTAGACCGTTGAGGTCGTTTTTAATACAAACCTAAGATCAAACCCATTTAAATTACATGGATTTGATAAATAGTTTTAGTCAAAAACGACCGAGTCGAACTCATTCAGACTCAATTATAGTTGTATTCGAGTTGCAGAGTAGAAGGCCGGGACACTAATAAATCATACTCCTCTTAGCGAACGTATGAATACATACATATGTATCTGTTGAACTTGTAGAAAAAACATTATGGATGAATTTAAAATTTTTCAGTAGAGCAAATATACTGTTCAAGTGCTCAGGCAAACTTTTAATGTATGTGCATATAAAAATGTGATCTTCAGACGTAATTAATCGAATTTGATTAGAATAGTGTATACATTTCTTTTTATTTTTCGACATGTTCAGTCTTATTACCGTTGTCATAGTCGTAACGAAATTAGATAATTAGATAAGGCTTGGTATACATACATAGTATGTGACAACCGTTATACTTGTTGTTGATCAATCGCAGTTAAAAAAACTTTAGTAGATATATTTTTAACAAAACAATATTGTTTTTGCAACTTATTTTTATGAAAGTGAATCTTAAAATTTAAGTCAACTTAAGCGGTAGTGCTAAAAGTCCACCGATATCTATATTCGTTTTGGTGTAGATAATAGAAAAACATTTATACTGAAAACAAAAACAAGTTTTTATATTTAATTATTGTTTTCACTATAAATTCTCTAACATCAAATGTGATTAATCAACTTCAAAATACGTAACAAAAATTCTTTTGATTTTTATTTCATACTCGTATTAGAAAATTGTTCACTTTAAAGACAATTGTGCAATGATAAATTATGAACATAAAACCTTTTAAAATGCATTAAATTGTTATTAAAGTAATATTTATTTTAAAAAAATAATTTATTTTAGGAAAAATATTTAGATCCCGAAATCTCGAAAATCCCGTGATCACGAAAAATCCCGGGATCCCCAAAACCCCGAGATCCCGAAAATCCAAAAATCTATCCCGATTGGCATCCCTAGTTGTTTCTTTGTTTGTATTTTTATATTTTTTTTTCTAGAACTTGGTTTTGTGTTAAATTTTTAAGTTGTTTGGGATCAATCGAACCGGCAATCTCTTGACTAATAAACTGACGTACTTACCGCTCAGCTAAAGAGCAAATCGTTATTAGACAAGCAAATAATGAATACACACAAAATACGAGTTCTTCTACATGTGCGTATTCCGTTATGACATAATTTAACAAATAATTTTGTTGAGTAATTTAATGGATTAGAAAAATTAAAATTTGTTATATCAACAATAAGCAGCATCAAAATCTTTAGTTGACATTTTTAATTAAAAAAAAATATTAAAAAATTTTCGAGTTTTTGTGCCATGTATAACATAAAATTTGGTTAGTTGAGTTTATTGAAAAAAATTTCTGTGTTTGTCGTATCAACAACTTAATTTTTTATATTAAACAATTTGTTTTACTGGTTGCATTTTGATGATATTTTTTCTGTGAAATACAATTAAACGGATTCAGTGATGCGTCTCTACGTGCATATGATTGTTGTTTTTACATATGTACCCGAGATAGGCATAATATTTCAAGAACAACACTTTTTGTAGCCAAATGCAGGGTGGCGCCAACAAAAAAGAGGACAATGCCACAACTAGAGTTATGTGGAGCTCACCTTTTATCACTTTTATATAGAAAAAATTTTCCTCTGCTAAAAACCGTCAACCCACGAGTGTATTTTTGGACTGACTCGTCGGTAGTGGTTAGATGGCTACAGTTGCACTCTTCTACACACACCACGACCATTACAGCAAATGGTTCTTGGCGACATGTACCAACAGCAATGAATCCAGTTAATCTCATTTCTCGAGGTTGCTCTCTTGAAACTTTAATGCAGTCCTCCTGGTTTTCTGGACCCGAACTCTTGGGGCAACCAGAATCACAATGGCCTAAACCCCTTTACGAATATGACGAAAACATTGTAAATTTTTTTTTAATACATGTATTTATTTATTGTATCTTCAAATATGAACTAACAATAAGTATTTAAATCTTAATCTGAAATATAATTATTACGACCGACCACTGTCGGACATAAACTTGTTAATAGTTATAAATAATACATAAGTAGTCATAATCAAAAAATAAAAAAAATGTATAAAAAAAGGGTTTTCAAGAAATCCCATCTGGAGTGTTGAGTACTACCTTGTACCTTGTGTCCCTCTTCTTTAAGCGGATGTGTCCAGTAAAGTTCAAAATATTACGAGCAAGCGGATTAGGATGTGACTCGAGTTTTGTTAAATATTTACCTGCGTATTTTGTAATTTCTTCAATCACTAGTGACATATTTAAATCACGATGTATATTAGAATTTTCGATGTAACATGGAGCCGATGTTATTAACCGTAAAATTTTGTTTTGCCTTCGTTGGATTCTCTCTACATTGGAAGCTGAAGCAGTGCCCCATAACTGGATACCGTAACACCATATTGGCTTCAAAAACGACTTGTATATTAAAAGTTTACAGTCCAGGCTAAGTGTTGAATTTCTTCCAATCAACCAATGAATTTGAGATAACTTAAGTTTCATCTGAGTTAGCTTAAAGTCAAAATGATGTTTCCATGTAAGCCTTCGATCAAGGTGTATACTAAGGTATTTCACTTGGGAATGTTGAAGAATATTTTGATTATTGATTCGAATTGGGGAACAAGTATCTCTTCTTAGGGTAAACGTTATATGGACACACTTTTGTTCATTTACCTTAATTCTCCATAAGTTCAACCACATTTCCAATTGTGTAATATGTTTTTGTAGATATCGGGAAGCCTCGTGAGGGTTTCCATGCATACTAAGGCAGGCTGTTTCACCGGCAAACGTAGTGCTGCTCAAAGGTATATCACAAGTATAGATCAAATACAAAACTGGCCCCAGTATGCTCTCCTGTGGTACACCGGATGATATAGATTCGGGCACACTCATGTTTGGGATAAATACACATGTTTGGGGTAAATACGGATTTTAAATGCTCAACAAATATGTTACCTTTTTCAGTATCGCTTCTGGCCCAACCTCCTGTAGAAGTGCGCAGAGGTGGTTTATATTCAACGGGTGTTTGTGACATCGAGATTTTCCAGATAATTTTTAAGACATACAGTTTTTTCATATGCCAGCAGCTCTTGGAGTCGTCTAGTGCACTCTTTAAATCTTATTTTATTTTGGGGTGATCTGTGCTGTTGCCATTCCCTTCTAGCTGTCCTTTTTTCACGTTAAAGACGTTCAATGTCTGTAGAATAAATTCTATTAAACCCAGTCTGCGGATGGGAAGTAGTGGCATGTTCAGCAGCCTGTTTAATATTTTCGTTAAGATTTTCAATGTTAGATTCAATATCACCTGGTGTTCTTAGCTTAATGTTTTCCGTACAATGGCTACTGAGGTATTTTTTGAACCCCAGCCAATTAACACGCTTGATCATTTTCATATATGGGTGAGGTAAGTCACTTCTTAGTGGGTTACAAATTTTAACGATAGTGGGGGAGTGATCGAAGGAGAGATCTAGAGAAGTTTCAACATTAATTAAATCTCTAGAAATATTTTTCATGATGCCAAAATCAATAACATCCGGAATTTCTCCTACGTCAGTAGGCCAGTAAGCCCATTTTTGAAATTGTATTAAACAAAGCTCGACCTCTAGGTGGTACAAGGCGTGACCCCCCAGTACGTATGCTTTGCATTGTAGTCTCCAGCTGCCACGAAACAAGATCCAAGCGATTTGTAGAACTTCTCATACTGATCTTCGGTAACTGAAAATCTGGGAGGTGAGTAAATTGATGATATCACGAAATTAGAACAAAAATTTTCTACAAAAATATTCGTAGCTTGCATATATTCTTCACTAACGTTGTCAAGGATATAGTGCTTGAGTCTTGACTTAATTAGAATTGCAGATCCACCGCATGCTCGCCCGCTAGGGTCCTTTGTATCATACATAGTGTAGCCATTTATTATGAAAAAGCTTCTCGAAGTCAAATGTGTCTCAGAGGCCAACATTATATCAATATTTTTTTCCGTAAGGAAGTGCTAATTTTTATGTTGGCGAACTCCGTTTGCGTTCGAGAGACATATTTTTAACGTGTTCATGGCTTGTTAATTAATGCTTGAAGCAGAGTATTCTGCATTCTCAGCATTTCTGGCATCATCGTAGTCAAATTTGTTGTAAAATTATTTATAGTTTGCACCAAATTGTCAATAGTAGCTTCAAGGCGACTAAAGCTAAAGCTTGAGTTTGCATTCGTTGAATTATTTGGAGGTGGAACATTTTGTGCGGAAATAGAATTTCTTTTAGCAGCATCGGCATACGATACACGGGAAGTAACTGGTTGGCTTCTTTGCGCAAAAGTGGCGGAGTAGCCGTTTGCTGATTGAGATGGAGCTAATTTAGGTTTTTGCACCTTAGTCTGTTCGACAAAAGCGTACACAGGACAACCTCTGTAGTTAGCGGTGTGATTACCTCCACAATTACTTAATTTTTTTATCACTTTGATCTTTTGGCTTACACATAAACACTGGGATATTTACAGTATGTTTTTGTATGGCCATATTCTTGGCGATTATGGCACTGTACGGGACCTGATCGCTTATGTGGTTCTTCAACTGTGATTTTTCGGTATAAGAGGTATTTCAGGCTATAAATTGGGTGTGTCTCGTTTTTTTTCAGCTGTATATCATTCGGCTCCAACTCAATACGAAATAGAGGCTGGGGGATCTTCTCCCTTTTGATTGTGTTGGTAACATTTCTTGCCTTAAATCCTTGTATCATGAGTGCATCTTTTACTTCTTCGGGATTAACATAAGAGTCAATACCCTTCAATACGATCTGCATACCTTTCGCACTCTTGTAAAATCTGCTGTTCGTTTATCAATTTTCAAATGCGAAATTAACAATTATTGTATCTTAGAGCTATGTGAGAAATTTAGCTCATATATAAAAATCATAACATTATTATATCGATTTTTTCGTAGAACAAATCAGCTTTCTTGTAAATCACAAAATGCACCACATTATATCGCCTCGAATTTATAGCAACACTAATTTGTCGAAGAAATTCATTACTGAAAAGAGAATTTACAAATCAGAACATTATTTAAGTCTCTTGGTCTATTCATCGACAACAGCATGCAGTTTTCCCTAATTCGTGTAGGAGGTCGGTTAGAGAATGAATAGAAAACATCCTATTTTACTGCCAAATTGCAATTTCGTGTTAAACTATATACGACATCTTCATGTGACAAATTACCATTCAGGGCCAAAGGCGCTCGTCGCTTTCTCCCGACAAACATTTTGGGGTGTTAACGTTCGAGCCATAGCACGAAAGGTAGTACTTTCATGCATAAGCTGCATTCGATACCGCCCCAAACTTTTGAAACAAGTAATAGGAAATCGTCCTGCAGAGCGTGTCACCCCAGCAAGACCTTTTCAACGCTGTGGGATTGATTTTTTTGGTCCAATAGATACGTACTTTAAAATAAGAGGCAAGCGGCCAGTTAAAAGTTATGGTGCAATTTTCATATGCTTTGTCACAAAGGCGGTGCATATTGAGATGGTATCCGACAGACCTGCGCCGAGCATTTTCATCGGCGGCGGCGGCTAGACGAAAATAGATCGGCGGCGGCTCAAAACCGGCTGTAGCCGACAATTGATTAGCTAGCCGTTTTATGTTCAGCTCATACAAAAAAATCGGCTTGAATGCAGTTATTTACAAGATTTTCGATAAAAAATTATTTAAATATTTAAGTTGATAAATTCGTATAGATCTCGTTTTACAAAATGTATACATATATGTATGTACATATATGGATACATTTGCAAGTGCGTGCACTTTCATGTTTGTATATATGGATATGTATTAATACATTCATATAAATGCATTTATATTACTTTATACTAAAAATGGGTTTAATTTTTTAAATTGTTAATAAACATTATTATTATTTATTTATTGATACAATAATTACGATGACTCTAGAACTGTTATTCAGTAGTGCGATTCAATAAATAATATTTTGTCGCACTAATTCGAATAATTTGAAGTAATTAAAAAATACATGTATATTCCGCAATATAAGTTTCATTTCTGAGGAATAAATAAATGTTGAATTGATTCATTTGATTGTACATGTTCATTCATGTTCATTCTATTTTTTGATTCATTATATCTTGATAATGCTTCAAATCCGATTCCAGCTCAGTAAGCTCCACAGATTTTTCCGAGCTAGTGGAATCCTCACAATTTTTATTGAGTTCTGAGCCTTTTTCAATTGATTTTTTTAAAAAACTGGTTATATTGCTGTTGCTCATTATTTTATATATACAGTATACGAATGCACCAAAAAAATTTATTAAACTTAACAAGCACAAAACATCGACAAATTCAATTTATTAAGTCAATTCTTATGTACATTCTCAAGCAAAAAAGTTGGCAGAATAACGGAACAAAATTTGCATGTTCTTGTTCTGCGATGCTAACTTAGCGCTTTTCGTGCAAGACGAAATGATACGAAAAGCTGTGAAATAATAAAAAAAGTTATTTTACTCTATTAATTATAAACAATTTTGTTATCAATTAAGCGTATCTAGTTTTCGTATTTTGCATCTTTATGTCAAATTTCTTTCTTGAATGACGGTTTGAGAGTCAAACAAAATCTATAGTATGTACTCTGCAAACTATAAAGTATCAAAATCGCTAGATTCGACGGAAAAATTACTAGACTACCATCACTCCTATTCTTCTATCACTAACAACGGAATCTATCAGTGTTGCCAGTTACAGGTATACAACCTTAAAATTACCTTCAAAAATTCAGAGAAAATGTCAAAATAAAAAATATTAGAAATTCTTGTAGAAAAAAGGGAAAATAAAAATAAATCGGCGGCTATTTTTAAGCCGATTTTAGTCGTCAAATTTTCAGCGGCGGCGGCTATCAAAACTCATCGGCGGCTAGGCTTAGCCGGCTTTAGCCGAATCGGCGCAGGTCTCTGGTATCCGACCTCTCTGCGGATGCATTTATCGCAGCATTAAAAAGATTTATCGACAATGCAACCAACTTTGTTGGTGCTAATAATAAATTAACTCAATTAAAAAATGCATTCCTAAACAAAAAATTTAAATTTTCATTAAATAATTTTTGCTCAAAGAATTTTATAAATATTCATTTTATACCACCAATGGCACCACATTTCGGCAGCCTTTGGAAGGCCGCAGTGAAGAGTGCAAAGGGCCATCTATATTGAATATTGGTTTGAGCTAAATTAACTTTTGAAGAGCTTAACACTGCTTTAATTGAAGCTATAATGAACTCACTACCTATTGGTACATTATCCAGTAACCCTAATGATATACAAGCTTTGACAACTGGTCCACTTAACTCTCTCCCAGAGACATCTGTTAAATGTGAAGATATCAGCTTACTCGAAAGATGTCGTCGAATTTGTGCCGCTAAACAACAATTATGGCGTCCTTGGTCTACAGATTATCTAAATGGGATGATTCAACATAAGAAATGGTTTACAGCATCACCGAATTTGAAACCAGGTACTCTCCTACTAATCCATGAGGATAACGCTGCTCCTCTTCATTTGCTTATAGGTCGCATCGTCACCTCCATACCCGGAAAAGATGGTAAAACACGTGTAGCGGATATAAAGAGAACAAAGGGAATAATACGCAGACCCATCCACAAACTGGCAGCTCTTTTGGAGTCTTGAAAGCAGATACTTTCAAAGCTGCCGGAATGTTGGGGCATTTCCTTAAATTTCTATGTAGCAAACTAATTTTTAATTTATCTCTTTTTTATTCACACTAGTAAAATACAAGTCTTTGTAAATTGAACTGTACAAAAGTAATCGCACTCATAAATTTACCTTTTTTCATTTATCTTTTGTGCTTATATTCGTAAAATTGAAATTGAAATCAACCTTTATATACTTAAAACTTTAAATAAAACCACTTTGCTCATGTCAATCAAAGACAACGGAATCAGTTCAGTTATTCAAAGTAGCCACAGGTTCCACAGTAGAAATACGTATACTTCGTCCTAGAAAAAGTTTCTTATCAAAAGATTGATTTAACACAATTCGTACACTAATGGAAACCTAACGATCTAATTTTAAAAAAATTTTGAATTCAGATTGTAGATATTCTCAAATTTCAATTTTGAAATTTTCTCGGTAAGATTGAATTCCTCAAATTTAAGCATAAATTCTTAATTTATAGAATGAATTCTTAAAATCAAGAACATGGTCTTAATTTTAAAATTATATTCCTAAATTTTTAAGAATATAAGATAGTTTACGACTTTTTATTAAGCACTAAATCTTGCATTCAATCTTAAAATGAGATTTTATTCAAGATTATAATCTTAAATGCGATCTTAAAATAAATTAGCATTTTATTCTTGAATCAAGAATTTTTGTATTTAACTTTATCTTTCGTGCTTTACAATTTTACAAAATGAAAATACAATTTAGTTGAAAAATTAAATTAAAACGCGAACTCAAGAAAAAATAAATAAATTTCTTTGGCTAACGCCATGGTCTTTGAAAAAATTATAATAATATTGTTACGTTTAAATTTTATTAAACGTGTGAGTTCTTTTGATTGCTCAAAAATAAAAATAAATAACAACCAGAGAACGAAGCCGATCGGCTGCGAGCCCGCTTGAAGCCGCCGCCGACAATTATTTCTCACAATGAGCCGCCGCCGATGGCTCCGGCTCGCATCGGCTTAAAATGTGAGCCGACTGTACCGGCTAAGCCGACCCACACGGCTCAGCCGAATTTTTTTACTACGAAATTTTTTACATTTCGTTGTAATCTTAATTGCGAATATATTGCAAAAATATCAATTTAGCCAAAAAAAAAACATCACTGAACTTGAAATATACTCGAGGATGCCACCTAGTAAAGTATAGTCCCCTGGCAATCGTGTAGATATTGTACGCTTTATTGTTTACACCTTCTACTCTGCTTCTATACCTAACGCTGCAGCCACACGTTCAATATATCGCTTTCAATTTCATTATACAGATTGTGTGTAAAAATTCCTTGAAATTCATAGCTGTGACACAAATTTATAGTAAATTTCATTTTTTAAATGTTACCGATGAAGAAACAACACAAATTGGTAGCTTCTATTAATGTATGCTGTAACCAGCTTTTTAAATTGAAAATTAAATTGCCATATAAATGGATACGTGAATATGAAAGAAATCTAGTTGTCAATTTAAAAAGTTTGAGTGTGGTAGTAAAAAAAGTATGAGTCTATTGCAAATTGCTATTATTGCTATTGCTATTATAACTTGAAGCTACGACTGCACTGTTAAAAAGAATGCACTAACAATTATGTTATAACTCGAAAAAAGCTTTATATGGTTTGGAGCAATTTTCCGTAGTCCTATGTGGAACATTGTTGTCAGATCTTTCGTTACACTACATATTTAGCTGATATTTGTTCTTCATGACAAATTTCATATAACATACACAAAATTATTTTTCAATATACTATGTTCACATTTAGGTGTTTAACATGATAATGAAACATCATTCAAAATTAAAATCAACAGTTATTGATCAAACATAATAAGTCCGCAACTTCAGGAATAATCGTTGCCATTTTCTTTTTTAAAAAGCAGCATTTTTAAAAATAATTGTTAAAATAAGAATGTTTCTCATAACATTAATACACAATATTCTTATTTTTATAACAAAGCATTCTTAAAACAAGAAATTTGCGTTTTTTTTTTAAATGCAGCATTTTTTAAAATAAGAATGTTTTTTATAATACTAAACCCAAAAAAAAAGTTTTAAAATCAAGAAGAAACAATTTGATTTTAAAAACATAACCTTTATGAAATATCAAAGTTGTTGTCTTTTTCAAACAAAAAATATTCTTTTTTGATTTCAAAATATTTTTCATTTTTAAAACAAGAATGAACATTTTTAAAGTAACAAAAAACAAACTTAGTTCTATTTCATAAAGGTTACGTTTTTAAAATCAAATTATTTCTTCTTAATTTTAAAACTTTTTTTTTGGGTTTAGTATTATAAAAAACATTCTTATTTTAAAAAAGAAAACGCAAATTTCTTGTTTTAAGAATGCTTCGTTATAAAAATAAGAATGTTATGTATTAATGTATAATTATAATGTATCGAAAAATGTAAAAATCACGATTAAAAAAAGTAATGAGCTACGGCATTTCTATATTAAGGTAACGATATATTTTCAGAACTATGAAATATGTAAGCTGGTTCTTTTCCCACAATTGTTTTACATAGCTCTAAAACAATACCCGAGTTTTTTATTTTTCATCATTTTTAAATACTAGATACGCTTTTTGTAAACTAAATTAACGATATACTATCTATGTAAATTTTTTGAGTAATAATTATTATTAATATACAATTTATTTACATATTTAAATGTATTTATGTACTTTTTTATTTATTAATTTTGTTGAAATGTGAATTATACAAACAAATGTGCTTTGTGAAAATATAAATTACTATGCCGACTTGAGTCGACTTTAAGCCGCCGCCGACTTTTTTTTCTTAAGCCGCCGCCGCCGATAATTCTTCGGCTTCAGTCGACTTTCAGCCGCCGCCGTTAATATTTTGCTCAGCCGCCGCCGCCGACAAAACAGTGTCGGCTTCGTTCTCTGATAACAACACGATTTTCTTATTTGCAACTGAACTTGCTTTTATTCTTCACTAAACAAATTACAACTTGTCCTTTCTTATTTACTTCTGAACGTTATTATCCACGACACGATGTCAACGATGTTCACTCTACTAAATTCCAACTTGTACGCAACTTGTTCGTTCACAACTGTAACTTCTTCACAACTGACTTATTCACGACTGACTTATTCACGACTGACTTGCCATTGGTTGCATCGCGCTTTTTATACTGTGCACCAATACCACCAGAAGCTTCAAGCATAGTCCAGGCGATCATTATCATCTTAAATGTTGTTTACTAAGTGCCCAATTAAGTTCATGTGGTAACTATGTACATACATGTGTATATGCATACGTGTGTACATCATTAACTAAGCAATGCGTGGTGGTTGTTTACCTTTTGCCTTTCGTTTGAATTAGTATGTATGTATGTGCGTGTGTGTTAATATGCGAATCTTCTTAATAAGCAGACGCTTTTTGTTGTTGCTTTTGCTTGTTTACGTGTTACGCATGCTTATTTAGTTCTTTGCTACAGTGTTTGCACGCGAATATGTGTGTACGTTTGTTGCTTTAGTTAAATACTTCTAGATAGTTCTTTGCATTAACCCTGTAGGAATCTTTTTACGTAACAATATATTTTCTTGATTAATCGCGTTGAATCGATAATCGCGATTAATCGCATAGTTTTCAATCGCAATCGCGATTATGAAAATCTGCGATTATTTGCAAACCCTAGCCCAAACAAATCAAGAAGTTTTTGTACAGTTTTATTGAAGGTGAACTCGTCAGTCGTCTTTGGCAAAATTAAGTTGGAGTACTTCTCTTAGTTTGATGTGCTGATTTTACGCAAAAGTAGTCTAACTTTAGTGGAATCATCAATATTTTTGTCAGCTTCTTTAAAAAGCTGTTTATACCTCTTGTAACATGATTCCAAAAATACTCCAGACTCTGCATCATAGCAAAATTTACCGATCTGGTGTGAGAGAACAAATGCGGTGTTTGAGGTTATGTTTTTTACCTCGTTTTTGTGCACAAGTTGCTGAAGTATTGCATCATGATTTTGTAAGAGCCTGGTTAACGTCTCAATGCATTTTTCGGTAATACTGGAAAATTTTTCGGATTCTTTCTCGTACGTTTTTTTAAATACTTTTGAAAAGAGACGGTGAATATATTTAAAAGTACAAACAAATTTTTATGTATGTGAATTTCTTAATTTGTAGAATTTGCAAAGTCCTCGTCGCCACAATTATGTTGCGTTTGATAGAAACAACATAAACTTTAATTTAACTTTCTATTGAATTCATTTATTTCAATATATATAAAATTCACTTCATTACATAAAAATACACATTAGTTACACTCTACCGGTAATACTCTTATGAAGTTTTCTTTTGTACTGTGTTTGTTTATTTAGCTTTATTCTGCTTGCCCGTACACTCATAAACACCACTACCCAATTTTGATGAAGGCAGTTGAATGCCTGTTTTATTTTGCTGAGCTGGTGAAAGCTCTATTAATTAAAACACTTTGCCAGTTAAAGGCAGGATCAATCTGTGTTCTTTATTTACAATTTCTCTTTCTTTTGTACTAATTTAACATTTTCCAATACATAATAATTTGTTATTGTTTATTCCAAATACATTCCAATTTAATAATTTTGTTTTTGTAATTTTCTACTTAAATATTTTTCGTAAAAATAACGTAATTTAACTTAATACTAATTTTCTTATCCTAGTCGACTTTGGATACCCTATCTTATAATTAACTACATACTAATTATATTTAAATGTGAGATACTTTACACCTCACCCCTTAAAAAAAATTTACAATTATAAGAAGTAAAAATTTTTATATGTACATATTTTAGTATTTTTTTAAATTGTTATTGTGAAATTTCTTTGTGTTATTTCCTATTTCTAATTACAATAGAGTTTACTCCTTCTGTATCTATTATTTTATAACGACCGTGATACGGAGGTTGATGCTTTTTACTATTAAATTTACGAACTAGCACTAAGTCTCCTTTCTTTAATTTTAATGGGTTAGTCCTTAGACAATTGTTTACTCTCTCAATTTTGGATTTTTCCAGATATTCTTTCGCTTTATTCAAAGAGAACTGCAAACATGCTCTTAGTTCTTGTGTGTAGTTATCTATGTTGTATATAGGTCTATGGCATGAGATGTTATCACTAGGTAGATTTGGTATTCTTCCAAATATTAGCTCGAATGGTGTATAGCCTGTATCCACATGAGGTGTTGTGTTATAAGCAAAACAGAAGTATGGGATCCATTTGTCCCATTCGTCATCTGTGCAGAAATTTAAAAGAAATTCACTTAAGACTCTGTGGTTCCTTTCTATAGAACCAAGTGTTTCATGATGGTAGGGAGTGCTAAAAACTTGTTTGATTTTTAATAAATTACATACTTCAGCTAAAAGTTCATTAGAAAATTCAGTTCCTTCATCCGATTTGAGCACTTTGAAACTTTCATATACCAAAAATACTTCTTTAACTATTTGCTTTTGCAATAGTTTTCGCATCTTTTGATTCTATTGGGCATGCTATAATATATTTTGTCAGATCGTCTTGTATGGTCAATATGAAACTTTGAAACTTCCATATACCAAAAATACTTCTTTAACTATTGCTTTTGCAATAGTTTTCGCATCTTTTGATTCTATTGGACATGCTATAATATATTTTGTCAGATCATCTTGTATGGTCAATATGTATCTGAATTGATTCGAGTACCTGAGTGGTCCTACTGTATCTATAGAGATTACATCAAAACTATTTCTTGGTGTGTCCGTTCCCACTTTTTTCTTTTTTTTTCTTTTGTATGTGTAGTTTGTTTATTTTTTCTACATTGTTCACAATTCAATATGTGTCTTTTTATAATTTTTCCCATGTTTTTCCATATAAATTTCTGTTTTAGTCTCAAAGTTGTTTTTCTTATGCCCAAGTGGCCTCCTAACGGTGAGTTGTGATACTCATAAATTAAGTTGTTTTGTTCATCTTCATTTTGTGATGCGTGTGGGCTCTGTGTATAATAAAATGTTCAAATCTTCGCCGTATTGTCGTTTCAAGTTGTTAAAAACATTTATGAATTATTTAATAGGTACAATTTTAAATATGTCATCATTATAATTTAAAGCAAGTTCTTGTATCTTGAGGAATTTAATTTTTGGTAATAGTTTCTCCAATGACAACTGTGTGGCCGTCAGACTATTGCTACACCTGATTGATACCTCTAAACCAATAATTACTAGTTGTGGTTTTCTAAACTGTGACCCTATTTCAAATCGCAATTTTGATGTCCGAAATTGATGTACATTCCCATATAAAAAGTTGATCAGGCTTTTCAACAGTAATGTCATTGTTCTTAAAGTTAGGATGCTTCGTCATACTTCGTGTAACAGTTAGTAACCTTTTTGTTTCTTCTTCTTTTCCAGTTGGAATCATTGCTTTTAATGTATCACTATTTATTATTATTCTTGATAATGTAAAATCGGAGGTTTTATTAATTTAGATTTTAGTGTTTCAAATGATTTCTGACAATCTTCAGTCCACATAAATGGTTTATTTTTCTTTAATAATTGGATTAGATTTCTTGCTATTTTTTTAAATCTTTAACAAAACGTCTGTAGTAGTTACAGAATGCTATGAATCTTCTTACTTCATCAGCGTTACTCGGTACAGGATAATTCTCTATGGCACTGTGCTTGTTGGGGTCAGTACGTATTCTTTTCTCTGTAATGAGGTGACCTAAATATACTACTTCAGTTCTCAAAAAATTGCATTTACTAGTGTTTAACCTCAAATTATACTTTTTCAATTTCACAAAAACGTTTGCTAAATTATCATGGTGATGTTTTACGCTACATCCAAATACTATAATGGCGTCCACGTACAAGAATGCTTCAGAACTTAGACCGCTTAATGCTATCGTAAGCATACGTTGAAAACTATTCGACGATTTTTTTAGTCCAAATGGTAAGCGTTTGAAATGAAAATTACCATTCCTAGTTGAAAATGCTGCTAATGGTCGGGAATCTTCGTCCAAGTTAATTTGGTGAAAAGAACTAATCATGTCCAATGTCGAAAAATATTTAGGCCTTCCTAATTTATCTAAAACATCTTTGTCGTCTGCGAATTTCTTGGGTACAACTAGTAATGGTAAGTTGTACGGGCTTACTGATTGTTCAATAATTCCTTCATTAAATAATTTTCTACCTGCTCATCTATCTCTTTTATCTGTGTTTCCGGTAGTCTATAAGGTCTTGTGTATACTGGTGTATAGTCCGTTGTCTGTATATGTTGCGTGTAAAAATTATTTAATGTAAGCTTGTCACCATCTAAATGAAAAATTTCATTGTATTTGATTATTATAAGATTGTTTCGCTACTGGATCTAGTGATTAAATTTTTAAGGACCTTAAAATCTTTTGTATTCGTTCCTTGTCTTCTCTAATGGTAACATTTTGCTATTGTATATTTCATAATCTTCTAAATTTTTCATTATTAATTTTTTTGTATTTAAATGGTCATCGTTGTCAGTCGTATTCAAAAATTTTATATGTTTTATTCCTACTGCCGGTATTACACTGTTCGCTACAAATATGCCTGGCGCTAGTTCTTCATTTAAAATTATACTATCTGTTGATCTGTGTATGTCAACTGGTATTATACATTCTGACCTTGCTGGAATACATATATCAGTGTTGTAGGTACAGGGTGGCCCAGAAAGACCGAAGTGGTGTGAATTCCTTATAACTTTTTATTTAAGACATATTTTTTTAATTTTTTGTTTTTTAAATACAGTAAATTTATAGGGAATATTTTTAGATTAGTTATTAAAAATTGTATCCCGCAAGTGGTGGCCATTTTCTGCTTCGCACAAATGTGCTCTTTCCATTTCCATTATTCATAACTTATTTATGAGTGACGAAGCCCATTTCCAATTAAATGGGTTTGTTAACAAGCAAAACTTTAGGATATGGGCTAAGAAAAACCCGAGAGTACTTCATCAACGACAATTACACCCAGTTAAGTGTACTGTTTGGTGCGGTGTTTCTTCAGAAAGGATCATTGGTCCATATTTTTTGGAAAATGAAAGAGATGTCGCCATTTCCATCAATGGTGATCGATATCGGGCCATATTGGAAAATTTTGTAAGGCCAGCCGTGGAATACCATCCGCAAATATGGTTCCAACAGGATGGAGCCACAGCGCACACTCCGAGGGCCACAATGCTATTTTACGCGACATCTTTGGGGAAAGAATAAATTCGCGTAGAAGCAATTTTAATTGGCCTCCGCGTTCCCCGGATTTAACCGCTCCAGACTGTTCCTTTGGAGTTATTTAAAAGGGAAAGTTTATGTTAATAAGCCTAGGACTATTGAGGAATTAAAAACCAATATTCCAGACGAAATTAACAACATAACACCGGAAGTTTTGCGAAAGGTCATGGAAAATGTGTTGAAAAGAGATCATTTGTGCGAAGCAGAAAATCGCCTCCACTTGCGGGATATCATTTTTAACAACTAATCTAAAAATATTCCCTATAAATTTACTGTATTTAAAAAACAAAAAATTAAAAAAATATGTCTTAAATAAAAAGTTATAAGGAATTTACACCACTTCGGTCTTTCTGGGCCACCCTGTACAATTTGTGTTTATTGGGAGATCAAGTTCTTTATTTGATACATTGAAAGTTATTGTAAATGTTTCAAAATCTATCTTACACTTATATTTTTCTAGCAAGTCTCTTCCTATTATTCCATCTGTAGGTATAGGGAAACCATCTGAAACTATATTAAACATGTGACTAATGTATTGATTATCAAAATTTATATCTAAGTGAGCTGTGCCAATGCTTTCTATTGTTTCTGCAGTTATACCACTTATTTTTGAAATATTTCTTATGTTAATATGTTTTATTTGTCCTTTCTTACTAATAGAAATGTCTGCACCTGTATCTATTAAAAACCTTAAGTTTCCTATCTTACTTTTGCCATTTATTTTAAGTGTGTTTGCAGTATTATTTGAAATTTTGAAAAGTTTAGGCTTAGGATAACAAATTTCGTTATCCCGCCTGTCTAGTTTCCCTGATTTGAATTTCGGTATGCATTGTTGCTTCTGTTTCTGTTTGTGTTAAAGTTATTATGTCGGTCTTGTATAAATATATCGTTAGTGTGATTTTGATTCCTGTTGCTCGCTCTGCTGCTATTGTTATTGTAACTATTATTCTGGTTTGAACTTCTACTGCTGTAATTTGTTTCTGCATTGCAGTATCTATTCCTGTCTCTATTGTTATTGTATGTGTTATTGTGACTGTGTTGATTTCTGTCTCTACTTTCGTTAAAATTTGTGTTTTGGTTTCTGTCTCTACTGAAACGGTAATTATTACATTCGTGAGTGCCATATCTGCTGCCTGAGAAATTCCGTGAGTTCCCTGGATCGTTCTCCTAACATTAAATATAATTGTTTTTTGCATATTCCTTTCTAGCGTGATAAACTTTTCTGCTGCCTCACTTAATGTTTTCGGATTGCTCGCAATCAATATGTTTTGATATTGCATGTCTTCCCCTTTCATAAATACATTCAAGGCCATACTATCGCCCATTTTGTTAATCGCGGCTTTTGTTTCCTGAGTTGGATTTTTAAGCGCTTTTATCTCAAAATTGATAACGTGTTCAGTGAGTAGTGAAATTTTCTCTCTATATGACAATATGTCAGAATTTCCTTGCTTTACAGAGCCAAGTTCTGTCAATACCTGTTGTACAATGTGTGGGTTGGGATAAGATGCGACTAGCGAATTTTTCAAATCGGAGAAAGTAACTGGTCTATTAACACGTCCTAAAATACTTCTAACGTTTGCTGATAGCTTAAAATTGTATACATATTTTACAAACAACTCTCTGTCTGCTTCTCGTAACATGTCATGAAGTAGTTCGGCATGGACTATGAAATCCTTTAATGATTCATACGAGCCCTTAAAAATCTGTGGGTTTTTACCTACTATAGATATTTCAAATTATGCAATACTTGGAAAATTATCAACTTCTACCCTTGATAATGTTTCGGATTCTGTCGAATTTTTTATTTTTAAATTTTTTATCAAAGTAAATACTCTATTAATTGTCTCTTCAAAATTTTTATTAAATGATTTGTAATTCTCTTCTTTTAAAGTCGGAAGAATTTCAGAAACTTCCTTTTTTATATTGTTTATGTACGCAAGTTTTTCTTTTTGATATTCTAAGGAGTAAATTCTATTTTTACTTTTCTTTATATTTTGCTCTTGTTTCTCTAATTCAAATATGTATAACTCTAAATCTTCCATTTAAAATTAAATTTAGATTGAAATATATATAGTTGATATATGCTACAAGTGTTATTTATATTTATGTCTTTCAATATGTAGCAACGTTATTTCATTTGCCTATATGGCAATATAGTTTTATAAGAATTTCTTCTAGTATGGCAAAACTTAATATTAATTGACATTTTGCTTTGTTTCATTATTCTTGTGAAATTTCAATTGTTATTATTTTGTTCAATGGAAAATGTGAATTTTATTTATTTTATTATGTGTATGTTTTATCAATTATAAAAATTATTTAAACCAATAAAATATATTTTGTATGTAATAGTAAAAAAAAAGTGTGAGTGTATTTCTAAAGTGTTTTATTTAGAATTCATTTCTTCAATTCAATGTTTTTTTACTTGTGTTTTTATACAATTTTATTTCGTTTGTTTAAAAAAAAATTTAGTTTTTTATTGTTTCTTGTTTCGCCGATATTGGTCTAATTGCTCCTCCAGTTTGCCGATCTGCACCCAGATCTCGGATGCAATTTGCCACGATGGTGGTGGGTCTGCATTCACCGTATCTCGTAAATCTGCTAATTTACGTCGCATGCGTACTAGTTTTCCGCCCCTTTTGTGCCGTGGTTTATCTACCTTTGGGATGTTGAAAAATCTTGCTTCCAGACTTCTTTGTTGCCTCCTGTGGTATTCCTCTATGGTTAACCTTTTTGGCCAAGGAGTATATAGTGGTGCGTTCGAGTTTTCACCTGCTGGTTTACACTCCTCCACAGGTATTTCTTTATTTAATTTTTTATTTGGTAGGATTGCCATGTACTGTGTTTGTTTATTTAGCTTCATTCTGCCTACCCGTACTTTGCCGGCGCTCATAAACGCCACTGGCCAATTTTGATGAAGGCAGTTAAATGCCTGTTTTATTAATTTTTATTTTGCTGAGCTGGTGAAAGCTCTATTAATTAAAACACTTTTCCAGTTAAAGGCAGGATCAATCTGTGTTCTTTATTTACAATTTTTCTTTCTTTTGTACTAATTTAACATTTTCCAATACATAATAATTTGTTATTGTTTATTCCAAATACATTCCAATTTAATAATTTTGTTTTTGTAATTTTCTACTTAAATATTGTTCGTGAAAATAACGTAATTTAACTTAATACTAATTTTCTTATCCTAGTCGACTCTGGATACCCTATCTTATAATTAACTACATACTAATTATATTTAAATATGAGATACACTTTTCTTCGTCTTGAAATTCATACAACAGTGATGCCAACATAAATGAAAAATGCGATTGTTACGCACTACCGCAGAATTTTAGAGCTTCAATTCCTTAACAACTGTGTTGAATGGCAAGACATAATATTCAGCCCAATTTGAGCCGCGTTAAATGTTAGCAGTGGTATTTTCTTTCTTCCGAATTTTGTTGTTGCCATTTTTTTCAGTGTATTGTTGCAATAATATCCGTAAATAGAAGATTGCTACCCAAACTAACTATGCATAGTTAGTTTGGGTAACATTGGTTTTGTAGCGGTTAACATAAATATTGCGTTAAATTCATAGAAAGTAAAAAAAATTCAAGTTTACCGGACACCTAAATTTCTCTTTTAGTATAAGTGAGGCACACGCTAATTACCAATTAAGGTAGTTGACTCTACCCCGGAAGCATTAAAAATCATTCGGCGTGTATAGCTTGAAAATTAAAGAGTAGATTTTTTTGGCATATTGCTAATTATATAGAATAACAAAAGCATTATGAGTCCGATCACAGGGTTACACATCTTAACCATCTAATACTGAAAAAAATTTTTAAGTTGAAAGTACTTTTTACATTTACATATTTTTTTTACATGTATTTATTAATTGTATTATTGTATCTTCAAATATGAACTAACAATAAGTATTCAAATTTTAAATCTAAAATATAATTATTAGGACCGACCACTGTCGGACATAAGCTTGTTAATCGTTATAAATAATACATAAGTAGTGATAATAAAAAAGAAAAAAAGTATTTTCAAGAAATCCCATCTGGAGTGTTGAGTAATAGAGCCCTTTTGTCCCTCTTTTTTAAGCGGATGTGTCCAGTAAAGTTCAAAATATTACGAGCAAGCGGATTAGGATGTGACTCCAGTTTTTTTAAATATTTGCCTGCGTATTTTGCAATTTCTTCAATCACTAGTGGCATATTTAAATCACGATGTATATTAGAATTTTTGATGTACCATGGAGCCGTGTTATTAACCGTAAAATTTTGTTTTGCCTTCGTTGGATTCTCTCTACATTGGAAGCTGAAGCAGTGCCCCATAACTGGATACCGTAACACCATATTGCCTTCAAAAGCGACTTGTATATTAAAAGTTTACAGTCCAGGCTAAGTGTTGAATTTCTGCCAATCAACCAGTGTACTTGAGGTAACTTAAGTTTCATCTGAGTTAGATTAAAGTCAATATGATGTTCCCATGTCAGCCTTCGATCAAGGTATTTCACTTGGGAATGTTGAAGAATATTTCGATTGTTCATTCGAATGAGGGAGCAAGTATCTCTTCTTAGGGTAAACGTTATATGGACACACTTTTGTTCATTTACCTTAAATCTCCATAAGTTCAACCACATTTCCAATTCTGTAATATGTTCTTGTAGATATCGGGAAGCCTCGTGAGGGTTTTCATACATACTCAGGCATGCCGTATCATCGGCAAACGTAGATGTATGGATATTGCTGCTCAAAGGCATATCACAAGTATGGATCAAATACAAACCTGGCCCCAGTATGCTCCCCTGTGGCACACCGGATGATTTAGATTCGGGCACAATCATGAATTCTCCTTCCACAACCGTGAAATATCGGGTAGTAATGTAACTTTCTAATAGATTCAGAAAATTTATTGGTAGATATGATTTCAATTTTAAAATGAGGCCTTCATGCCACACTTTATCAAATGCCTGAGAAACGTCAATAAACAGGGCAGAACAATACTTCTTTTCCTCGAATGTTTTCTTATAAATTGAACCAATCCATGAGTTTGTTCAATGGTGCTATGCTGACTTCTAAAACCAAATTGATGGTCTGGGATGCACCCACTATCAGTTAAAATTGGGGACAATTTTGTCATGAGCAGCTTTTCGAAGAGTTTTGACATAGTTGACAGCAAACTTATTGGCCTATATGACTCAGCTTTAGTAAGATCTTTGGGGTAAATATGGATTTTAAATTTAAATTTTTTAAGTTAATGAATTCAAAGTATCAAAACTTTCAATATTGTGAATACATAGAAATTTGCTGGTTTTTTGTTTGTTTTATTTAACTTATTTATTTAGTAAATGAGCACACTGCAGTATAAATGTACTGCATTAAAAATTTCAGTAAGCACTAAATTTACTGATTACTGAAATAATTCAGTAAATTTTTACTGATAATGAAATTTAATTTGCATTACCAGTAAAATCGTAGGGCCGTATTTATAATAAAATTTTAGCAAGTGTCAAAGTTTTTTTCATTCAAATTTTGAAATTTTTGTGTGAAAAAAATTTAGCCACTTGGTAGAATTTCATTATGAATACAAGCATTACTGATTACTGAAAATTCAATGCACCTAATCACATAATAAATCATTTAGGCACTTTATAAAAATTGCAGAAAAAAATTTTAGTAATCACTAAAAATTTACTGGTTAAAAAGTTATTTTTGCTGAAATTTTAGTAGTACTGCAAAGTGCCCATCTATGGTAAATGCCTTAAGTACAAATAATTAATATTGGCTTTTGGTAACTTAAATAAGATTGAATAATCTTGGGATTATTGCTTTTGAATCTCCCTTTATGATTTTGCAGAGGGTAGCGGGGGAATTCTATTTATATCCTCGTTGAGCTATCTAAAGGAAAGATTTTTATTATCATCACTCCGAGAGTCGTGATCAGAATTATTGGGGTTATGGGAAAATAAAAGAAACAACAATTAGTAACTTTTATTTTTTCTTTAGGGGTTTGGTTGAGATTGGATGCTCACCTTTATTACTTGATAAATTAATACACAAGCAGGTATTTCACTTCAACAGATTTTTTATAAGTTTAATTTCCACAATTTGGTAAATAGGTATTACACTTGAGTTTTTGTGGGTAATTATAGTTTACACTTCGATGGCAAAAAAGTAAGTATATTAAGATACAATTCAAAGGGATCAACAAAGGTAAGTATATTTATTTTTTAGGTAAACTTCGGGTTTTAATAACTGATTTAAGGAGAAGCTACAATATATTTTTGTAGTGCAAGTTATTTAAGTGTTGCCACTTTATAATTCATGGAGGGCAAACTTATAACTTTAAACATTTCAAATATATATAAAAAAACTTAATAAAAAATATGAATTTATACTTAATTTTGTCCAACTAGTTTGGACATGCCGCCGGCCTTGCCTTCAGGCAATAGATGACGTCTTATCAGATGCACAAAGGACGTTGGCCAACGATTTGCTGGCTTCAAGAATGAGTTTAGTATCCGGAGCTGCTGTGGGTATTGATTCACTGTTGCGTCGTTGTGTATCTTGTTGTCGTTTAGTTGTTGATTTCGCCTTGGACCTTTGCTGATTTTGCAAAAAAATTTTCTTTTGATTTCCATGAACTTCTTAGAGCTTCTAGATTGAGGATGCAGAAGAGTGTGGTGGAACCCATCGCATTTTAGGCAGGTAATTAGAGACGAACAGGCTCGTAAGTCATGGCTATTTGTAAAGCAGTTAGTGCAGCACCAATTTTTTTCAACTACTTCTTCTCTCCTTTCCACTGACATTTTTAGGAATTTTCTACAAAATCTCAAGGCATGACGCGTTTTACACAAAACGCATTTATAAAGTTCCGGATCAACACGAATTCTCGGGTGCATTGCACGATGGTTTTCTCGGCGTGTGTCTTCTAATCTGCGGTTAGTCCGAATATTAAATAAAAAAAATACATCTTATTATAGACTTAAGCAGGTGATCTTGATGTATGTGTAAATATGTGTTTATTTATCTGTAAGTTAGGGAGTATTAGTAGTGTGCTTAAAGAGATCTATAGAGTGTAAAATAGTGTAATGATATTCTATAATATAGGAAGAAATAAATTTAGAGTTCAGAAAAGTTTTTATTAAAATTTTCATTATTGAGTATGGGAAGATAGCATAACTTGGATATTGGCCTAGTAATAGTTCCTGAAGTGATTCGCACTTCAGCTATGTGTACATTGTTGTCAGACCCGGGATAAGTGGTGTTTATTCTTCCCAGTCGCCATTCATAGGGAGGTTGTAAATCGTCCACTACCACTACAAGATCTCCTACTTTCAAATTTGGGGTGGAATCTTTCCATTTATAACGCTTGTGCAATGTTTTGAGATAGTTATCTTTCCATCGAATGGCGAACTGATGTTGCAGGGCTTTTAACTTTTCCCACCTATTAATAAGGGACATGCTTTGATAATTTTGATCTGGAAGAGCCATCAAGGGGGCACCCCTTAGAAAATGTCCTGGGGTTAATGCTGTCAAGTCTGTAGGGTCTTCAGAAAATGCCGATATTGGCCTGGAGTGGAGTATCCCTTCGATTCTAGCCAATATGGTAGCGAACTCTTCGAAGGTAAATTTCTGAGAACTAGCTATTCGTTTCAAATGGAATTTGAAGCTTTTTACTGCGGCTTCCCATAATCCGCCCATGTGAGGAACGTGTGGAGGTATGAATTTCCATTCGAAGCCGTGGGTGACGTATTTCTGGGCTATGTCTTATGACGCAGTTCGCACGAATGTTGCAAATTCCCGCTCTAGTATTTTACTGGCACCTAAGAAGTTTCTGCCATTATCAGTAACTACCCTTTGGGGGAGCCCCCGCCTCCCAACGAAGCGAGAAAATGCTGCCTGGAACGCTGCCGAAGATAAGTCTGAGCACGCTTCTAAATATATTGCTCGGGTACTGAAACAAACAAATACACTTACATATCCTTTAATTGACGGGGATTTTCGTAGGACAGACGTTTTCAATTCAAAAGGGCCCGCAAAGTCAATGCCCGTGACTTGAAACGGAAGAGATAAATTGCACCTTTCTGGTGGTAAGGGAGCCATTATTTGTGTGCATGGCTGCTGTTTGTATATAGTGCACGTCTTGCAGTGACGTATTATATTTTTTACGCGTGCTTTAAGCCTGCATATATAAAATTCCGTTTGTATCATTCGGCACATCTGACTGCATTCAGCATGAAGGAGGAATTGGTGCAGATGATTAATATAGAGATAGGAGAAACGAGAATTTCCAGGCAGAATTATTGGAAGAGATGATTCAGATAATCTACCGTTTACCCGCAGAATAAAGTTTTTATCTAAAAATGGGTTTAAAGTTTTGAGAGAAATTTTATTGGGTATATCTTTACCACTTAGTAAGCATTGATAATCTTCTGAATAAAACCTTTTTTGAGCTAGAATGAGAAGCCTAGATTTTACAAATTGAACTTCTAATTGTGTTAGTTCATTTTGGGTTTCACAATGAATATCAGGTCTGACTTTCCTAATACTTTTGTTAAAGAAACGGAACACATACCCTAAAACTCGTAGCGCTTTATTATACGTTGAAAATCTGTCCAAAATGTCTTCCTCTTGAGTGTTTGAATGAAAACTATGGACTTCTGTTGGGGCTTCTTGTATTTTTAGTGGATTTCTTTTTGGCCACTCGGACTCCGGTTTAATTAGCCATGGTGGTCCAAACCACCATTGAGTGTTGCTGGCAAGTTCTTGAGACTTACACCCCGGAGTTCCGAGATCTGCAGGGTTATCGTGCGTTGGGACATGTTTCCACGATGCCATTGGAACAAGGCGATGAATTTGGGCAATTCTGTTTGCCACGTAAGTCTCCCATGTTGAGGGGGGTTTTGAGAGCCAACCCAGGACTATCGATGAATCTGTCCATAAAAACACTTTTGTGTCTTGGAAACTCAATGATGACTGTACGTACTTGATGAGGTTTGCCAATAGTACTGCTCCATTGAGCTCTAAACAAGGTAAACAGACTGTTTGTATAGGCGCTACTTAACATTTTGCCAGTAATAAGTTCGCGAAAGTTGCATGAGATTTAGTGTTGCAACGAATGTAAATCGTAGCGCAATAAGCTGCTTTGGAAGCGTCACAAAAGCCATGAATTTGGACTTCATCTGATGGTGAGCATTGGAGCCAACGAGGTATGGTAACAGTTTCTATCTTGGATAGGTCTGAAACCAAATCATTCCAATTTCTTAGAGATTCATTTGAGATGTCTTCATCCCATTCTAACCCTTCGAGCCACAACTGCTGCATTAGGATCTTGGCCCTGATGACTATGGGTGCCAGCCATCCTGCAGGGTCAAATAGCTTTGCGACTGACGAGAGAATTTGCCTTTTTGTAATTTTTGTGCATTTGTCAACTGGACAGAAATTATAAGTGAATGCATCTGAGACTGCATTCCACTTAATCCCAAGGGTTTTAGTTGAACTTGAGTCTTGAAATCGAAAAAAATCTAAATCATATAGATCTTCTTTGGGCAAATGGTTGAGTAGTTGGGAGTTATTAGCTGTTATCTTTTTTAGAAGTAAACCAGCTGATTTTAAAACGTTAATGAGTTGCGTTTGTGCGGATAAAATTTCGTCCATGGAAAAACCTCCTGAAAGAATGTCATCTACGTACGTTTGCGAACGTAACATTGATGCCGCTTTCGGAAATTCAGCTTCGCAATCTGTTGCAAGTTGAAGAAGGGTGCGTATTGCAAGATATGGGGCACAGTTAACCCCGAACGTTACTGTCTTCAACTCAAAGTCTTTGATTGGGCCATCGATTGCAGGTTGGAAAACAATTCTTTGAAACTGTCTATCTTCTGGGTGTATGAGAATTTGGCGATACATTTTTTGTATATCACCACTAAACACGTATTTGTATTTCCTCCAGTTGAGTATAATAGTTATTAAGTCATTCTGCAAAATAGGGCCAGTATAAAGTATATCGTTAAGATCAAATTGAGATTTTGTTTTTCTCGAGGCGTTGAATACGACTCTGACCTTTGTGGTTTTATGCTCTGGGCGCACTACTGCATGATGCGGTAAATAAAAGGAGAAATATTTACCTTCTGATATTATTTCTTGGGAGGAAGTTTCTTCCATATGGTCAAGAGTCAAATATTCATTGAGAACTGCTCTATTTTGGGTTTGAAGTTCTGGGTCCTTCGCCAATGTCTTTTCCATCATGGAGTATTGAGCTAAGGCTACAAAACGTGACGATCCTAGAAAGACCTCTTCAGGATATTCTGTTTTGAATGGTAGTCTTACTATATATCTTCCATTCTTATGACGGGTAGTTGTTTTAACATAGAAAGTTTCGCAGAATTCATCTTCCTTTGAGATAGGGCAATTTGAGGGAATGTCTTCCTCCCAAAACTTTTTTAGCAGCATGTGAAGATCTGTAGTTTCAGAGGGAATGACAGAAATGGTGAATGAATGGATTGTTTGCGTTTTTATCGGACCGCTAAGTACCCACCCAAAGATTGTGTTATAGGCTGATGTGTTGCCACAAATATTTTTCTTTATGCCTTCAATGTTTATGTTTTGCTCATAGTCAGTACCAAGTACAAGATCTATTTGTCCCGATTTATTAAAAGTTGGATCGGCAAGATCTAATTCCTTAAGCTCTTTTGATAAGGGAACTTCAAAGCTACAGGCTGGGAGTCTTTTTGTAACTTTAGGTAGAACTATGGCCTTAATGGGGATACGCGTGTTTGTTCTTCTGGCATAGAGTGTGAACTCACATTTTTTGGTAGCTGTTTGCTTTTGACCACCAATTCCAACTATTTCAAAATGAGACCTTTGGTAGGGGAGCTGGAGGCGGTTTCTAATCCTTTCAGCTAAAAAGGTACGCTGAGAGCCTGGGTCTATTAACGCTCTTATAGTGAAACGCTCACCTCTGAATTCTGTTTGCATTAGAGCTGTGCACAATAAAATGTTTTCACTGCTTGTCGAGCAATTAGCGTGAATCTTGCTTGAGGTTGAGGGAAGCTCGTCACAAACATTATTTTTCTTCATTTGGGTTACATTTGAGGAAGGACTTTTCGAGTTATTATTTTTTGAAACATAGTGTTTTTGACTGTTTTCAAAATTCTGATCAACAGTTTGAGACTTATTTGTCATGTGTAATAGCGTGTGGTGGGTTTTTTTTGCAATACAAACAAGTGTGTTTGCTTTTGCAATTTGCTTTGATATGAGAAGATCCCAAGCAGTTATTGCAAAATTTGTTTTGAATAACGTAATCAACTCTTTGTTGTATTGTGAATGCTCTGAATTTGGGAAAATTTTTGAGAGGGTGATCTTCACTGCACAACTTGCACATTGGGCTTACGTTTTCTTGCGAGACGTGTGTTTGTATGTTAGGCGATTGGGCGTTTTTAGACTAAAGCTATCTTTGTAGTTTTTTATACTTTTTACGCGTTCCACCGCTTCGTATCTGTCTACCAGAAACTGAGACATTTGAGACCACCTTGGTAGCTCTCGGGGAGACGTAAGGGACTGTTCCCACAAGGTTAATGTTAAATCTGGGAGTTTTGTTGAAATCAACCGAATGAGAATCGGATCCTAGCTTTCTACTTGAACATCAAGAGATTTAAGGGTTGCTAGCGAATCGTTGACAGAAGACTGTATTCTTCTAATCGATTCGCTATCTTCATTTTTCACTGCTGGGATATCAAACAGGATTTTGATTTGATTGTCGACTAAAACGCGCTTGTTTTCATAGCGGGATTTTAGAGCATTACACGCTATGTCAAAATTATAGTGTGTTAGGGGTATCTTTTGACTATCGCACCTGCTTCACCTCTTGTTTTATTACGCAGATGTTAGAGTTTTGTGACTGGGTTGAGCTTTGAATGATTAATATAGACAGCTGTGAACATGTCACGAAATGAGGGCCATTGTTCATAGCTGCCATTGAATACCTCGGTATCGCAAGGGGGGAGCTTAATGCAGTCGTTCGTATTGGTTTGCACAAATGTTTCGGCAGGAGTGTTACGGAAACTTGCGTGACGAGACGTGGACTGAAATCTTGGAATTCCTGGATTCTCATGTTGGAGTATTCTTGCAAGGTCGAGTATTCCAGCGGAAAATTCGTAGTACTTGGTTCTACATTCTTCAAATTTCTCTTTTACTTCTTGCTTTATTTCCGGAGTAATTGTTGAATCCCTAGGGAACATAACTTCTTCGTGAGAGCAGTTTAACTTATCCCATGTTGCGTCTAAGTCTCTCAACATGACTTCAAGAATGGTATCAGTATGCTCATCCGTTGGTGTAGCATCAAACCTTTCGCAAATTGTCATTAACTGATCGTAATCAAAGTCAAAGTGGTCCTTGGCAGACAAGTTTGATTTTCGGGATGTGGAAGGCATATCGTGTAGTAGTCGGTGCTGGTATTGATAATTCTTATCAAACATTTTAAAATCATCAGATTGTTGGCGGCGCTGACATGTGGCTGATTGCTCCGGCTGAAGCTCGCCGATGGGGGGGATCTTGCCAATTCTTCAGACAGTCCGCACCACTACAAAAAATTTTATGTCAGCTATTCTCTGAGGTGTAACTAGAGAAAAAAAATGTGTGAAAATTAATATTAAAGAAGCCAGAAAGTGACCCTTGCACAAAACCACATGAATGTTCAGTTAGCTGCTGTTGGCTAACTATGGGCTGCCCTCCCTAAAAACCCGAGCGGATTTTACCTGTTATAATTCGATGCCCTTATCCCTCGAATTATCCCTAGCTTTCGCTCCGTTGCTTCACATCACATTCCGATGGCTACGTTCGCTTACCTGATTACATCATATTTGAAATAAATTTTTAACTCTCTAAATTTCTTTACAACTTCCTTTTAAACAGGACTTTACAATGTATTTAAAATTTCAGAGTAAAAAGAATTAATAACAATAATAAGTATTTTTAAATTCATTTAAAAATTCAGCATATAATTTCTTAGCTCGCTAGTTATTTTTAATTTATGAATAATATCTAGTACACATATATTCACATACATACATATATCTATATTTGTTCCTATATAGGTAGATAATCAAAGAGATATTTTCTATCAAATGCAAAAACTTCTACACGTATTTATATGTATATATATATATATATATATATATATATATATATATATGTAGGTATACATACATGTACCTATTTATATGTATATATATTTATATGTATGTGTATATGTATGTATATATGTATACTAATTAATATTTGATTTTACAGATTTGGAGATTACAAAAAGTACAAGATTTATCATACCAGTTAAGGTAAACACCTAATCGCACGTCCTTGGCAATTTGCCACTACGATTCATACACCCGCACCTACCCTAGGTTGAGCTCACCCTAGCAATGGTTTTTCTTAGTGTAGAGTTTTACCAAAAGGCTACTTACACGAATTTTGAACTACGCGCGCTATCGAGTGTTTTCCTTATTAGTACCTTTATTTCACAACTCTTGAATGATTAACTCAACTACATATATTTAAAAGTGACAATACTGAAAAAAAAATAAAAAATTTTATACAACTAAAATATAGGCTATCACCTGATACGTGCGGATAATTCCATAGACTCTTCTTTGTTACAGCCAAGTTTTGTGGGATGTTGATGCACTTCCTAGACTTTTCATTTACACGTTTTGACACAGGAGTTGGTTTATAGTTGTTGAACTTTTCTGCTTTTAGTACTTCCTGGGATTCCGTTTACATAAGCTTTTCCAATAGGAGTTGTTGTGGTTGTTAGGACTTCCTTAGGTAATTTTTGCAGCATGTCTTTTATATATTAGTCTTTTAATGTTTTCCTTCCACTTTTGTTCCACACTGTATGTTATGTATATGTATACAAGGTGGTAGTTTTTTTTGTTTAGGTTTTTATTTTACAAGTTTTAATGTAAGTTTATAAAATTGTAGTTTTTAGATATAGTTTTAATTTGTATAGCTTTAATGTGAAAATTATAGTTTTCGGTTAGCTTTATGGTAAGTTTTTTTTAATTTGCATTGCTTTAATAGAAAAATTATAGTTTTTAGGTTAGCTTTATGGTAATTTTGTAGGTAAGTTTTAATAACAAGTGTAGTTTTAGATTGATTTTATCCATGTATAGTTTTTATTAGAAAGTGTGGCATAGATGGGCATTTTTCAGTACCAGTACTTTTCCAGTATTTTTTTTTTACTGATTACTGAAGAAAAAAATCAGTATTCAGTATATTTTACTGGTTACTGAAAAGAGAAATCAGTATTCAGTAAATTTTACTGATTATTGAAAAAAAAATCAGTATTCAGTAAATTTTACTGGTTACTGAAAAGAGAAATCAGTATTCAGTAAATTTTATTGATTATTGAAAACAAAATCAGTATTCAGTAAATTTTACTGTTTACTGAAAAAAAATCATTATTCAGTAAATTTTACTGGTTACTGAAAAGGGAAATCAGTATTCAGTAAAAAGTACTGATTGCTGAAAAGAAGATCAGAATTTAGTAAATTTTACTGATTTGTATAAAAAAAAAATAAAAAAAAACGAAATATATAAATATGTGTTAATTTTACGAACTTGTGGACTGTATATAAATTGTAAATTAATATTGATACATAAGTGAACTATCCTGTGCTATAAATTACTTTATTAATTGAAAAAATTGCAAGTAATAAAAACATAAAAACAAATTAGAAGTCCGGAAGATATTTGAAATTTTTCTAAAATTTTATTTGTTGTGAAAAAAAAAATTGCAAGTAATAAAAACATAAAAACAAATTAGAAGTCCGGAAGATATTTGAAATTTTTCTAAAATTTTATTTGTTGTGAAAAAAAATATTAAAAAAATGAGCGATATTTTCGATTTTGATAGTGATGACTCGGTTAGAGATCCGGATTTTTTGTATGAAGAAGACATTCCAAGATCTTCAAAGTTTTTTAGTGAAACCCCAAAAGACACAAAAGATTTCTTGAAAACAGAAGAACTAAATGGTGTTAATAAAATTCTTTTTAGTGATGAGTTTTTTAAAATTGTTGAAATGGTAATAAAAAATATAGTATACATAAGCATATTTTATAGTCTTAATATAATATAGCACTCCCAATTGTTATTTATTGATTTTCAATTTTACTAAGATGGACAAAACCCCTCACCAACGGAAAATGGGTGGCTTAATTGCTGTTTGCCAAGTTTGCTGCAAGAAAATTAAAGGGTCCTTGCATGTGAGCTCAGTTTTTTCAGTTATGCCACTATTCATGTAAGTGAGCAATGTGTACATATCATTTTTAAAACACACAGTATCTACTATCAGTCATTTACTGATTACTGCATTTCTTACACAAATCAGTAAAATTTACTGAATTCCGATCTTATTTTCAGCAATCAGTACTTTTTACTGAATACTGATTTCTCTTTCAGTAACCAGTAAAATTTACTGAATACTGATTTTTTTTCAATAATCAATAAAATTTACTGAATACTGATTTCTCTTTTCAGTAACCAGTAAAATTTACTGAATACTGATTTTTTTTTCAGTAATCAGTAAAATTTACTGAATACTGATTTTTTTTTTCAATAACAAGTAAAATTTACTGAATACTGATTTCTCTTTTCAGTAACCAGTAAAATTTACTGAATACTGATTTTTTTTTTCAGTAATCAGTACTTTTTACTGATTACTGAAACACGTAATGCAGTAAAAAAGTAATGCAGTATGCCCATGTATGAAGTGTGGTTTTAGATTTTCCTTTGTTTCAGGTTTGTTTTATTTGCGTATAGTTTTAACAGGAAATATGTACTTTTTTTCTTCTATTCTACACTCGCAACCTTTTACGTTCTTAGTTTTCTGTTTGGGTCGCTTCAGGCGTTTAATTTTATTCGAGGGTTTTCTTTTGTAATTTACCTTGGTTGTTTCGCAATGTCCAAAGGTTTGGTTGTTTTACTTATTAGTTAATTCCTTGCCGTTCTTTTAAATTTTCTTATTTTTTATTTTTATAAAGTTTCTGTTGGCGTTGCAAAATTTTATCTTCAATCACTTTCACTAAAACCCAAACGTCTTCACTATTCTTTGGCACACACTCGAATTCCAATCCTCACGGTTTTTCACTACCACTACACCTCGGATATCCATTTTCCTTTCATTTTCTTGACCAGTCTTACTCGCGCGCTTTCGCCATCTTTTTTTTTTCTTATTCTCCATCTTTAATTTAAATTTTTCTATATCAAACTCCGTTTTTCTTTCTTCTTTTCGGATCTTTTCTTTCTGTCGCCAGACAATCGTTTTTCTCGATCTTTCCACTCGGTCGAAATTAACACGTTCTATTTTTCTCTTTTACTATTGTCATTCTTAAATTTTGGTCACGTACGCCTATCAGCTGTTTCAGAGTTGCATCTGCGCTTTTCAGCTATCCAGCCCTGCCTAATATTCCCACGACAAACCCTACCACTCTGGTAGTCCCTCAAGGACACCTGATGGGGGGGCAAAAAAAACAAAATCATATTTTGGCGGCTTTAGTTTTTTAACGAAAAGCACCTGCTAACTTTACAATCCCGTCCTGAACTTGGAGCCGGGCATAACATTCTCAAGAGAACTCTCGGCGGCAATTATGGTGCGTCCTACTCTTCGTACGCTATACTACTGTTTAAGATCCTTTCCGTGAAATATACCTAAGGGTTTCCCTTTCAAGTCCTCGATTTCATATAGACTGTTTCCGATGGGTCTGACTATTCGGCATTTCAAAAACTTCCGTGCGAGCTTGGCACTAAATCCATGCTTAAAAACGCTTTGCTGGAAGTTACGACGGTATACTTCCTGCCCAGGCACAAACTTGATTTTACTACATCGAATGTCGTAAGTTTTTTTATTACATAAATATGCCTGGTGCAATTTTTCCCTAATTTTCTGTCTTACTGCCTCCATATTCATGGCCCTTGGGACAATATTCATCTCCGAGTCGCTCAAGTCCTGCAATTTCTTCGACAACTTATACACGCTACCGTGCAAGATCATGTTAGTACCAAAGAGAGCGAAATAAGGGGTAGCGCCTATTGACCGGTTTACTGATGATCTTATCGAGCCCTCTATTTCTGGCAAATACTTATCCCAGTCACTCTGATCTTCTTGTAAATAAGAACGTATGGCCGCCAGAAGAGACTGATTTACTCTTTCAGAGGCGTTGGCCTGAGGTGCGTGTATGGCGGTTTTTACGTGCGTGATTCCAAAATTATTCATGGTGTCGGCGAACTCTTTACTAACAAACTGCTTTCCATTATCAGAAACTACGGTCTCTGGGACCGCAAACTTATAGAAAACTTCCGAAATCAAAAATTTTACAACATTTTTACTGCTAGCTTTACTCATCGCTTTAAGCAGTACATATTTAGTAAGATGATCTAGTACTATAAAGACGTAACAGTTTCCTAATTTTGACCGGGGATACGGACCCAAGAAATCAACAAAAATGCGTTGGAACGGTCTTTCCGTTTGCGTTTCATTGCCCATTGGTGGACGTAGGGTTACGTTTGCGGGTTTGGTTTCTTTGCAAACTTGGCAGTTTTTTACGAAGTTCCTAATCTGAACGATTTGATTAGGCCAGTAAAAGTATTCGCGGATGCGGTGAAAAGTTTTCGCACATCCGCCATGCGCTGTTTGTGGTGGTTCATGGGCGTTTTTGATGATTCTTTCTGTAAGCTCGGGTGGTACCCAGAGCTTCCACGCAAAATCTTCATTAAGAGCGTTTCCATCATACGGCGAGATTCTTTTATAAACAAAGTTGTCAACCACTTTGAGGTCGGGTAGTTGCTCGGAGTTATGCTGGATGTTAGCAATCAGATCGGTATAGCATTCGGTTTTAAATGCGTCCGAATCTAGGTCGATGAGATTGCTAAGATCGGCAGAAATGGCCTCCATGTCATAACGTGATAGCGTGTCGGGTACGACGTTTTGTGGTCCGGGTCTATGTTCCACGGTAAACGAGAAAGACTGCAAGTGTAGGCTCCAACGAGCTAAACGGCCGCTTAGGTCCTTGTGAGACATCAGCCATTTCAGACTACGGTGATCCGTAATCACTGTAAACGGCATTAGTTCAACGTAAGGCCTAAACTTTCTGATAGCTAAAACTACTGCCAAACATTCCCTCTCGGTGACCGAATAGTTACGTTGTGCCGAGGTTAATTTATACGAATAGAACGCGATCGGATGCTCTCCTCCCGAGTCGTCCTTTTGAAACAAAACCGCCCCAATACCAATATCCGACGCATCGCATTGTAGGAAGAACATTTTTTCAAAATCCGGATGAACAAGTACAGGGCTAGAAGTTAATGCTACTTTTAGCTGGTCGAAAGCATTTTTAGCTTCCTCTGGAAAATTAAATGATTTTCCTTTTTTAAGGGTATTAAAAATAGGTGCGCAAATAGTGGCGTATTATGGTATAAAACGGCGATACCAGCCGGTGGCGCCCATAAAGCTTCTCACCTGCTTTACGGTCTTAGGGTACGTGAATCTTAAGATGGTTTCTACTTTATCGGGGTCTGGCCTCAGCTTGCCTCCTCCCACTATATATCCTAGATAGCGCAGTTCCTTGAAGCAAAACTTCGATTTAGTCACATTAATAGTCAAAACCGCCTGATCCAGACAACTAGACACCCGCTCTAACAACTCCAAGTGAACTTTGAAGTCTGGCGATACAATCAAAAGATCATCCAGATAGACAAAAACTCTATCCCGAAGCGCAGCGGGGATCACCTTATCCATTAAACGGCATTACCTTTGGGCAGCGTTGCACAACCCAAAGGGCATCACCGTAAAATGGTAAAGTGGTCGTCCCGGCACCGTGAATGCAGTTTTTTATCTACTGGATACATCTAATGGTATCTGCCAGAAGGCATCTTTGAGATCCACACTGGATATATAATACGTGTCTCCTAACCGACTGATGTGCGGCAGAGGATAGGCGTCCTTCAACGTAAGGGCATTCAACTTACGAGCGTCCAGACATAACCGGTTCTTCTCACCCTTACGAACGAGAGTAACTGGATGGCTCCACGGACTCTCGCTCGGCTCAATGACCCCAAGATGAAGCATCCTATCAAGCTCTGCATACATCAAGGTTTGCACAGCTGGCGAGACAGGATAGTGTCTGTCCTTCACCGGAGTTGCATCGCGGGTGTCAATTGTGTGGACTTCCAGGCGAGTTCGACCCAAGCCTTTTTTCATATAGCAAGGAAATTTAGTCACGACCGCCTCTAGATGGGTGCATTGTTCTGTGCTCAACACATGCGTTTTGATTTGTTCACCCGAACTACCTGATTCCGTGCACAACTGCACGCCGTTTGTTGTCAAACTATTCACGTCTGCAAATAACTGAAATCGTTTCATAAAATCTACCCCTAAAAATAGAGATCTGTTCAAGGAAGGAACCAAAAAAAACGTAACTTCCGCAATTATTTTGTTAAACTCGATGTTAGCTTTCACGCGACCTATGATTTTATGTGGGCTACCGTCGGCTGTTTTTATAAATGAATGATATTGAAAGATTTGTAATTTAGCCTTAGCTACGAAATTCATACAGTTCATCCCTAAGCACGTAACTGTCGCACCACTATCTAACAATCCTTTAATTTCGAGATCGTTTATCTTAATTTTTGCATAAAGTCGCGAATCTTCCCCTTCAAAGAGTGCAGCTGCTGCAATCTCTTGTCTCAGTCTTTTTCTCTTCTTATAACGCAATCTGGCCTTTTCTATACGATTACTTACTTTGCCAAAAATTCTAATTTTTGCTTCGTTGTATTCTTTTAATCTTTGATGTAGTGGTTTAATGGGTCGAACAAAACGTTCTGGGATTGGTGGTAATTCCTTTCTATTATTTATTAAAACTTTTACTTTTCTGGTTGGTAAATTAGAAATCACGGGGTCTGGGTTTGTGTCGACCGAGCCTCCCCAGTTCGAGACTGGCTCGCCTGCTGGTTTCCCAGACATTTTGGGCACTTGGGAGTAACTACGTTATCTCTGCCACATTTGAAACAAAAAATATGACGCGCTGGTGACGAAACCATGACCTATTTGCTTACAATTCCAACACGTGTAGCGACTAGGGTCTGAGATGGCGTCTACCTCTAAATTTTCCTTCGAGACCTCCTCCTCATTGTATACCAATTCATGCACTTTTGGCGGCAGATGTTGCCATAGGGGATACTGTGATCGTTGACTAATCAGTAGACTTTCTGCTCTTTTTGCCTGTTGGAAGAAATCGTTTAATCCATCTATACGAACGGCGAACAAAAGCTGTGAAAGGGACGGTTTTACATTACTTCTCATTATTTCCACCAAGTCTCTTTCAGAATACGGTGATCTTTGTTGGTTTCTCAATCTTAATACCGCGTTATAAAACTCTTCAAATGTCTCTTGAGGTCCTTGGCGACGGTCCATAATTTTCTTTTGCAGGTGGAATTCATTTTCATAACGGCGAAACTGCATTAGAAAAGCCCGAACCAATTCCTCCCATGTTTGGTCTGGATATAATTTTCGCAGGTTCCAGAACCAATCTGAGGCTTGGCCTTCTAATAAGGTATTAAGGCCACGCCTTACGTCATTCGTAGTTAAATTGTAATCTTGTCGGAGAACGTCCACTCTGAAAATAAAGTCTTCAGCACTCATTGATTTTTGTGTACCGTCAAACTTCAATCCCCATTTTGATAAGTCTAGTCCACTCTGAGCGTAAGGCATAGATTCTAGTATCCTATTTTGTGGTTGTACACCAGGGTGAGGTGGCGATAGCTGTCTACCATTAGCGTGATGTGGCGGATACTCTTGATGAAGTGGCAAACTGTTAAGTGGATAAGTATGCGCCTGCTGGAACGCATAGGTTGTCTGTGTCTGAGCTGACTGTGGTGGCCGGTTAAGGTTTGGGTACGCAGGTGGAGGCGGAAAAACATACGATGGCTGAGAATTTGGCGTGGTTTGGTTAGGAGGTAATAGTTGATGATTTGCGGCTAGGACATTACGTCTTGCGCCCGATTGGTGGTGTTGAGATTCAGTCAAAAGTGAGGGATGTGAAACGGAAACTGTAGCACTTGGTGCCAACGAACTTACAGGTCTGACATTCTCAGTAGTATTTATTTGTGACCTGACTGCCTGACTCACCGCGTGCGTGATTTCTTGTTGCATTGTCAGTTGAAGGTTTTGCATTTGCCTTGAAAACTCCCCCCCGAATGAAACCCACAATATCTCCTCCCAAACCCACATAATTTGTATGCTGCGCTGGGGCTACCCCGGCCCTGTTTTCACGGAATGTTTGTTGTACGTTCCTAGCAGTTATACTACTGAATTCCGGTGAGGAGATAGATTCACTGGAAGTATTTGCTTCCCGAGAGGCGTTAGCCTGGTCTTGGGCCAATGATATAAATTGTTGCACGGCGGGCGTAATCGTCGCTGTTGTCGTTATGGCAGCGGTACTACTATTAATAGTCGTGACCCCTGGACTAACCGTCGAAACAATTGTGTCCCCTATAGTTCGAGATACCCCTTCCATACTGGGGCTCTGGTTTACGTCTATTCCCTCAGACAATAGCTGATTCGCTATCGTCCGAGTCAATACCATACCTTGTTTCGGTAAAAAAAAATATATATATATAGGGCAAACGGTAACGAACTCTCTCTGACCGCCTGTAACCCTTCGGGTGTTGATTTATATCAACTGACCTCAAAACTAAACCAATAACTCCTAGATGCTTACTACTCGATGACTTTTTAAAAAAAATTTGGATGCCAAAAACGACGAAATCATTAATTTTTACGTTTAACCGGTTTTTCTGCCAGTATTTAAGTTTTACGCACTCCAATTCTTATCACACAAAACGATGAAAATTTAAAATATGAAATATGTGAAATTGTATGTATATAGCTGCCTAATACTTCTAAGTTTGCTTGTATAATAAGGCCCTTATAACAAAAAAAATAGAAATAAAGTAGTATAAATATGTGTAAGTGTTTATAATAAGATAATTACTGTGATTTAGTAATCAAATTTTTAATTTAAACGAACCGCCATCGGTTTTTCAAGTGGTGCTAAAAAAACGGAGCAAAAGAACATAAACTTCTTCCTATTTGCTAGAAAAAGAAAAAAAAATACTTAGAACATTCGAGTTCTGGTGGTTTTGTGTCGACTATTGATTCTTGTCTTAATATACATGTTGTTGTAAATATATGAGTCTATCTTGTATAGGGGATACATATTCTAATCCTGTTCGGACAACTTCGTTAATCATACAACCAACTGTACGTCTCAAAAAAAAATTTTTTCGGACTATCAGTGTTCGATACAGTACAAAAGCCATTATGACTTTCATGATTTCGATTAGAGTATGTATGTATGTTGTTTTTGCATCTAAAAGAAAATACAATGGATGGATCCACAGGACTGGAAACGATTATAGCGAAGAATCTTACGGTATATTTACCCGAGAAACTGTCTCAACCTGTTTCCTGCCCACTGGATTAATTTACACTATTCAATGTTTTCTTAGCCTCCCCAAATCGTCGCAACGCGTAAGACATACTCAAAAATTCAATCTTTCGGGACCTACGATTTGTTGAGGACTACATAGTCACATATAAATAATGAGAATCTATCTAAATTAATTTAAAACTTGGACTGAACCTAATGAAGAAATAACGAGTTGCAATGTGAAGCAGCTGATGTCGCAAACGCGTTGAGGACTCTTTAGACTGACTCAACAGGGACTTACACCAGTGCACACAAAGAACCCTAAAACTAAACTAAACTAACTTTGGGATCACTTTCGGGCCCCACGTTGGGCGCCATTTTTGTAGTAGTCGGTGCTGGTATTGATAATTCTTATCAAACATTTTAAAATCATCAGATTGTTGGCGGCGCTGATATGTGGCTGATTGCTCCGGCTGAAGCTCGCCGATGGGGGGGATCTTGCCAATTCTTCAGACAGTCCGCACCACTACAAAAAAATTTATGTCAGCTATTCTCTGAGGTGTAACTAGAGAAAAAAAATGTGTGAAAATTAATATTAAAGAAGCCAGAAAGTGACCCTTGCACAAAACCACATGAATGTTCAGTTAGCTGCTGTTGGCTAACTATGGGCTGCCCTCCCTAAAAACCCGAGCGGATTTTACCTGTTATAATTCGATGCCCTTATCCCTCGAATTATCCCTAGCTTTCGCTCCGTTGCTTCACATCACCTTCCGATGGCTACGTTCGCTTACCTGATTACATCATATTTGAAATAAATTTTTAACTCTCTAAATTTCTTTACAACTTCCTTTTAAACAGGACTATACAATGTATTTAAAATTTCAGAGTAAAAAGAATTAATAACAATAATAAGTATTTTTAAATTCATTTAAAAATTCAGCATATAATTTCTTAGCTCGCTAGTTATTTTTAATTTATGAATAATATCTAGTACACATATATTCACATACATACATATATCTATATTTGTTCCTATATAGGTAGATAATCAAAGAGATATTTTCTATCAAATGCAAAAACTTCTACACGTATTTATATGTATATATATATATATATATATATATATATATATATATATATATATATATATATATATATATGTAGGTACACATACATGTACCTATTTATATGTATATATATTTATATGTATTTGTATATGTATGTATATATGTATACTAATTTATATTTGATTTTACAGATTTGGAGATTACAAAAAGTACAAGATTTATCATACCAGTTAAGGTAAACACCTAATCGCACGTCCTTGGCAATTTGCCACTACGATTCATACACCCGCACCTACCCTAGGTTGAGCTCACCCTAGCAATGGTTTTTCTTAGTGTAGAGTTTTACCAAAAGGCTACTTACACGAATTTTGAACTACGCGCGCTATCGAGTGTTTTCCTTATTAGTACCTTTATTTCACAACTCTTGAATGATTAACTCAACTACATATATTTAAAAGTGACAATACTGAAAAAAAAATAAAAAATTTTATACAACTAAGATATAGGCTATCACCTGTCGTAGTTGTCTAGTAATGGGTTGTGTGGTAACAAAACGGAATGGATCCATATTGGACGTGGTGGTTGCCAGATGATCGGCCGTGCTGGCATGCTGGCGTATTCCCGGCTAGGGCTCGCCGTCTTTGGGTGGTTCTTGCCAATCTATCTGGAGGTCCTGTAGTGACAACACGCAAACAAAAAAAATTCATGCCAGCTAAATATTTCCAAAAAAAGGAAACAAACATTTAGATGGAGAAAAAGGAATAAAAACAATTTTTGGAGCCCGAAACAAATCCTAATCACCTCCCTAGTTACATGCACACACACGCGACCAAATTCGCCTGGCAGATGTTTTACCAGGACAATGCACCCTCCCCTTAGAGATCAGTGGACCTCTCCGTGGCATCGCACTCAAGCTGCGATGCCCCTTAGCTTGCATCACCCGGAGTAGCTTTTCTTCTACCTACTTACCACATCACGAAACTTTTCACACCTTCATATTAATGAACCTTCATGAAACATTTTCATTTAAAAAGTAAGTACATAATTATTCATTGAAGTAAATAAATAAATGAATGAATGATGAATCCTTTATACAAATACAAATTTTGAGTGTTCAAATAAAAAAATTTTTTTGTTTAATAAAAGTTCATCCTACAGGGTATTTCCTTTCTATATTTATTTGCTTTCAACTTTGTGATAATATATTTAACAAATAAAAAAAAAATTTATCTCATTTATATTTTAACTTTATTCATTTCCAGGTAGCGCTGCAGTATGAATAATTAATTAATTTTGCCGTCTGTTAGTGGCGTGTTCTACGTCCGGAGTCCCCTTTTAAGCGTTGTTCAACACAATTTCAAAAATGGGCTTGGATGTTATTTCGAGTGGGGAGCCTACTTACTGGCCTACGGACATACAAAAAATTGCGGATGTTATAGATTTCGGCGTCATAAAAAGTATTTCTAGGGAATTAATCCACGTTGAAGCTTCCCTAGATCTCTCGTCCGATCACTCTCCCACGATCGTTACAATCTGTAGCCCACTGAGAAGCGCTTTACCTCACCCATATGTCAAGATGATAAATCGTGTTAATTGGCTGGGATTCAAAAAATATCTTAGTAGTCATTGCACAGAAAATATTACGCTAAGATCACCCAATGATATTGAATCGAACATTGCAAATCTTAACGAGAATATTAAACAAGCTTCTGAACATGCCACTACCTCTCATCCGCATACTGTGTACAATAAAATTTATTCTACAGACGTTGAACATCTCGTACGTGAAAAAAGGAGAGCTAGAAGGGAATGGCAACAGCACAGATCACCTCAACACAAAATCAGATTTAAAGAGTGCACTAAAAGACTCCAAGAGTTGCTTGCATCTGAAAAAACTGCATCTTTTAAAAATTATCTGGAAGGGCTTGATGTCACACCAGCATCTAATTACTCTTTGTGGCGCGCTGCTAAAAAGCTTAAAACACCCGTTGAGTTTAAGCCACCTCTGCGCACATCTACCGGAGGTTGGGCAAGAAGCGATACTGAAAAAGGTAAAATTTTTGTTGAGCATTTAAAATCCGTTTTTACACCAAATACATGTACCGGTGTTGCTGATTTGCCGAGTGTAGTTGCTCTACCCCCTCGACCCTTAAAATTTACGATGTGTGATGTACAAAAACTAATTGCCGAGCTCAACCCGAAAAAAGCTCCCGGTATGGATGGAATTAGTAACCAGATGCTGATTAAGTTACCTCGTACTGCAATTAGAATCCTGTTATTCATTTTTAATGTAATTTTACGACTGGAATATTATCCAGACTGCTGGAAGCTTGCCAAGGTTAAAATGATTCCAAAGCCAGGTAAAGATCTTACCAAGGCTGAGTCATATAGGCCAATAAGTTTACTGTCAACAATGTCAAAGCTTTTTGAAAAGCTCCTCATGGCAAAATTGTCTTCAATTTTAACTGATAATGGGTGCATCCCGGACCATCAATTTGGTTTTAGAAGCCAGCATAGCACCATTGAGCAAACGCATAGATTGGTTCAATTTATCAGAAAAACATTTGAGGAAAAGAAATATTGTTCTGCCCTGTTTATTGACGTTTCTCAGGCATTTGATAAAGTGTGGCATGAGGGCCTGATTTTGAAATTGAAGACATACTTACCAATAAACATTCTAAATCTTTTGGAAAGTTACATTCTCGCACGAAAATTTACAGTGGTGGAAGGACACTTTATGAGTATGCCTGAAACTATCTCATCCGGTGTGCCACAGGGGAGTATACTGGGGCCATTTTTATATTTGATTTATACTTGTGATATGCCTGTGAGCAGTAGTATCCACACTTCTACATTTGCCGACGATACCGCCTGCCTTAGTATGCACGAAAACCCTGATGAGGCATCCCGAAAACTCCAGGAACACATTAGCCAGATGGAACTATGGTTAAACTTATGGAGAATTAAGGTAAATGAACAAAAGTGTGTCCATATAACATTTACTTTACGAAGAGATACTTGTTCCCCCATTCGGATTAATAATCAATTTGTTCCTCAACATTCACATGTGAAATATCTTGGTATACACCTCGATCGACGGCTTACATGGAAACATCACATTGACTATAAGTTAACTCAAATGAAACTAAAATTAACTCAGGTACATTGGCTGATTGGCAGAAATTCAACACTCAGCCTAGACTGCAAACTTTTAATATACAAGTCGCTTTTAAAGCCAATATGGTGTTACGGTATCCAGTTATGGGGCACTGCTTCTGCCTCCAATGTAGAGAGAATTCAACGAAGACAAAACAAAATTTTAAGGTTAATAACATCTGCTCCATGGTACATTAAGAATTCAAATATACATCGTGATTTAAATATGCCACTAGTGATTGAAGAAATTGCAAAATACGCAGGCAAATATCTAACGAAACTCGAGTCACATCCTAATCCGCTTGCTCGTAATATTTTGAACTTTACTGGACACATCCGCTTAAAAAAGAGAGATACAAGGGCTCTAATACTAAACACTCCGAATGAAGTTGCTTGAAATTTTTTATTTTTTTTTTGCTTATCACTACTTATGTATTATTTACAACTATCACTTAGTTAGGTCTGGCATTGGTCGGGCCTATTAATTATATGTTAGATTTAAGATTTGAATACTTATTGTTAGTTCATATATGAAGATACAATAAATAAAAAAACATGCATAAAAAAAAAATATATAATATTTAAACTCATATATATATATTTGTTTTCTATAGAGTTTTGGTTAAACTTTTACCACTTTTTTTTTTAGACAAACACTTGTAAGCACAACTGGGGACAAATATCACCCTTCTTTTTATTCCCTGCGCTTCCTAGGCTGAGCTCACCCTAACTAGCTGGGATATCTCACAATTCGTGAGGAACTCTAAAAGGTAAATTAACTAAGTGTTTCCCTCAATAAAAAAAAATCACACCACAAAAAATAATATGTATATATATATATATATAAATATAAATATATAATTTTATATTTTTGTCCGTTTCAGTCCGGTCTCGTAGGTCGCTGTCGATTGGCAAAATACCTGGGTGCTGGTTTACTCCTTCGATTTTTTTGTTTTTCCGGTAACTTCTCCGTTTCCCAGTAATGGCAGATGTTTGGCCAGTTCCCTCGCTGCAGGTGGCGTGTTGTAGGTGATTCGATTTCTTTTGGGCTATTGATTCTTTGCTTGCACTTTTATATAAATGTTTATAAAATTTTATTTTGTTTGTTCAACAATTTTTTTTACACAGTTCACTTAAGTTCTGTTGTTTTTCCACAAATTAATGTTGGCAGGTTTTCACTAGTTTTATTTTTTTTATTAGTCAACTCTAGTTTTAAGTTTTTATATATATGTAACTAGATTTAAGTACTTTTTCTGTTCACTGCTTAATTTTTGTTTACACAGTGTTAGTTATTTTTTTAAAGCAATCAATTTTCTTCCTTTTTTTGTACAATAAAACACAAATTTTTATTATTGGTCTTGCCTTTTATTTATTTATTGGACTTCCTTTTTTTTTTATCACCAGCCACCTCGACTTACTTTTCCGCAGCCCACCGTCTATACTGTTCAACGTCCAAAACTTGTGTGTCCTACTTCGACCTATCAAACTTATCTTTCTTCTCTTCACTACAACGCTGACGTGGCTCTTTTTACCTTTTCCCGCCTTTGCAGCCATCTTTTTTTTCAGTTGGAAATTTCTAGAAACTCCCTTTCCAATTCCTAAATCATTTCTTTTTTCTATCTTTTTTTCTGTAACAACAAATTTTCTTTTCTTTTGCTATTTTTCGTTCTTCCATACAAACTGCTCAGCTGATCGACGGTGTTACCCGTGTTCACGGCCTTACCGTCGATCAGGGTGACCATGACAAACCCTACCATTCTCGAGTCCACCTGTGGACCTAGAATGGGGGGGAAGGAAAAACAAAAATAAATTTATACAAATGTATATATATAATTTTCTTTGGGGGAATTTAGGGCATTCCTGAAAAATCTCCTAGGAATCAGGATGGTCTGGCATCACTGTTTCTAATTTCTACTACTACCCATTTTCAAGATGTTGGTAGCGCTAACGTACTAAAATTACATGTATGCATCAATGAAATGCCTACACAAACCAACTACTCAAATGTCAATTGCAAAGAAAACATGTGTAGCCGCTGAAGTAAACAGAGAAGAAGGTACGTATTAATTTTTTTTTATTTAATTTTTTATTATATATTACTGTTTTTTGGACGAAATATATTATTTGAAACACTATTTAAAACCGGATTTTGTTAATATTTCTTTCTAGGAACATATGTATGCAGGGTGACGTCATCGCTGGCGAGTATAAAAGGTGAGTAAAAAAAAAACACAAAATTTTCATTCATAAGTTTTTGTTTATTACAAGTTTACGTCAGGGCAACCAACCTTCGTTTCCTGTTTTTCGTCTACCCGGTAATGAATTGGTGAGTGTATTATTTTTTTGTAAATGTAACTTTAAAGAGTTTTGTTAACAATTTATTTCTATTACAGGAAAAGTGGAAGTTGTGCCTCCAAATCTGGGGAAATCCTGTGGGATGGAGTTACATTAACAAGGTTAGTATGCGCATGTGATTATGGTGTCTAGTGTAGTATGTACATGTTATGTACAACAAAAAAAAAACACATACTATTACCCATGATACAATAATATAAAGGTAAAACCATTCTCTCTTTTCGTCGCCATATTAACCTTCTGACGTTTATCCTGATTATTTTTTACTCTCAAAAATAACGCTACCGTATTCATTTATAAAATCCGAGTTTTTTTATTACTTTTTGACTGTTATGCTTTTTTAATTAAAAAAATGTTTTATAATAAAAATATTGAAAAATTCATCACTTTTGCATTAAAAATTACTAAATAGATATAAATATAAATATATAATAAATAATTGTAATTTGTGTAAAAAAAAATAAAGGTTGAGCAATGAGCAGCATATACCATAACTGCAGTAATACCAAGCATTTCAGCAAAGGCAGGAATGTCGAGTTTTTTTAAATTTCCTCCAATTACATATATGCGGCAGAAATGGATAGAAGCATGCAATACAGATGATGGTTTAAATGCATGGTTACATGCATTACATTATTGCTTTAAAGCAGTGTTGTCCACATATTATGCAAGGTTAGGAAGGTTGGTGCTAAAACATACCTCCAATCGTATACCAAGTTGGTTCCATTCTGAACCAATAGTATGCAAAATCAAAATTACTTTCGATCCCTTTGAATTACAGAATAGAACCCCTGGTATTTACATTCGGTATAAGTTCATGTAATGTAAAGAATACTTTGTATGCATTTCGTTATCCTCAAGTCCAATTGATACAACGTTTAAAAAAATTTGTATTAAACTCAAATTACACATTTCAAATAGCATTCCTAAATAAAAGTTACCATTATATGTATGTGGCAACGTTTTCCTCTCTGTTTACAAAAAAACCGTATTCAAATAATTTGGGTAAAAGTCATAATTAATTTTAAACGTCAAATGTGGTTTTACCTTTATATTATTGTATCATGCTATTACCATAGTATATACCGGTAACTCCGACGCCGTCACGGGAAATTTTACCGCCGCGCCGCCGCGACAATATTTTTTTTCTCGACGCGTAGACAAAAACGGGTGTCACGATAGTAAACCGTTTTATAACCGATTTATTTTAATTTTTATTCTAGAATATAGAAAAATTCATAAAAAAAATAAAAAAAATGTAAATACCAATTAAGGTGCTTAGGAAGATTGAAAAACGGAAATTCGAGTGTACGGTTAAACGGCTGTTTTACCTTAGTAATCAAGACTCGCGAAATGATTATTGTATTATAAAATATAATTTAATAATTGAATAACAAACCGTTAAGAAAAACTAGATAAACCCTTAATTGAATAAAAAAATTAATTGAGAATTCCTGTAATAAAACTGCAACTCATATGAATTTCTAATTACAGATTCGACGTTAATCACGACGCTCGGCGAAACAGCAAAGTTCCAAGGAAAAAGGTAAGAAAAAGTAACCAATTTGCATTGTTTTATATCCTGTCGTTCCCTTACTAACGATTTCTATTTATGCTTGTCTAGGTATAAGTAGCGAAAGTTTCTGATGAAACGTTACAACAAATTCTACTGGAGTCAATTTGTGTCAAGCCCATAGATACATATGTATACAAATATGACTGCGCGTTGGAGCAACTCTCGAGCATGTTTTTGGTAAGTCTTAAAGTTTTAAGATATTTTTGTTTGTAAACATTTATGTGCTTGTTTGTATCTACTGCGCGTTAAACTAGGGTCGCTTTTCAAGCCATTTTAAAACGCTTTTCCTTTTTTTCTTTCGCGAAGAATAAAAAAAACAATGTATATTGTGTAGATTTACACGAAAACTTTTTCTTGTTAATATTAAAAAAAAAATGAATTACTATGTATTTGTACTTGATTTTAAAAAAATTGCGGGCAAAATTTTGTGCAAAATACGTCTAACTTACTTTATACGCATTTTGCTTCTCTTTATGCAAGGCTTACTTGAATAAACTTAATCCGGTACCAGTTTGTTGAGTTATAATTAAATAGAATATATATAAAAGATAGATAATGTTATTGCCAACAAATTGAATTTAATTGTCGCGATGAGCTATCAATGTTTGTTCACACTCATTGGTTTCTAGAATTGACAAATTTTGCTTCAACTCGCCGTAAGATCAGACGAATGTTATCGCTCCAGGTGACTAACAGCTTTTAGCTCTTAATAGCATAGTTCTCCAGAGTGATCATAGGGCTGCACCAATGGAGCGATGACGATTACACTAAGTAATCAACTTAGAAACGTAGGCTTAAGTTAAACGCAATTTAGTTAATTTATTCATTGTGTACGATAATTATTCGCCAGTTGGCAAACAAACAAACCTAAATAAATATATCAAATACATAACTATGTATACGAAGAAATACAAACTGGTATCGTTTAAGTTGTTTTTACATTATACCTTTCACATTCGAATCCGATGTTAGATTTATTCAGAATTTATTTTTGATGATAATAGCCCGCTGTGAACATTACTTACAAAAAAAAAATTTAACAAAAATTGACAAAGGTAAACATACATTGCTACAACTTGCTGTAATATCGGACTCAGAAAAATGTTATCATACTAGGTATTTAACAGTTCCCAGTCCTTAATGGCATAGTTCCCCAGGACGCTATTACGGAATTGCACTATTTGTATGATGACAAGTTATACATATAACTAGCTTAGAAACGTAAGCTATCTGGTTGTACAAACGATGTTACCCTTGTTCCTTTAGTTAAAAAAAGTATGCAAGTACCAATTAACTTGGAAAAATTTCTAAATTCAAAAAAAATAAAGTAAGTTATATCAACAGTAGTGCTATTAAAACCAAAAATTAACTTTTACGTGTTTCGTGTTTGATGCTGATCGTAATATAACAAGTTTAAAAAAAAAAATATTTGAAAATTCTGCTTATTTAAAACCACTTTGGCGACGGACAAATTTTCCAAAAAAAAAATAAAAAAATAAAAGAAAGGAAAAGAAAATCTTACTTTCTATTCGATATTCACCCTAAAGGGTGGTAGAAACACAAGGACTAAGTCCACCAAGCATCACTGATGTTTGGCGGGAAATACCCACTTGGTTTCTACAAAAAAAATAAAATATGTAAAAAAAATTTTTGCTAATTAATGAGAAATTACTCAAAAAAACCTGAAACTTTCTAAAAGTGTTGTAAAAATATTCAATGGAAACACTTCAAGTATTTGTCACCCTTTAGAAGTCTTCACCTATTTTTGAGTGCCTCTTTAAAGGCTTTGTTTTACTTATTCTAATAAATTTATGTATAATTCATACAGGTACAATAAATTCAAGGATACCTGACTGATGCATAAAAAAAATAGATGAGGACGAGCACCCAAAAAAAAAATTCAGTATGTGAGTGGGTCCTCAACCCGAATAAAATTTAATAAACTAATCATATAGAAACAAAAGGTTTGAGTGAAAACTAAAGTCATTTTACTTGCTTTACAGGTTGACAACGGCTCAATTTGATTTCTCAACAATATGACTGATATACACCGTGGGAATCACCAAACGAAAAGAATGGTAAGTGAACTATTTTAGATTACTTAGAATACAATGTTAGAAAATAAGTATGAAAATCGACTGACGTAGTATAGGAGATAATTACGGACAAGCTTAGCCGAATTTATGTTCTTACGACCTGATTGCTTCAACTGTTTTGACGATGGCTGAGAAAATGCTGGGACTAGAACCACCAAAGATATTAAAGCTATTGCTTCAAATCTTTGGCGTGAAATACCCCCAGCGATTTTCCTTGAAGATCTTCTATTTCGTACAGGCTGTTTCCAATGGGGTTTCTGACACGGCATTTCAAAAATTTCCGGGCAAGTTTTGCATTAAAACCGCTTTTGAAGTCGCTTTGTTGCAAATTTCGCCTGTATATTTCTTGTCCCGGGACAAATTTAACATCGCGACATCTCGTGTTGTATGTTGTTTTTTTACGTAGGTAGGCTTTGTGTATCGTTTCGCGTATCTTTTGTCTTATTAGTGACATTTTCGCAGATTTTGTTACAATATTGAGCTCGGGGTCATTTAAACTTTCTAGTCTTCTGGCGAGTTTATACATACTACCGTGTCCAATCGCGTTCATGCCAAACAGTGCGTAATACGGCGTAACTCCAATAGACGTTTGTATGGACGATCTAAGGGAAAATTCAATTTCCGACAAATGTTTGTCCCATTCCGCCTGATCATCTTGTAGATATGAACGTATGGCAGACAAAATTGACTGATTCGTTCGCTCGGACGCGTTAGCTTGCGGAGAGTGAATTGCGGTACGTACGTGTTTAACGCCAAAATTTTTCACGAGCTCTGCGAATTCTCTGCTAACAAATTGTTGGCCATTATCAGAGACAATAGTCTCTGGCGTTCCAAACTTATGAAACACTTCAGCTATTAAAAATTTTACTATGTTTTTCGTATTGGCTTTTGGCAGGGCTTTTAAAAGAACAAATTTTGTCAAATGGTCTAAAACTATAAAAATAAAACTGTTACCGTTCTTTGAACGCGGATACGGACCTAGGAAATCTACGAAGATTCTTTGAAACGGACGCTCGCTAGTAATTCCTGCTCCCATTGGTGGTCGTAGCGTTTTGTTGCTTGGCTTAGTTTCTTTGCAAATTTCACAATTTGCCACGAAATCTCGAACTTGCGCGTTTTGATTTGGCCAGTGAAAATACTCTTTGACTCGTCGAAGAGTTTTTCCAACGCCTCCGTGACAAGCCAGTGTTGAATTGTGTGACTTTTCTATGATGGACGTAGTTAATTCATGAGGGACCCATAGTTTCCATGAGAAGTCTTCATTCATTACTACTCCATCATAAGGTCGTGCTCTTTTGTAAACAAATCCCTCAACTACTTTTAAATCAGGCAACTGATCAGAATTTTTTTCTATAGTAGAAATTAATTCTAAATAGTCACTGGATTTAAAAGCACTTGAGTTGAGATTGACCAGCCCTTCTACATCTGCCGAGACTTCATCCATTTCGTAACGCGATAGGGTATCGGGTACTACATTTTGTTTCCCCTGCCTATGCTCTATTGTGAAATCATACGATTGGAGATGTAGGCTCCACCTAGCTAAACGACCCGTGAGATCTTTATGTGACATAAGCCACTTAAGACTACTGTGGTCGGTTATCACGGAGAAAGGCATAAGTTCTATGTAGGGCCTAAACTTCTTAATCGCCAGGACTACTGCCAAGCATTCACGTTCAGTCACCGAATAATTCTTCTGCGCCGATGTCAATTTGTGTGAAAAATAGGCAATGGGGTGTTCTTCGCCAGAATCGTCTTTCTGAAAAAGAACTGCTCCAGCCCCCACATCTGACGCGTCACACTGAACGTAAAAATGCCGGGAGAAATCGGGGTGATTGAGAAGTGGGCTCGAAATCAGAGCATTCTTGAGGCGATCAAACGCAGCTTTGGCTTCCTCGGAAAACTTGAATTGCTTCCCCTTCTTTAGCGTGTCAAGGATTGGAGCTGCAATGGTGGCATAGTCTGGTATAAATTTTCTATACCAGCCTGTTGCGCCCATGAAACTCCGCACCTGCTTAGCCGTTTTAGGGTAGGCAAAACGAGTAATCGTTTCCACCTTCGCCGGATCAGGCTTAAGTTTACCCCCTCCTACTATATAACCCAGATATCTTAACTCTTTAAAGCAGAATTTAGATTTTGCCACATTTATGGTCAATCCTGCTTTTGTCAGACTATTAGCCACACGAGACAACAACTCCAAGTGTGTCGCAAAATCTGGAGACACCACCAGAAGGTCATCTAAGTAGACAAAAACTCTATCCCGAAGTGCCGCGGGAATCACCTTATCCATTAAACGGCATAACCTTTGAGCTGCGTTACACAGCCCAAAAGGCATGACCGTAAAATGGTAAAGTGGTCGCCCAGGTACCGTGAAAGCAGTTTTTTCCCTACTAGACTGATCCAGTGGGATCTGCCAGAATGCGTCTTTCAGGTCGACACTAGAAATAAAAATCGTGTCTCCCAAGCGGCTGAGCAAACCCTCAATGTGGGGCAGAGGATAGGCATCCTTGACCGTCAGTGCATTGAGCTTTCGAGCGTCCAGACACAATCTGTTCTTTTCGCCCTTACGAACTAAAGTCACTGGATGGCTCCAAGGACTCTCGCTAAGCTCAATGACACCAAGACCAAGCATCCTATCGAGCTATGCGTACATTAGTTTTTGTACTGCCGGGGAAACAGGATAGTGCCGGTCCTTCACTGGGGTTGCGTCTCGCGTGTCTATATTATGTTTTTCTAAATGTGTCTTACCGAGACCTTTTTTGCTGAAGCAGGGGAACAACGATATGACTGAATCTAATTTCTGTTGTTGTTCATCTGTCAACTTATGAGTCACAATATCTGCGTCACTTTCTGTCTCTTCAATGAGACTTATTCCATTTGTCGTGAGACTATCGAGGTTGGCAAACATTTTAAAAGCCTTCATAAAATCTACACCCAAGAATAACTCACGACTTAAAGTAGGCACTAAATAAAACGTTATGACCTGCGTTGTCTGGCCACTTGTGCCCGCACGCGGCCTACTATTTTATGCGCGGTACCGTCAGCTGTTTTTATAATATTCGCGAAATCGTGTATTTTCAGTCCTGCTTTCTTTACGAAATCTAGACAATTGAGGCCTAAGCACGATACTGTTGCCCCACTGTCTAGAAGACCTTCTACTTCACAACCACCTAAAGCAATTTTGATGTAAAGACGCGAATCCGTACCTTCATAGAGCGAAGCGATAGAAATTTCACGCCTCACTTTTCTTCGTAGCTTGTACCTCTCGCGCGCCTTTTTTATTTTGTTTGAGACATTTCCAAAAATTCTACTTTTTGCCTCATTGTACTCACGTATTCTGACGTGCAGAGGTTTTAATTCTCTTAGTTTGACGTCGCGATTAAAATTGTTACCTACTTTATCCTTATTTTCTAAAATCCTAACACTACTTACCACTTTTTCAGTTTGTTGATTTGAAACTGGACTTATACTTCGGTCGAACGCGTCTCGCCAGTTCGGGACGTGTTCTGATTGCGGTTTCCCTGACATTTCGGACACTTATGAGCCACCACATTATCCTTACCACATCTATAACAAAAAATACGTGTGACTGGCTCAGGACAGTCCACAAAGCTATGGCCCACCACCCTACAGTTCCAGCAGGTATAATTATTTGTAGAGCGTAGTGCGTCGACTTCTAAATCTATTAGAGGAAACGTTTCGTCCTCATATACGATTTCATTCACTCTTGGCTGTAAATTAGCACGCTGCTGATAGAGTTGCCTCTGATTCGAAATCAAATTTTCAGCACGCCTCACCTCTCGACAGAATTCTGACAACGTTCTTAAATTTACTGAGAACTGGCGTGTATACATATGTATGTGTTCGGCTTGAGGTCCGTTTTAATAAATAAATAAAATTACTTCTTATTAATTTTTGTTTATTTATTTCCGATATTTCGACCAACTTTGTTGGCCATCTTCAGGGTATTATTAAACTAAAAACAATAATGATTTAATATATAAATAATATTTAGCTTTATCACTATAAATTATAATTACTTTTATTTTGTAAAATTTGATCCTAGCAGTGGATCTATTTCCTTTTAAGTTCTGTCACCTACTGTTGATATGTTTTCTTTTAGTCCTATGTTTGTTTATTATGTGTCTGTATATGTGTGCGCAATTGTCAGTATCCGTTTTATAGTTAATTCTTTTATCATTTGGTACATTTATTATATGTAACATCTCCTGCATGTATCGCTTGGTATAGTTTTTCTCTCTCTCTAATATTTTAATTTTATTAAGTTCTGGTTTATGTCCAGTTTTTGCACAGTGGGCAGCAAGTGCAGTTTTTTGTGTCAGCGGTTTGTTATTTGTTTTTAAGTCTGATTTATGCGATGCTAATCTTGTTTTTAATTTTGTTTTTGTCGTACCGACATATACTTTTTGGCATATATCAGTGTCGTCGCCATTGCACTTTATTTCATATATAATATCAGATGGCTTTAGATTGCCCCTCATGATTTCCACCAACTGCTCCTCCTCGTAAGGATTTTCCTGCTGATTGCGTAATTTTATGATGGCGTTAAAAAAATCATCAAACGCTTCGTTTTGCTGCTGACGACGATTCAGGATTTTCATCTGGACTTGATATTCCTTTTCAAAGCATCTATATTTCGCCAGCAAAGCCTTCTCTAGCTCCTCCCACGTATTAATAAGGACTATTTTCCTATGGTCCCAGTACCAATCGAGCGCAGGTCCTTCTATTAATAAGTGAAAATTCCTGAGAATTTCACTATCAGGACAAGCATAATCCCTTATCAGCGCTCCAACTCGGAAAATAAATTCCTGGACATTCATAGTCTTACCGGTGCCATCAAACTTTAACCCCCATTTCGCTAATTTATACCTATCTAGAGGTTCATGACTTTGTCTAGAAATCACCTGCGGATATTCCTGGGGTTGTTGCTGGTAACAAGTTGGCGCAGCCCAATCCCCCTGTGGATGGCTTGGCTGTGTGTTAATCACAGTTGGACGCTGCAACGAAGGTTGACGAGGCGGTGGATATTGCCCATATTGTTGCTGCATGTATACTGGCTGTGCGTTGGCTGTCAAAATATTTTGCTGTTGTCTCACTGGTTGTTGAACCGCTGCCATCTGCGGTTGCTGCCGTAAATCGTGAGTCGTGTACTGTGCATATGTTGCCTGTGTAACCGAGGGTGGATGAGCAATCGCCTGTGGTGGTGCTACCTCACCTGGTACACTTTGCATAACTCTAGGTGGCTCTCTATATCGTGGCGCTGGATACAACGGTGGCGGTGGCATCTGGTTTATGTCTGCCTGTCTAAAATTGTTTTGTTGTTGTTGAGTAAAAACTTGCCCAGTCACGACAGAAGGCCGGAAACCAACTGGTGGCTGGGTATATGGCAACTGAGGCGGTGTTGTTTGGTGCATAGACCCTACTACAGGAGCAATGCCAGACGGATGTGGTGATGCTTGATTACCCGCGGCTGCTCTTAACGCGTCTTTTAATTCACCCAGTGCTTTCTCAATTTTACTATCTACTTTTTTCAACCAATCAGCTTGGCACATGCCCACTGTGGCCTCAACTACCTGCTGAATATTAATTGCATCACAAGGAGCTTCAGCTATTGGACTGAACGAAAAATCGGCTCGCTTTTCGGTACGAGTGTCTTGAGCCCTAGCGGCTGAAAAACTTGGTGACTCTACTGTTTGTTCGGCACCTTCTGAGCTAGCTGTTAAGTCATGCGATACTGCGGTAGCCAGAACTGGATTATGCATAGTTGAGAAGGTAGTTACTGTACCTGTGGCTGACGTTGAGGTAGCAAAGGTTACTGTTGTAGCGGTCATAGACCCACAAGTAACGTTAACACTGGTTGTGGCCATATTAAACAAATTCCTGCTCAAACTTCGGGTTAAAACCATTTATCAAAAGCAAAAAAATAAAATGATGATAATAAAAAAAAATCAGTGACGAGACAAATCTCGTTTCCAAAAATAATTCAAACAAAATAAGAAATAAAACAAAATAAAAAGAAAATATATAATACTACTTGGACTATATCGAATAGTAGCTAAAAAAAATTTAAACGACTGAAAAAAAATCGCTCTTCTGTGAAGAACAAAAAATATCAAAATTATATATAAAAAAATAAAAAAAAATCGACTTCGTATCGTAAAATCCGTTTCTCCTATGAAAAGACAGGAAAAATTTCAAAAAGAAAAATTTTATATGAAATATATGTATGTGCGGCAGTGTTCGGTTAGAAGTAAAAGTCTCCAGGTGACGTAAGTATTCTTTGAATTTAGTCGTAGCGTGTGCATGTTTATTAACGTTTTGCTATTATATGATTTCAGGAGATGATTTTGAATACAAAAAAAGGAATCAAAAAAAATTAAAAAATATATGTATGTATGTATGTTGTTAAGCGCTGTCAGTAAAGGAAGTGTAGCAACTATACAGAATATTAAACTCGTCTCTAAGGACTGACCACAACTTTACTGGAGCTGATGCTTTTCTGTATTAAGGATAATAAAAATGTAAGTAAAACTCAATCAAAAATTAAAAAAAAACATGTTCATTATATATATTTCACAAGAAAACAAATCTTTTATCAGATCTTTATCATTTTCCAGCAGTTGAGCAATTAAAATCATGACAAAATGAAAACTTGAAGTTTTCTCAAAAATCTTTAAGACTCAGTCTGCTGCAACATGATAAAAATTCTCTGAATCTGCCAAAACACCTGACCTCACCATTTGCGCAATATGTCGCAACGCGACCTTAGTTCTTATGACTATAGTGCCGGGACTTACATATGTGCTAATGGCGAGAGCCATGGCGTTTTGAAAGCTCAGTCCTGAATAAAGAAAAATTTTCAAATGGAACAGTTCTTATTTCCTTAAAAGCGTCGCGGCTGCTAGGGACTCTTATTACCTAACAGGTCATACGTAAAAAGGAAAATCGAACAATCTAAAAAAAAAAAAATGCATTGAAAACTAAAAAAAAATTTTTTGCTTTCAGGACTTGCTTCGGGCCCCACGTTGGGCGCCATTTTTATTTGTCGTAGTTGTCTAGTAATGGGTTGTGTGGTAACAAAACGGAATGGAACCATATTGGACGTGGTGGTTGCCAGATGATCGGCCGTGCTGGCATGCTGGCGTATTCCCGGCTAGGGCTCGCCGTCTTGGGGTGGTTCTTGCCAATCCATCTGGAGGTCCTGTAGTGACAACACGCAAACAAAAAAAATTCATGCCAGCTAAATATTTCCAAAAAAAGGAAACAAACATTTAGATGGAGAAAAAGGAATAAAAACAATTTTTGGAGCCCGAAACAAATCCTAATCACCTCCCTAGTTACATGCACACACACGCGACCAAATTCGCCTGGCAGGTGTTTTACCAGGACAATGCACCCTCCCCTTAGAGATCAGTGGACCTCTCCGTGGCATCGCACTCAGGCTGCGATGCCCCTTAGCTTGCATCACCCGGAGTAGCTTTTCTTCTACCTACTTACCACATCACGAAACTTTTCACACCTTCATATTAATGAACCTTCAAGAAACATTTTCATTTAAAAAGTAAGTACATAATTATTTATTGAAGTAAATAAATAAATGAATGAATGATGAATCCTTTATACAAATACAAATTTTGAGTGTTCAAATAAAAAAATTTTTTTGTTTAATAAAAGTTCATCCTACAGGGTATTTCCTTTCTATATTTATTTGCTTTCAACTTTGTGATAATATATTTAACAAATAAAAAAAAAATTTATCTCATTTATATTTTAACTTTATTCATTTCCAGGTAGCGCTGCAGTATGAATAATTAATTAATTTTGCCGTCTGTTAGTGGCGTGTTCTACGTCCGGAGTCCCCTTTTAAGCTGAGTCATATATAATATTTAAACTCATATATATATATTTGTTTTCTATAGAGTTTTGGTTAAACTTTTACCACTTTTTTTTTTAGACAAACACTTGTAAGCACAACTGGGGACAAATATCACCCTTCTTTTTATTCCCTGCGCTTCCTAGGCTGAGCTCACCCTAACTAGCTGGGATATCTCACAATTCGTGAGGAACTCTAAAAGGTAAATTAACTAAGTGTTTCCCTCAATAAAAAAAATCACACCACAAAAAATAATATGTATATATATATATAAATATAAATATATAATTTTATATTTTTGTCCATTTCAGTCCGGTCTCGTAGGTCGCTGTCGATTGGCAAAATACCTGGGTGCTGGTTTACTCGTTCGATTTTTTTGTTTTTCCGGTAACTTCTCCGTTTCCCAGTAATGGCAGATGTTTGGCCAGTTCCCTCGCTGCAGGTGGCGTGTTGTAGGTGATTCGATTTCTTTTGGGCTATTGATTCTTTGCTTGCACTTTTATATAAATGTTTATAAAATTTTATTTTGTTTGTTCAACAATTTTTTTTACACAGTTCACTTAAGTTCTGTTGTTTTTCCACAAATTAATGTTGGCAGGTTTTCACTAGTTTTAAGTTTTTTATTAGTCAACTCTAGTTTTAAGTTTTTATATATATGTAACTAGATTTAAGTACTTTTTCTGTTCACTGCTTAATTTTTGTTTACACAGTGTTAGTTATTTTTTTAAAGCAATCAATTTTCTTCCTTTTTTTGTACAATAAAACACAAATTTTTATTATTGGTCTTGCCTTTTATTTATTTATTGGACTTCCTTTTTTTTTATCACCAGCCACCTCGACTTACTTTTCCGCAGCCCACCGTCTATACTGTTCAACGTCCAAAACTTGTGTGTCCTACTTCGACCTATCAAACTTATCTTTCTTCTCTTCACTACAACGCTGACGTGGCTCTTTTTACCTTTTCCCGCCTTTGCAGCCATCTTTTTTTTCAGTTGGAAATTTCTAGAAACTCCCTTTCCAATTCCTAAATCATTTCTTTTTTCTATCTTTTTTTCTGTAACAACAAATTTTCTTTTCTTTTGCTATTTTTCGTTCTTCCATACAAACTGCTCAGCTGATCGACGGTGTTACCCGTGTTCACGGCCTTACCGTCGATCAGAGTGACCATGACACACCTGATACGTGCGGATAATACCATAGGCTCTTCTTTGTTACAGCCAAGTTTTGTGGGATGTTGATGCACTTCCTAGACTTTTCATTTACACGTTTTGACACAGGAGTTGGTTTATAGTTGTTGAACTTTTCTGCTTTTAGTACTTCCTGGGATTCCGTTTACATAAGCTTTTCCAATAGGAGTTGTTGTGGTTGTTAGGACTTCCTTAGGTAATTTTTGCAGCATGTCTTTTATATATTAGTCTTTTAATGTTTTCCTTCCACTTTTGTTCCACACTGTATGTTATGTATATGTGTACAAGGTGGTAGTTTTTTTTGTTTAGGTTTTTCGGTTAGCTTTATGGTAAGTTTTTGGTAAGTTTTAATTTGCATTGCTTTAATAGAAAAATTATAGTTTTTAGGTTAGCTTTATGGTAATTTTGTAGGTAAGTTTTAATAACAAGTGTAGTTTTAGATTGATTTTATCCATGTATAGTTTTTAGTAGAAAGTGTGGTGTTAGATTTTCCTTTGTTTCAGGTTTGTTTTATTTGCGTATAGTTTTAACAGGAAATATGTACTTTTTTTCTTCTATTCTACACTCGCAACCTTTTACGTTCTTAGTTTTCTGTTTGGGTCGCTTCAGGCGTTTAATTTTATTCGAGGGTTTTCTTTTGTAATTTACCTTGGTTGTTTCGCAATGTCCAAAGGTTTGGTTGTTTTACTTATTAGTTAATTCCTTGCCGTTCTTTTAAATTTTCTTATTTTTTATTTTTATAAAGTTTCTGTTGGCGTTGCAAAATTTTATCTTCAATCACTTTCACTAAAACCCAAACGTCTTCACTATTCTTTGGCACACACTCGAATTCCAATCCTCACGTTTTTTAACTACAACTATACCTCGGATATCCATTTTCCTTTCATTTTCTTGACCAGTCTTACTCGCGCGCTTTCGCCATCTTTTTTTTCTTATTCTCCATCTTTAATTTAAATTTTTCTATATCAAACTCCGTTTTTCTTTCTTCTTTTCGGATCTTTTCTTTCTGTCGCCAGACAATCGTTTTTCTCGATCTTTCCACTCGGTCGAAATTAACACGTTCTATTTTTCTCTTTTACTATTGTCATTCTTAAATTTTGGTCACGTACGCCTATCAGCTGTTTCAGAGTTGCATCTGCGCTTTTCAGCTATCCAGCCCTGCCTAATGTTCCCACGACAATCGATAATTGAGATGTGTTTCAAGTGATTTGAGTAGTGTTAAAAAAACAATTTTTTGCTGAGTCTATGGGACAGACTACAACAATTAATGGTGCTTGAGATTCTGGAGATACTTTCTTTATTTGTGTTTAGTATTAAGTAGTTACATGGAATAACACGAATTTCTAATTTACAATTAGCTGCCCTTGTAATTAATTAAGTCTTGAGAAGTATTTTCTTTTCTTAGTTGGTTTCGGGCTAATGATTTAGCGCCAGATACTTTTAATCTGGATAAAGCTAAAGAATTCAAATACTTTTTTCAGAATTGGGGGATTTTTGATTCTTTTATTTATACTATCTTTTTTATAAAGCCGGGCAAAGACCTTACCAAGGCTGAGTCATACAGGCCAATAAGTCTGCTATCAACAATGTCAAAACTCTTCGAAAAGCTGCTCATGAGAAAATTGTCCCCAATTTTAACTGATAGTGGATGCATCCCAGACCATCAATTTGGTTTTAGAAGTCAGCATAGCACCATTGAACAAACTCATAGATTGGTGCAATTTATAAGAAGAACTTTTGAAGAAAAAATGTATTGTTCTGCCCTGTTTATTGACGTTTCTCAGGCCTTTGATAAAGTGTGGCATGAAGGCCTTATTTTAAAATTAAAATCATATTTACCAATAAATTTTCTGAATTTATTAGAAAGCTACATAACTACCCGTAAGTTTACGATTGTGGAAGGAGAATTCATGAGTCTGCCCCAATCTATATCATCCGGTGTGCCACAGGGGAGCATACTGGGGCCAGTTTTGTATTTGATTTATACTTGTGATATGCCTGTGAGCAGCAATATCCATACATCTACGTTTGCCGATGATACAGCCTGCCTTAGTATGCACAAAAACCCGCACGAGGCTTCCCGATATCTTCAAGAACATATCACACAGTTGGAAATCTGGTTGAACTTATGGAGAATTAAAGTCAATGAACAAAAGTGTGTCCTTACAACGTTTACCCTAAGAAGAGATACTTGTTCCCCCATTCGAATCAACAATCAAAATATTCCTCAACATTCCCAAGTAAAATACCTTGGTATACACCTTGATCGAAGACTTACATGGAAACATCATATTGACTTTAAGCTAACTCAGATGAAACTTAAGTTATCTCAAATACATTGGTTGATTGGCAGAAATTCAATACTTAGCCTGGACTGTAAACTTTTATTATACAAGTCGCTTTTAAAGCCAATATGGTTACGGTATCCAGTTATGGGGCACTGCTTCAGCCTCCAATGTAGAGAGAATCCAACGAAGGCAAAACAAAATTTTAAGGTTAATAACATCTGCTCCATGGTATATTAAGAATTCAAATTTGCATCGTGATTTAAAAATGCCACTAGTGACTGAAGAAATTGCAAGATACGCAGGCAAATACTTAACAAAACTCGAGTCACATCCTAATCCGCTTGCTCGTAATATTTTGAATTTTAATGGTCACATCCGCCTAAAAAAGAGGGACACAAGGGCTCTTATACTCAACACTCTAGATGGGAATGCTTGAAAATACATTTAATTTTCCTTTTTGATTATCACTACTTTGTATTATTTAAATTATCACTAAGTTTTGGCCGACACTGGTCGGGCTAAACAATTATATTTTAGCTTTAAGATTTGATCACTTATTGTTAGTTCATATTTGAAGACACAATAAATAAATATATGTATTAAAAAAAAAAAAAAAAAAATAAATAAAGGGGCTAATGAGTTAGCACTAAATATTTTTATTTATTTAGTTGTATAGGGATAATACACAGATAATATAAATTAACAAGTTTTGCACAATGTTAAGCAGCTATTGATGAGTTAGAAATTTAGAGGTAAAGTGGTGAGATTTAATCGATATAACTCATTAAGGTCTGAGTGATGTTGTTAGATTTTTAGATCATAAATATTTTTAAATATTTTGAGTTAAAGTAATCAAGTTGTTATTATATTTAAAATAAAAAATTTTTTTTACCAAAATGCGTATGAATTGAAGAGTTTAAATCGTAATTCAACTTGATTCTCCTATAAACCTTAAATTGTCTTTATTAATAAAAATATAAATATGCGTTACTAGAGATAACCGGTTTTCGCACTTTTACCAACAACCTTAAAACTTTGGTAAATGAAATATGGATATAAATGTATGTATGTATGTATTTATTTATGTAAATATGTATGAATGTATGTTTGTATTTATTTATGTAAATATGTATGAATGCATGTATAATTTTTCTTCTGCTTATTTGTGTTTTGGTTTTTAATAGGTGAGTATTTTATTATGCTCTTTCTAAATTATATTATTTTTAATTTATTCCATCACTGTTTGCACCTGCAATTTTGCACTTGTTCTCTTGCAAATATGTATTTTGTTTATAGTGGACTGTATGGGGATTGATTTGCAATGTTAAAGAGAATTAAGAGCATGTATTGTAACACAAGTTTAAGAGCAATGTATAAAGAGAGAATAACCGCAAAAATTATTTGTATATTTTTATGTACGTATATATATGTATTTATATGTCTATATACATATATATTTTATTTTTATGTTTATTTTATATGAAAATTCTGCTTATGCTTATGCTTTTTTCTGATAATTATACAATTTCATCCTTTTACACAGTATGCACGCACATTAACATTATTTCACTTGTTTTTTCCGTATCTCTTTTTGTTTTGTTTTTTAATTGAGACTTGTTAAATCTTTAAAAAACCTACAACAACATGCGGTTTTATCTATTCCACTTGCATTTATTTTTTACTTCTCTGTAATCAAAAGACAAGTAGGATATATGTATGCGTTTGTGTTAAACTATATAAGTATGTATGTACATACATGTGGTTATGCATATAGGGCAACACTATTTATATACATACATGTACATATAAGTTAATGTATTTTTAGTTTAGTTTTATAAAAAAAACATTTTTTTATTTTCACTTAATTTTATTTTATTTAAAAGCACATAATTAGAACTTAATTGCAAAGGTATAAATTTACAACTGAATTTAATTCTAGTTTTTAGTTCAAACGAAACATAAAATAAGATATTGGAAAATTGCATGGTAATCGTAATGACACGCGCTGTTTACTGTTTTGCAACTTTCATAAGTTGTTGACCTGTTTAACCGTCTGCGCTAGTGTCAGCATTTTGGTTAATTCGTTGAAATTTAATAATAAGGGAAATAAACTTTTTTTGTGTTAACACCTCCCCTCTTAACACCGAGCGTCCTCGTTCGGTCAGAAGTACGGGATATCTGATATTCTAGTTATGCCGTTCTGTTCTGCCTTCCTCTTTTCTGATATTTCTGGCATTGATGTGTGTATTGATGGAACTGTGTTGATAATTGCTGGAGTGATTACTGATTTGCTTTTCCTCTTGCATGGTTTCATCTTGACTAATAGTGTAACTATAGAAGATAGCGTAATTATACAGAATCCAAAATTTACGGCTAGGCCTTTTGTGTGTTTGATATCTATCAAATCGATTGCTTCTGTGTTGTTTGTCCTTATTTCCTTTACCATTTCTAGGGACAAAGTTTCCTCTATATTTTGGTGCAAGTGTCTGGGTTGTAAAATGGCAGGTAGGGGTTGTACTTGTGTTCTTTCAAAGAAGTTGTAAATTTTACCAATCACAGATACAGATGCATGGGAGAATTGTATCACATAAGTCCCATTAAGATTCTGTGGTTCGTTGTTAAAAAGAATTGTGCCAGTAAATTGGTTTAAAAGGATCGTTCCAGGTGATATTTCTTTCACAGTGGGGGTGCCTCGATTGTCTATCAAGCTGCAATTTGCAGGTTTGCTTTTGATCAGGTCTGATAAGCAAGCATCGGTTTCCAGGATGTCCAAATTATTTCTGTTGCATACAGTAATATTATTATAAATCTTGCAATCATTCCTCATACCATACATTACATTGTCACATAAAAGAATTTTTTTATACATTATTTTGTTTATGTATTTTCCAAATTTTATAGGTCTTATAAAAATTTTATTACATGCGTTTAAGTGTGTCATTGGGATACTTAATATATAAACAATTGAATTATGGTCAGATGCAATTTTTATTTATGCAAATTCAAAAGCTTGCTCTAAATTTACAAATGGTATGAAATCTTCATTAATAACCTCTTTTACAATATTTATTTCATTTGATGTAAGAATAAAAGAATTTACTACACCTACTTTCGCCCAATGCATGGCATGTTGGATATTAATTATTTCTTCCTTTATGGTATTTAGTTTGTATTTCAATAGTGTTGTGGATTGTTCTTTTGTGGAATTACTATTATTTTTTCTAAAGCTTTCTAATAGGCTGTTTGTCACATGTGTCAATTCCTTGATTTTTTCTATTGTCAATTTGTTAATCACTACTTGTTTATTGTTATTTCTCAAAACTCTGTTGGTTTTTTGTGTTAGGATCTCTAGATCATCATGGTCAGGGTTTCCCGCAATTCATTTCCACGCAGAACCAATAAAATTTAAAGATCTTTTTGTCTTTGGTTTTAGTCGGTCTAAGTAAGCTTGAAGTTCTGTCAGTTCGTGATTCAGTAAGGGGTGGAGAAAATGAGAAGGACCAATATCTTTCTGAAGGGTTTCTTTAAGATTGTCTATGAGTTTCTGGTATCCGTCTATTTCAATGATATGAATTAGTTTAAAAGTTCCTGTTTGTAATTTCGCCAGTCCGGAGTTCAGGGTTACTATTTGTGAGTTAGAGTAGTCCAAAATTTTAACGTCGGCCGAGAATTGTTACAGCAAGCATCATTTTGGAGCTGGTAGGGGGTGTGTCTTCCTTTTCTTTTTAGCAATACTTGGGTAACCTCTCTCTACACCAAGTTCTCCAAGCAGAACGTCCTTATTTTGCAGATGCCTGGGTTTGTGGGGTGAGTTTCTTCAGGATTCTCCTATTTTAAAGCCTGTTGGGTTTGTTTAGGGTTGTCCTTTCTTCTCTGCAGCCTATGGGGTGCGTTTGTTGGGAATATCCGTTTTGATGTAGCCTATGGGGTACGTTATCCTCGGATTATCCCGGAGAGTTGGGCGCCAGTTAATGTATTTTTAGTTTAGTTTTATAAAAAAAAAACATTTTTTTATTTTCACTTAATTTTATTTTATTTAAAAGCACATAATTAGAACTTAATTGCAAAGGTATAAATTTACAACTGAATTTAATTCTAGTTTTTAGTTCAAACGAAACATAAAATAAGATATTGGAAAATTGCATGGTAATCGTAATGACACGCGCTGTTTACTGTTTTGCAACTTTCATAAGTTGTTGACCTGTTTAACCGTCTGCGCTAGTGTCAGCATTTTGGTTAATTCGTTGAAATTTAATAATAAGGGAAATAAACTTTTTTTGTGTTAACATATATGTCTGTTTTACGTTTCACTTTAAATTTTGCTTATGTATTCACTGACCTTGGTTTTTTATTTGAAAGGCTATTTGAGTTTGCATCCAATGTAGTATATAATATATATTTATGCAAGTATGTATAACAACTTTATGGCTTGAGAAAAAAATTCATATAAAATGTGTTTGGAATGTGTGTTGGCATGTATTTATTTTTATATGAATGTGTAATAATGTAAATTAGAATTAATGGCAATGAATTGCTTTTATTTATTTATGTACATAGGTACATAAATACATAGGTATTTATATAGATTCACTGAACTTTTTATAAATATTTAACTTCTGCTTCGGCTATACTTATGTTGTACATAAGCCAGTTTCAAGTGGTATATTTTTTCACCTTTTAATCACTTTGTTTATTTATGAAAAACAATTTAATTTTTATTTTTGATAGGTTTGTACATATGTATATTTGTATGTGTATGTATGTATGATCATACTTTAATTTTGCTTTAAGCTCATACTAGAAATTAGTTACATATGTATGTATGTACCTATCTGAATTTATACCGGTGCATATATGTATGTACATAAGCCGTTATTTACTGTTCCCTTTCTAGGTATTTTTCTTGTAAGTACATATAAAAATTTATTACATAGAAAATTTTTTATTTGTTTTCTTGTAGATGTGAACCACCGTTACAACTTTTACAGATAGAAAATTCCGGTAGGTAAGTAGGTATATGTACACATTTTATTCCAATAGAAAGAACTTTTTTCTTTGTTGTTTTAAGTTGAAGTTTTATTTTCTAAAAGCTTAAAAATCTAATTGAACAGTATGTATTTATATCAATTTGAGCAACCGTTAGTCGCAGCTACTGCGATCGGCGATCACGCCACTTTTTCAAAAAGTTTATTTGCCAATCAGAACTGAGTTCTTTGTTTCGAAGAAGTCAATTATGATTACGCTGCAAAAAATGGTCCAAACTCATAAACAAAAACACTTACATTTATCAAAGGCTTAAATTACAAGTAAACAAAGCAATTATTAACAAATTCATTACTTCAAATAGCTTAAACTCATAAACAAGAAATATTCATAAACAATCACAAAACAATTTATATTACTACGGGATACTTGTGCATAATTACGTCGTTGGGTAAAACTCTCCCGGACGAAGATTGGTTCCCAATTTCTGAAGGAATTTTGGGAAACGATACAATTGTTTTATTTATTATTTTTTTTGATTTGAATTTAACAATTAAGTACCCGACAACTATAACTATTCCGACCATGATCACTATGTAAATTAATATATTAGTAGTTTTTTGATTGTATCTTAACTCATTTATATGTCTTATATTTTTAATATGTTGATACGTTAAATTCTCTAGTGTTAGCTCTTCATCAACGTTTATTTGTATCTCTTTAAACAAACCAGGTATTATTACATCTTTGCCATAAATCTTTCTGTCATACCATTTTCCAAAAATTTGTAGTTTACATTGTTCTATTTTTATAAGAAAGTGGCCAGTTAAGGTCACAGGTATCTCATTACATGTTTGATTTATAGTTACATTGTTCATATTTAAAGCAAAAATCAAATTTGAGCTTACTTCTTTTACATTTGTAGACGGATTTTTCCGATATGTACATTGCATTTTTTTATAATTCAATAGGTTTTCAATACAATTATCCCTTAACATCGTTAAATTTTTCTTGTGGTCTGTTTCAAAATATATAACATTATCTTTTGAGATGTACTTGTGCACTTTTTCACTTAATTCTAATTTGTTGTTATTGGGAATAGGTTGGATATATAAGATGTTATAAAATTCAGATGTTAATTGAGGAATTTGGACAATAAAAAGGATATTTCTTTCACTTGTTGCCACAGTTTTCCTCTAATATTTTTTAGTTTTTCAAAAGTTATGTCATGTTTCTCTATCTCTTCATCTGTTAGTATATTCTGACTCAAGAGTCCTAAGCTTGATGTCAAAAGTATTCCTTCGACTTTATCGATTATTTTCTCCAATTTTGATATTTGAAAAGAAATCTTTGTCTTTTGTATTTCTAGTTCGTCTCTTTCAGTCTGATTATTAATTGTCACATATTCTAAATACATTTTGTTTTCTTCCATTTCATATACCTTAGATAATTTGGCCAATTGTTCATCAAAATGCTGGTTTGTATGGATTTGACTATTAGACTGTTCAATTACGTTATGTGTGTTAGTTTCTATGATTTTCAATCTGTTTTCTATTTCTTGTCGATCTTCATCATCCATTGTTCCGTACAAGTATTTTAGTCCTGTCCCCATAATATTTATAAGTCCTCTTTTTTGTCTGTGTGGAATGAGCGTTCTTAGTGACGTTCTTAAATGATGTAGTTCTTGCTTTATATAATCATCATTTATTGTATTATTTTCTAGTTTATTTATATACTCTTCATATCTGGTAACATTGAACATATGAACAACAATGTTATATTCGTTTATAAGGTGCTTTTTACTAACAATAGTAAAACCGTTTCCCACACTTAGGTCTGTATACTCAATTTTCTGAGCATAAGTCGTTTGAAACATCATTGTCATCACCAGTGTCAACCAGAGCATTTTCCATAGACATGACATCAACACATTCGTCGGTAGGATCAACCAACACATCCATTGAGCTGAAAGTATTTTTTGATCGAATTAGCTGATCTTTATAAACATTTTGGTTCTCATTCAAATATCTTTTGTTGCTAATTTTTTTCAATATAACTTTTTCATGTCTTGCATCCGTTTTATGCGCTCTAAAGTCCCTTTTGAAGTCTTTATTCACTACTTGATCCTTTCGATTTCTATTAAGATATGCTAGATTTTTTATTTTCCTTGAATCAATTACTTCATGCATTCGCTCATTATCTGTAGAATTATCTGGAAAATGAATTTCTATTGGTTTTTTTCCAGTTGTTAAGTGAAGAGTATTGTTATAAACAAAATTTGCTTGAATGGGTAAATCTATGGTATAAATTATGTCAGATGTTTCTTCTCTCTTTCGCAGGATCCTTATATTTTCGTTAAGGCTACTATGAAATCTTTCAATATCTGAATTTCCTGTGTGACGATAAGGAGTAGTAAAATGATATTCTACGTTATTCTTTTCTAGAAAATCTCTAAAAAGACTTGAATTAAAACCAGGTTCATTGTCCATAATCAACTTTTCTGGCGTTCTCATCAAATTGAACAGTATAGTAAAGTGTTTTATAAAATTTAATGGGGTTCTTTCTTCAATTTTTGTTACAAGGGCATACTTAGAGAATTTATCAATCATGGTTATGTATGCATTTTTTGTATCCAAAAACCATATATCAGTATGGTAAATTTTATATGGACCAGCAGGAGTTTCTGTTTTCTCAAAAGGAAGTTTAATGGGATTTCTTTCTATTTTATAATTACAAATCTCACAATTATTTATAACCCTTGCAATTTCTTTTCTTAAGTTTGGATAATAATATTTCCCTTTCAATTCCAAATATGTTTTGTCTATACCAGGATGGTTATTTTCAAATTTATGGTGTCTCATTATGACTTCCAACAATTTCTCCTTTCCCAGATTCTCCAGCAGTGTGTAAGTTCTATATATCTTAAACTTTTTTATATTTTTCAATTTAATCACATGATTCTGAATCATGGCATATAATTCTTCAATATCACAATATATTACTAAATTTTCTTCTTCTTCGATTATCTTAAATATTTTCTCCAATATTGCTTTATAATCACTTGATCCGACTCCAAATCTGAACAATTTTTTATTGAATTGTGTTTTCTCATCAAACGAATCTTTTTCTTGTTTTTCGATTAATATTTGCTTTCTTGCAAACTGCAATGGACTTTCTGTTATCTGAATGTGATCCAGTTCATCATCCTGAGCGCTGTGTACAGTTGACACTATAGAATCTCGTTTCGTTCTTATTTTCTTTTTAGCAGTTCTAAGTTGAACATTTTTCCTTTCTACAATTTTAAAATTTAATTTTTCATTCCTATGTTTCCGCAAAGAATGTCTCTTTAGACACACCTTGCTTTCAAACACACCATTACAAAGCTGGCATTGAAAAACCGTATCACCATGCTTGTTTCTTACATGTTGATTCAAAACCTCTTTTCTTTTATAAGATTTTTGGCATTCATTGCATTCAAACAAATTCAATTCTGCACTCTTGTCTATTCTTGACAATGCATCTGCGACTTTATTTTCTTTACCCTGTATATGGTTTATATCAAACTCATATTCGTTGAGCTTAATTTTCCATCGTATCATCTTTGAATTTGGTTCCTTTAAACTGGATAACCAAATTAGAGGTTTATGATCCGTATGTAGCTTAAATTTTCTTCCATACAAATAATGTCTGAATTGGCCACAAGCCCAAACGACTGCAAGGAGTTCTTTTTCTATTACACTGTAATTGATTTCATGTTTATTAAGTGTTCTCGAAGCAAAAGCTATAGGGCCATTATCTTGAGACAGCACAGCACCCAATGCGAAGTTGCTAGCGTCTGTGGTAAGTATAAATGCTCTTTGGAAATCGGGATACCTCAATACAATATCTGAAGTCAGTATTTTACGTAACCTTTCAAAAGACTCTCTATAATCGGTGTCATTTTCGTTGATCTGCCCGTTTTTCTTGAGTCTCAAGGTGAGAGGTTTAGCTATTTTAGCATAATCGGGGATGAATTTTCGGTAATATCCACTTAATCCCAAAAATACTTGAAGTTGTTTCAAAGTCCTCGGAATAGGAAAATTTCTTATGCACTCTATTTTACTAGGGTCTGCCCTTATTCCTTCCGCTGTTACAATGTGTCCAAGAAAATTAGTCTCCGATTTCAAAAACTCACTTTTGTTTAGTGATACTTTTAAATTGGCACCCCTCAATGTCTGTAATATTTTTTTTAAATTACACATATGTTCTTGAAGGGAAGTACCAAAGATCAATATGTCATCCATATAGATAACACATATTTTATTAATATAACTTTTAAGTACATTATTCATCATTCTTTGAAACGTTGCTGGGGCATTTTTCAATCCAAATGGCATACGTTTGAATTCATAGTGCCCATCATTAGTAGGAAACGCAGTTTTTTGCTGATCATTTTCCTCAACTTCTATTTGGTAAAATCCTTTTGTCAAATCCAATGTAGAAAAATAGTTCGCCCGTCCTAGCTTATCTAGTACGTCGTCAATAATAGGTATAGGATATTTATCTTCCCTGGTTACAGCATTCAATTTTCTAAAATCTATAACTATTCTCCATTCTTTATTTCCTAATTTGTCCATTTTCTTGGGAACCACCCATATTGGCGAATTAGAGAGTGAGTCACTTGGAGTGATTATACCCTGCTCTAACATTTCAGTTATTTGTTTTTTAACTTCTTCTCTATGAATCTGTGGATATCTATATGACTTTGTGTAAAGTGGTCTGTCATTGTTAGTAGGAATTCTGTGCTTAACTTCATTCGTAAAGGTCAAATCGTCACCTTTTTTATAAAATATATCTGAAAACTCCTTTAGCAGATTTTTAACTTCAATTCTTTCTTCTTTGTTTAAATGCTCTAATCGCAATTGTTCATTCATTCCCAATTCATCTATATGATGTAATTCGGGTAGATTTTGTATTAATTCTAAGTCACACTCTTGATCATCCTCCCCTTGTCCCTCAAGATACAAAGGAAGTTTTTGTTGATTTATTATAATGCTTTGCTCTTTATAATCTATTATGGCATTATTTTCTTTTAATAATGCAGATCCAAATATTCCATCAAACACTGGATGGAAATTACATATTTTAAACAACTCATCTTTTTTAAGATCTATCTGCAAACTATTCTTGGAAACCTTAGCTTCCTCTTTTATCACCAGAAATCCTGCTGCTGTTTTTATTTTCACTGGTTGTGTTAATTTAATTATTATATCCTTTGGACAATGATTTTTCCTAATAATATTCTCAGTAGAGCTTGTATCTATTAAAATTCTTGTTCTATTTTTTCCTCGTTTGAATAAAACATAGGGCAATCCAAATTCGGTGGATCTCCCTTCGTGAAGGCTGCTTGTTGAAAATTTTCAGGTTTTTGCCTGTTATTTATATAATTATTTTGCCTACGTGTCTGTCCACTTATATCCATCGGTTCCGGTCTTATATGTTCGTTTTGTCCGAAAAAATTGTTTCCTCTGGGGTAAAAACCATTCGGTCGAATGAAATTATTATTCTTTTTCTGATAACTTGGATTAATTTTTGGAATTTGAGGATTGGAAGGCATTTGGAAATCTTTCCTATTATTATATGTTGGCACATTATTGAATTTTCCTTTAACATTTATTTTTTCAATTAAATTTGCCTGTCCCAGCTCGTGAAGCGCTACTTCAAGTGAAGCTGGTTTCAGGGCACAGAGCACTGTTCTTAAGTTTAAAGGTAGCTTATTTATAAATACTTTTAATGCTACTTTATTATTATGCTCGATTTCTGACGAGCTTCCGTCTAATTTATGTCTCTGATTAAGCAGGGACAACTTTGCTTGTATAAAATTATAAAATTGTAATACGTCACCCCGATATTGGGCGCTTCTTAGTTCCTCATACAAATTTTCAGCTGAGGATAAACCTCCAAAATTCAGTTCTAATAAATTTTTTATCTCCACCCATCTGGAGAGGTGTGGATGAATTTCTAAGACTACTTTGGCTTTACCTTTTATTTTTCCTTTTATAATAGCTAAGAACATCCGTTGTGAATTAGGACTATACTCATCCATTGAAGCCACGACATTGTCAATGCTTTCCAAGAACGGGTAGAGTTCCTCCTTCCTTCCATCGAAATCTTGAACTAGGCTCAGGAACTTCAGGGGATCAATATCTTTTCCCGCCATTTGATGCGGCTGTTGTTGTTGCTGTTGTTGCTGCTGAATTTGTGCTTCTTGTTGTAACTGCTGTAGCTGTTGTTGTTCCATTGCCGATGACATTTCCCTATTGCTGGAAAATATTTCTCTCCTTTTTAGAGATCTGAAATATTTCTTATCCACTTTGCTGTTTTGTTTTTAAAAAATTCTGGGAATAGTCTTTATCCTTTTTCATAAGACGCTTATTTTTCTTTTTCGTAGATTACTTTTTTACCCTTTTTCGTAGGATAGTTTTGTAGGATACTTTTTCACTCTTTTTCATAGAATACAAAATATCACTTTTTATAGAATAATTTTTTGTCCTTTTTCGTAGGATATATATTTTTTTTATTCTTTTATGTGTAGGACTCTGGAGGGACTCGTAAGTTTTTCAGAGCTATCCTTTTCGTAGGATCTTTTTATTCGGATAGATAATTTATTTATCTATCCTACCGACTGCGCCAATTTTATTCCAATAGAAAGAAATTTTATCTTTGGTGTTTTAAGTTGAAGTTTTATTTTCTAAAAGCTTAAAAATCTAATTGAACAGTATGTATTTATATCAATTTGAGCAACCGTTAGTCGCAGCTACTGCGATCGGCGATCACGCCACTTCTTCAAAAAGTTTATTTGCCAATCAGTTCTTTGTTTCGAAGAAGTCAATTATGATTACGCTGCAAAAAATGGTCCAAACTCATAAACAAAAACACTTACATTTATCAATAAAATCGCTTTATTATAAAATCGCTTAAATTACAAGTAAACAAAGCAATTATTAACAAATTCATTACTTCAAATAGCTTAAACTCATAAACAAGAAATATTCATAAACAATCACAAAACAATTTATATTACTACGGGATACTTGTGCATAATTACGTCGTTGGGTAAAACTTACATACATACATTTATTTCAAATAATCATACCCATATATACATATATGTACATACACAAGCATGTACTTTTCGACACAACACTTTATACACTTTTTTATACCCTTTACCAAAAAATGGTAAAAGGGTATACATATATAGGTTTGTCATTCCGTTTGTAATTTCTACAATATTAATAAGAGACACATAAAGTATATATATTCTGGATCCTTATGCATAGGGAAGACGAACAAGCGATGTCCGTCTGTCTGTACGTGAAATCGGTTTTCCCAAGCTCCCAGAAGAGCTAGAGATTTTGTTCTTGGACTGGTGTGTCAGAAATTTTCCTAAAAATTTTGCTATTAAAAATCAGCAAAATCGAGCAGACGGTTTCAGAGCTGGAAAACTCAAACTCAATTTACCCATTGAAAATAACTACCGAAAACAAGTTTGTATTACTTTTTTATTAAATTAACTTATTTTATACTTCTGTATATCTGTAGGCTATTTTCTCAGGAACGGTAAAAGCTACGGGTCTGAAATTTGGACAGTGTATGTAGAACTTTGGTCGCTACAACAACAAATATATAAAAGCTAAAAATTAAAGGGTGTTCCAAAATGAGCGACGAAAACTTTTGAAATCCCATTTAATATACATACAATTGTATGTATGTATGTACATATGTATGTTGACACTTGAAATTTGTAAAATTAGTGTATTTTTATATAGGCTACAACAATTAACACTAAAATTAAAAAAATTTAAATTAAAGGGTGGTCCATCAGTTAATGAAATTTTGACTATGTAATTTTGACAAATTGCTCTATCTTGGAAACTGTAAGAGTTAAACTCTTGAAATTTTCAAAAACGGTCAAACTAAAAAATCCAAAAATTATAAAATCGCCAAAAATTTAAAAAAAAATCGCCAAAACAAAAAAAAACGCCAAAATGAAAAAAAAAACGCTAAAATGAAAAAAAAAATCCAAAAACCGAAAAAAATCGCCAAAACAAAAAAATGCTTATGTGAACAAAAATCGCCCAAAATAAAAAAAAAATCGCCTAAATGAAAAAAATCGCCAAAATCAAAAAAAATCGCCAAAACGAAAATAAATTGCCAAAATTAAAAAAACGCCATAAACCGAAATAAAATCGACAAATCAAAAACAAAAATGCATATATGAAAAAAAATCGCAAAAAATTAAAAGAAATCGCTTATATGAAAAAAAATCGGCAAAATCAAAAAAAAAGTAAAAACGAAAAAAAGCGCCAAAATTAGAAAAACGCCAATAACCGAAAAAAATCGCCAAAACGAGAAAAAAGTGTCAAAACAAAAAAAAATTCCCACAATGACAAAAATCCGCAAAAATCGCCAAAACAAAAAAAATGCTTATATGAACATAAATCGTTAAAAATTAAAAAAAAATCGCCTAAATGAAAAAAAATCGCCAAAATCAAAAAAAAATTGCCGAAACGAAAATAAATCGCCAAAATTAAAAAATAAAACGCCAAAAACCGGAAAAAATCGCCAAAACAAAAAAAATTTTCTATATGAAAAAAAATCGTCAAAAAGTTAAAAAAAATCGCTTAAATGAAAAAAAAACGGCAAAATCATAAAATCTGCCAAACGAAAAAAATCGCCAAAATTAAAAAACGTCAAAAACCGAAAAAAATCGCCATAACGAGAAAAAACTGTCAAAACTAAAAAATTGCCAAAAAGAATTAAAAACGCCAAAAATCGAAAAAAATCACCAAAACAAAAACAAATTGCCTATATGAAAAAATCGCCAAAAAATAAAATAATCGCCTAAATGAAAAAAATTTTCAAAATCAAAAAAATTGCCAGAGCGGAAAAAAATCGCCAAAAACCGAAAAAAATCGCCAAAACTAGAAAAAAGTGTCAAAACTAAAAAAATTGTCACAAAAAAATAAAAAAAAAATTAAATATATAAAAAATAAAAAAATCGCCTAAATGAAAAAAATCATAAAAATCAAAAAAATCGCCAGAACGAAAAAAATCGCCAAAATTAAAAAAAATGCCAAAAACCGAAAAAATCGCCAAAACCAAAAAAAATTGCATATATAAAAAAAATCGCCAAAAATTTAAAAAGCACGAAATTAAACATAATGTCAAAAACCTAAAAATTGCACTAGAAAAAAAGTATGCATTTTTTCACAAAATTAATGTTTACCTACATATCTCTGTGCTTATGTATGTATCTCTATACTACATAAGCGCACTTTGGCAAAGGGTATATAAGATTCGGCACAGCCGAATATAGCACTCTTACTTGTTTTCTTTTTGAATATATTTTAGAATAAATATTTAGTTTTGTTATTTTTATGTATGTAGGTATGCACCATAAATAAATTTTCAGTGTTTTGTTACTTACTGCTTTCACTTCATATACTGTACTGCTTATAAAATTTTTCTGTGTTTATGCATTACCTCATTTTTTTTGGCTCTTATGTTTTTTTCTTTTCTTGATTGAGAAAATATTCCTTTTTAAGCTGATTCGTTGATGGTTTTCTGGATACTTGACGGTGAGAGGACCATGAATAATCTTGGGATTATTGCTTTTGAATCTCCCTTTACGATTTTGCAGAGGGTAGCGGGGGAATTCTATTTATATCCTCGTTGAGCAATCTAAAGGGAATATTTTTATTATCATCACTCCGAGAGTCGTGATCATAATTATTGGGGTTATGGGAAAATAAAAGAAACAACAATTAGTAACTTTTATTTTTTCTTTAAGGGTTTGGTTGAGATTGGATGCTCACCTTTATTACTTGAGAAATTAATACACAAGCAGGTATTTCACTTCAACAGATTTTTTATAAGTTTACACTTCGATGGCAAAAAGGTAAGTATATTAAGATACAATTCAAAGGGATCAACAAAGGTAAGTATATTTATTTTTTAGGTAAACTTCGGGTTTTAATAACCGATTCAAGGAGAAGCTACAATATATTTTTGTAGTGCAAGTTATTTAAGTGTTGACACTTTATAATTCATGGAGGGCAAACTTATAACTTTAAACATTTCAAATATATATAAAAAAAACTTAATAAAAAATATGAATTTATACTTAATTTTGTCCAACTAGTTTGGACAAAGATATATAAGTTTTTGACTCTACTGTATTTCAAAATCTATGGAAAACTGCATCTATAGTAGTGGAATTATTAGTTATGAAGGTTTGTGGAGAATTGCTCATATGCAAGTGGAAAACGACAAATAAAAATTTTGATAAAGCTTGAGACTGTGGGTTTGCAAAATTTTTATTAAAATCTCCGCCCAGAATAATTGGCATGAGATGGCGATTGATAACCAATTGTCGTGCACCAGCTAATAATATAAATTCTTTAAAAAGACTGCTATATATCTTTTAAGCAAATATTTGACATTTAAAACGCTCTTTTATTTAAAGTATATATATTATTTATTTTATATTTTTAACTTTTTAACAAAATTATCCCCACTGGCACACTATTACCAGGAAAACCAGAAATATACCCCAAAAAAAGAGTTTTATGCGCATTCAATATGCACTAAAAACTTCGAAATATGCACTGAAAACTCAAAAAATATGCTCTCAAAGATAACATAAATTGGATTATTTGGATATGAAAATCTAATTTTAATTCAGCAACTCAGTAAAATTTGCATATAAAACAAGACAAAAATAAAATAAACAGAAGAACAAATAAATAAAAAAATTAATTAAGAACAAATTTTTAACTTTTACTTCAAACGCGATCGCGATATCAGATTTAAAACTTTGGAACTGTATTTTTGTTATTGCAATTAACAAAAACTATTCGCTTAGCTTTTTAAATAAAAATCGCCGCCGGTCACATCTAAATAAACTTTTATACATTGAAAATTTCCTTTTTCAACCTCAACTGTGTAATCGGGGCAGCGTTCGTCACAATTACCAAACCAAGTTTTCAGATGTTAAAACACATGTTACACCTGTTTAAGTTGAAATTGGGAATATTCAAATTAATAGTATTTGTTCCAGTATTAAAATTTAGCAGAAAAAATTGGAAATGGACGATTTAAAATTTTTTAAATTTCTTGTTTCGGTTTTCTTACACAAGACTGTTTACAAGTGAGGGAAAATTAAAAAATTTAAAATCGTTAATTTTAAATTTGTTCTTCTAAATTCTTCTTCTTCTATTAATTAGTATATTCTAAATTTCAACCTAAATACGTGTAGCAGGTGTTTTTACATCAGAACTCACAAGAAAACGCGTTAAATGAATTCGGAAGCCAGAACATACACAATGGCCTTTTTTAAGCCTAAATTAATAATGGTAGCAAAATATTGGTTGCCGTTACTACTGTTTCTTTCACTACAATATGAAATTTTGACGGAAAAAGTTGAAATTTTTACCAAACAATCTTTTTTAATTATTAAAATTTTTTTTAGAAAGTACCAAAATATGCCCTAAACACTCCAATATGCTCTAAAAATTCGAAAAATGCTCAAAATATGCGTGTTAGACTGAAGTATGCAAAAACATGCTTTAAAGGATAAAATATGCAAAAATATTCACTAACAAATCGATGCCAGAATTCATAAAAAGTTCTGAAACGGGTAAATATCTTAATCTTAATTCCAAATTGATATATCAAACAAGAAAAAACATGCAATTACATATTTGTGGTTTCCCTGACTATTACACTTCACAGGCAATTTCTATTAAAATTAACTCCTGAGGGTACGCTCTAAAATTCGGATGAGTTATTTTTATGCAGCTGTTTGTTCTTGTCAGCGTTACCGTTGTAAAATTTCAAAAAGTGGCACAAAAAGGGAATTGAAAAAAATTGTGGCATCGAAAAGGGAAATCTGCTTATTTTTAAAAACATCAAGAATATAAATCAGGTTTTGCATATCTTAAGACTAAAAAAATACTATTTTTAAGATAAAATAAAGCCACAAAATATAAAAATAATTCACATAATCTGTGCTTATAATAATATATTACTTGAATCTTCTGAAGATACTAAATATATATTTTTAATGCTTTCTTAGCATTGGCACTTATTTACAAAAAAAAAATAACTCAGCTTATTTACTTTAGAGAAAATGTATTTTATTTATATATTTTAATTAAATTTTTTTAAATATATCTGAATATTGAATTCTCAAGAAACAGGCACAAGACAATTCTGTAAATTTTTTGTACATTGCATTTTTTAATTAACAGAAAAAGATAGATTTGAAAATTTTTAATAGTTATTAAATTCTTATTTTTTGAAACTGTATGTTATCTGTACTTTTGAATAGGTTCATCATTTGGAATCCAGTCTTCCAAATCACTTTACTACAAACTTAAAGAAGATAACACGGTATGAAATGTTTCAACTTTCAGTCCGTTAGATAATTTATTTTCTAGTGATGACAATTTAGAAAAGGAACCGCTCAGCGGGAACAAAGCAAAGATATGTATATAAAGCAAATGTATATAACTTTGGCTAAAAATTTTTATCAAAGCAATTTGAGAACGCTCTTACAAATACATCAAGTCCATTTATTATATTACAAAAAACGGAAACAATTTAATAAATACTGGGTCTAAATAAATACTTAAATACAATCGGTCTTTTAGCGCTTCGCAAATTTTTTGCAGTATATAAATGTTTAATAGTGACCTTTTTTTAATCAGGAATAATTTCTTAATCGGGCTTAGGTTCAGTATTTTTTATTATAATGAAATGAAATATTTTTAGTAATTAATGTGATAAGAAAAGAAAAAATAAACTAGACTTTTTAGGTGGGGGAAGCGCATTTTTCTGTGCAGCCATGAACCTAATGAAGCACACATGTTTATCTACTTGGGCAGAGATTGTTATTAATATCAGCTATTTAAATTGTATTTTTAATGAAATATAATATGAGAAAGGATAGTGTATACAATTATTGATTTACCTTTGTTAAATACATTTGTAAGTATCACTATTAATTTTCTATTTTCCCGATTAAGAAATTATTCCAGATTAAAATTTACTATAGTTCAACGAAATTTTTTTAATATATGTACATTGTATATACCGACATATGTTAATATGTATGTAATTATATTTACATACTCATATGAACATAATCAAGCCTGGGCATATTAATTATTCGAAAGATATGCATAAGCTAAACACGCATCACAAGAAAAACAAAGCCTTATAAGCTTGCTTACAAGCCAATATATTAAAACAGCATAACATATATTAATAAGACCGATAGTAGGAAAAAGTACATCTTCATTCAGTAAAAAGTATTAAAAAGAGGGTAAAATTAGAAAATGTATCAAATTTGGGTGCAATTTGTTAGTGTAGCACAATAGTATCCAATCAGTCGAAAATGTGGCAAATTGCTACTTTAGTAGCACCAACGGTAACGCTGCTTTTTGTTGGTATGATTATGCCCTAGCGTATAGATGTTGTTACACATCAAAAACTGCACATTTCATGCTTCCAGAACTGGTGGCATAATAATAGAAATTTTTAAATTTCGTTTCATAAACTGTCCATTAGTTTACTTTTTATACCCTTTACCAAAAAATGGTAAAAGGGTATATATAGGTTTGTCATTCCGTTTGTAATTTCTACAATATTAATAAGGGACACATAAAGTATATATATTCTGGATCCTTATGCATAGGGAAGACGAACAAGCGATGTCCGTCTGTCCGTCTGTCTGTACGTGTACGGTTTTCCCAAGCTCCCAGAAGAGCTAGAGACCTCGTTCTTGAACTGGTGTGTCAGAAATTTTCCGAAAAATTTTGCTATTGAAAATCAGCAATATCGGACAGACGGTTTCAGAGCTGGAAAGCTTAAACTCTATTTTCCCAGAGAAAATAACTACCGAAAACAAGTTTTTATTACTTTTTTATTAAATTAACTTATTTTATACTTCGGTATGAATAAAATTGGTATTTATAATAAAAAAAAACTATTAAAATTTAACAAAAATAAAAAAACCTTTCCAGGGTTAGAAAACTTTAAGTTTTTTTCTAATAATTAAACATATTTCATGTTTTAGTAAGAAGGCTATTTTCTCAGGAACAGTAAAAGCTACGGGTCTGAAATTTGGACAGTATATGTAGAACTTTCGTCGCTACAACAACAAATATATAAAAGCTAAAAATTAAAGGGTGTTCCAAAATGAGCGACGAAAACTTTTAAAATCCCATGTAATATACATACAATTGTATGTATGTATGTACATATGTATATTGACACTTGAAATTTGTAAAATTAGTGTATTTTTATATAGGCTACAACAATTAACACTAAAATTAAAAAAAATTTAATTAAAGGGTGGTCCATCAGTTAATGAAATTTTGACTATGTATTTTGACAAATTGCTATATCTGGGAAACTGTAAGAGTTAAACTCTTGAAATTTTCAAAAACGGCCAAACTAAAAAATCCGAAAATTATAAAATCGGCAAAAATTTAAAAAAATCGCCAAAAAAAAAATCGCCAAAATGAAAAAAAAAACGTTAAAATTTAAAAAAACGCCAAAAACCGAAAAAAATCGCTCAAACGAGAAAAACGTGTCAAAACTAAAAATAAATTTCCACAATGACAAAAAAACGCCAAAAATCGCCAAAACAAAAAAATGCTTATATGAACAAAACTCGCCAAAAATTAAAAAAAATCGCCAAAATCAAAAAAAAATCGCCAAAACGAAAATAAATCGCCAAAATTAAAAAAAAACGCCAAACACCGAAAAAAATCGCCAAAACAAAAAAAAAATTGCCTATATGAAAAAAAATCGCCAAAAATTAAAAAAATCGCTTATATGAAAAAAAAATCGGCAAAATCAAAAAAAAATCGCCAAAACGAAAAAAAAATCGCCAAACACCGAAAAAAATCGCCAAGACGAGAAAAAAGTGTCAAAACAAAAAAAATTCCCACAATGACAAAAATCCGCAATAATCGCCATAACAAAAAAAATTCTTATATGAACATAAATCGCCAAAAATTAAAAAAAAATCGCCTAAATGAAAAACAAATCGCCAAAATCAAAAAAACGCCAAAAGGAAAATAAATCGCCAAAATTAAAAACTCCAAAAAGCGAAAAAAAATCGCCAAAAATTAAAAAAAAAAATCGCCTAAATGAAAAAAAATCGCCAAAATCAAAATAAATCGCCAAAACAAAATAAATGGTCAAAATTAAAAAAACGCCAAACAACGAAAAAAAACGCCAAGACGAGAAAAAAGTGTCAAAACAAAAAAATTCCCACAATGACAAAAATCCGCAAAAATCGCCAAAACAAAAAAATTCTTATATGAGTATAAATCGCCAAAAACTAAAAAAAAATCGCCATAATGAAAAAAATCACCAAAATCAAAAAAACGCCAAAAGGAAAATAAATCGCCAAAATTAAAAACACCAAAAAGCGAAAAAATCGCCAAAACAAAAAAAAATTGCCTATATGAAAAAAAATCACCAAATATTAAAAAAAAAATCGCCAAACACTGAAAAAAATCGCCAAGACGAGAAAAAAGTGTCAAAACAAAAAAATTCCCACAGTTACAAAAATCCGCAAAAATCGCCAAAACAAAAAAAAATTCTTATATGAGCATAAATAGCCAAAAATTAAAAAAAAATAGCCTAAATGAAAAAAAATCGCCAAAATCAAAAAAACGCCAAAAGGAAAATAAATCGCCAAAAACCGAAAAAAATCGCCAAAACAAAAAAAATTGCCTAGTTGCAAAAAAATCGCCAAAAATTAAAAAAATCGCTGATATGAAAAAAATCGTCAAAATAAAAAAAATCCGCCAAAACGAAAGAAAATCGCCAAAATTAAAAAAACGCCAAAAATTGAAAAAATCCCCAAAACAAAAAATATAAGTGCCTATATGAAAAAAAAAATCGCTAAAAAGTTAAAAATTGTCAAAATCAAAAAAATTGCCAGAAGGAAAAAAACTCGCCAAAATTCAAAAAAACGCCAAAAACCGAAAAAAATCGCCAAAACGAGAAAAAAAGTGTCAAAACTAAAAAAATTGCAACAAAAATATATAAAGAAAATATAAAAAAATCGCCTAAATGAAAAAAATCGTCCAAATCAAAAAAAATCGCCAGAACGAAAAAATCGCCATAATCAAAAAAAAAACGCCAAAAACCGAAAAAAATCGCCAAAACCAAAAAAAATTGCCTATATGAAAAAAAATCGCCAAAACTAAAAAAATCAGCACACTAAAATTAATCGCCAACATTTAAAAAGCACAAAATTAAACATAATGCCAAAAACCTAAAAATTGCACTAGAGAAAAAAGTATGCATTTTTTCACAAAATTATAATGTACCTACATATCTCTGTGCTTATGTATGTATCTCTATACTGCATAAACGCACTTTGGTAAAGGGTACATAAGATTCGGCACAGCCGAATATAGCACTCTTACTTGTTTATTTTAATTTTATTGCGGGATAATTTGTAATGTTTCATGCAAAAGCTGTAGCTGTATAATATATGATAAATACTAATATAATGTAAAGATATTTGAGATCACTGTTTAAAAGCCTTCTTATAAAAGAAAACACTTATGGCCTATTTCCCATCTGCGAAAGAAAACGTTCGACTTACAATTTATATTGAAAACAAAAACAAATTTTCATATTTTATTGTTGTTTTCAATATAAATTGTAAGTCGAACGTTTTCTTTCGCAGGTGGGAAATAGGCCATTATTCACATTCAATCGCTTAAAATCGAAACGTCTACGAACCTGCGAAAGAGTTAGTTTATGGGAAAAGATTAGCGGTATTATGCAGAATGAAAAACTGGCATAAAGTTAGCATAAGTGGCAAAATTTAAGATCGTTTTAAGGAGTTTTGACATAAATTTTACATTAACAATAACGGTAGAGTTTAATAGTAATAATACGCCAATTTCTAATGCCAAATTTAATGGAGGAACTCTAAAATCTTTTTTAAATATAAAAATTTTTTTAGAAAGTACCAAAATATGCCCTAAACACTCCAATATGCTCTAAAAATTCGAAAAATGCTCAAAATATGCGTGTTAGACTGAAGTATGCAAAAACATGCTTTAAAGGATAAAATATGCAAAAATATTCACTAACAAATCGATGCCAGAATTCATAAAAAGTTCTGAAACGGGTAAATATCTTAATCTTAATTCCAAATTGATATATCAAACAAGAAAAAACATGCAATTACATACTTGTGGTTTCCCTGACTATTACACTTCACAGGCAATTTCTATTAAAATTAACTCCTGAGGGTATGCTCTAAAATTCGGATGAGTTATTTTTATGCAGCTGTTTGTTCTTGTCAGCGTTATCGTTGTAAAATTTCAAAAAGTGGCACAAAAAGGGAATTTAAAAAAAAGGTGGCATCGAAAAGGGATTTTAAGAAAATAAGGGGCAACTTTAAAAACAAGAAAAATTAAAGCAAATCTGCTTATTTTTAAAAACATCACGAATATAAATCAGGTTTTGCATATCTTAAGACTAAAAAAATACTATTTTTAAGATAAAATAAAGCCACAAAATATAAAAATAATTCACATAATCTGTGCTTATAATAATATATTACTTGAATCTTCTGAAGATACTAAATATATATTTTTAATGCTTTCTTAGCATTGGCACTTATTTACAAAAAAAAAAATAACTTAGCTTATTTACTTTAGAGAAAATGTATTTTATTTATATATTTTAATTAAATTTTTTTAAATATATCTGAATATTGAATTCTCAAGAAACAGGCACAAGACAATTCTGTAAATTTTTTGTACATTGCATTTTTTAATTAACAGAAAAAGATAGATTTGAAAATTTTTAATAGTTATTAAATTCTTATTTTTTGAAACTGTATGTTATCTGTACTTTTGAATAGGTTCATCATTTGGAATCCAGTCTTCCAAATCACTTTACTACAAACTTAAAGAAGATAACACGGTATGAAATGTTTCAACTTTCAGTCCGTTAGATAATTTATTTTCTAGTGATGACAATTTAGAAAAGGAACCGCTCAGCGGGAACAAAGCAAAGATATGTATATAAAGCAAATGTATATAGCTTTGGCTAAAAATTTTTATTAAAGCAATTTGAGAACGCTCTTACAAATACATCAAGTCCATTTATTATATTACAAAAAACGGAAACAATTTAATAAATACTGGGTCTAAATAAATACTTAAATACAATCGGTCTTTTAGCGCTTCGCAAATTTTTTGCAGTATATAAATGTTTAATAGTGACCTTTTTTTAATCAGGAATAATTTCTTAATCGGGCTTAGGTTCAGTATTTTTTATTATAATGAAATGAAATATTTTTAGTAATTGATGTGATAAGAAAAGAAAAAATAAACTAGACTTTTTAGGTGGGGGAAGCGCATTTTTCTGTGCAGCCATGAACCTAATGAAGCACACATGTTTATCTACTTGGGCAGAGATTGTTATTAATATCAGCTATTTAAATTGTATTTTTAATGAAATATAATATGAGAAAGGATAGTGTATACAATTATTGATTTACCTTTGTTAAATACATTTGTAAGTATCACTATTAATTTTCTATTTTCCCGATTAAGAAATTATTCCAGATTAAAATTTACTATAGTTCAACGAAATTTTTTTAATATATGTACATTGTATATACCGACATATGTTAATATGTATGTAATTATATTTACATACTCATATGAACATAATCAAGCCTGGGCATATTAATTATTCGAAAGATATGCATAAGCTAAACACGCATCACAAGAAAAACAAAGCCTTATAAGCTTGCTTACAAGCCAATATATTAAAACAGCATAACATATATTAATAAGACCGATAGTAGGAAAAAGTACATCTTCATTCAGTAAAAAGTATTAAAAAGAGGGTAAAATTAGAAAATGTATCAAATTTGGGTGCATTTTGTTAGTGTAGCACAATAGTATCCAAGCAGTCGAAAATGTGGCAAATTGCTACTTTAGTAGCACCAACGGTAACGCTGCTTTTTGTTGGTATGATTATGCCCTAGCGTATAGATGTTGTTACACATCAAAAACTGCACATTTCATGCTTCCAGAACTGGTGGCATAATAATAGAAATTTTTAAATTTCGTTTCATAAACTGTCCATTAGTTTACTTTTTATACCCTTTACCAAAAAATGGTAAAAGGGTATATATAGGTTTGTCATTCCGTTTGTAATTTCTACAATATTAATAAGGGACACATAAAGTATATATATTCTGGATCCTTATGCATAGGGAAGACGAACAAGCGATGTCCGTCTGTCCGTCTGTCTGTACGTGTACGGTTTTCCCAAGCTCCCAGAAGAGCTAGAGACCTCGTTCTTGAACTGGTGTGTCAGAAATTTTCCGAAAAATTTTGCTATTGAAAATCAGCAATATCGGACAGACGGTTTCAGAGCTGGAAAGCTTAAACTCTATTTTCCCAGAGAAAATAACTACCGAAAACAAGTTTTTATTACTTTTTTATTAAATTAACTTATTTTATACTTCGGTATGAATAAAATTGGTATTTATAATAAAAAAAACTATTAAAATTTAACAAAAATAAAAAAACCTTTCCAGGGTTAGAAAACTTTAAGTTTTTTTCTAATAATTAAACATATTTCATGTTTTAGGAAGAAGGCTATTTTCTCAGGAACAGTAAAAGCTACGGGTCTGAAATTTGGACAGTGTATGTAGAACTTTCGTCGCTACAACAACAAATATATAAAAGCTAAAAATTAAAGGGTGTTCCAAAATGAGCGACGAAAACTTTTAAAATCCCATGTAATATACATACAATTGTATGTATGTATGTACATATGTATATTGACACTTGAAATTTGTAAAATTAGTGTATTTTTATATAGGCTACAACAATTAACACTAAAATTAAAAAAATTTTAATTAAAGGGTGGTCCATCAGTTAATGAAATTTTGACTATGTATTTTGACAAATTGCTATATCTGGGAAACTGTAAGAGTTAAACTCTTGAAATTTTCAAAAACGGCCAAACTAAAAAATCCGAAAATTATAAAATCGGCAAAAATTTAAAAAAATCGCCAAAATGAAAAAAAACGTTAAAATTTTAAAAAAACGCCAAAAACCGAAAAAAATCGCTCAAACGAGAAAAACGTGTCAAAACTAAAAATAAATTTCCACAATGACAAAAAAACGCCAAAAATCGCCAAAACAAAAAAATGCTTATATGAACAAAACTCGCCAAAAATTAAAAAAAATCGCCAAAATCAAAAAAAAAATCGCCAAAACGAAAATAAATCGCCAAAATTAAAAAAAAACGCCAAACACCGAAAAAAATCGCCAAAACAAAAAAAAATTGCCTATATGAAAAAAAATCGCCAATAATTAAAAAAATCGCTTATATGAAAAAAAATCGGCAAAATCAAAAAAAAATCGCCAAAACGAAAAAAAATCGCCAAACACCGAAAAAAATCGCCTAAATGAAAAACAAATCGCCAAAATCAAAAAAACGCCAAAAGGAAAATAAATCGCCAAAATTAAAAACTCCAAAAAGCGAAAAAAAACGCCAAAAATTAAAAAAAAATCGCCTAAATGAAAAAAAATCGCCAAAATCAAAATAAATCGCCAAAACAAAATAAATGGTCAAAATTAAAAAAACGCCAAACAACGAAAAAAATCGCCAAGACGAGAAAAAAGTGTCAAAACAAAAAAATTCCCACAATGACAAAAATCCGCAAAAATCGCCAAAACAAAAAAAATTCTTATATGAGTATAAATCGCCAAAAACTAAAAAAAAATCGCCATAATGAAAAAAATCACCAAAATCAAAAAAACGCCAAAAGGAAAATAAATCGCCAAAATTAAAAACACCAAAAAGCGAAAAAAATCGCCAAAACAAAAAAAAATTGCCTATATGAAAAAAAATCACCAAAAATTAAAAAAAAAAATCGCCAAACACTGAAAAAAATCGCCAAGACGAGAAAAAAGTGTCAAAACAAAAAAAATCCCACAGTTACAAAAATCCGCAAAAATCGCCAAAACAAAAAAAAAATTCTTATATGAGAATAAATAGCCAAAAATTAAAAAAAAAATAGCCTAAATGAAAAAAAATCGCCAAAATCAAAAAAACGCCAAAAGGAAAATAAATCGCCAAAAACCGAAAAAAATCGCCAAAACAAAAAAAATTGCCTAGTTGCAAAAAAATCGCCAAAAATTAAAAAAATCGCTGATATGAAAAAAATCGTCAAAATAAAAAAAATCCGCCAAAACGAAAGAAAATCGCCAAAATTAAAAAAACGCCAAAAATTGAAAAAATCCCCAAAACAAAAAAAATAAGTGCCTATATGAAAAAAAAATCGCTAAAAAGTTAAAAATTGTCAAAATCAAAAAAATTGCCAGAAGGAAAAAAACTCGCCAAAATTCAAAAAAACGCCAAAAACCGAAAAAAATCGCCAAAACGAGAAAAAAAGTGTCAAAACTAAAAAAATTGCAACAAAAATATATAAAAAAAATATAAAAAAATCGCCTAAATGAAAAAAATCGTCCAAATCAAAAAAAATCGCCAGAACGAAAAAATCGCCATAATCAAAAAAAAAAACGCCAAATCCCGAAAAAAATCGCCAAAACCAAAAAAAATTGCCTATATGAAAAAAAATCGCCAAAACTAAAAAAATCAGCACACTAAAATTAATCGCCAACATTTAAAAAGCACAAAATTAAACATAATGCCAAAAACCTAAAAATTGCACTAGAGAAAAAAGTATGCATTTTTTCACAAAATTATAATGTACCTACATATCTCTGTGCTTATGTATGTATCTCTATACTGCATAAACGCACTTTGGTAAAGGGTACATAAGATTCGGCACAGCCGAATATAGCACTCTTACTTGTTTATTTTAATTTTATTGCGGGATAATTTGTAATGTTTCATGCAAAAGCTGTAGCTGTATAATATATGATAAATACTAATATAATGTAAAGATATTTGAGATCACTGTTTAAAAGCCTTCTTATAAAAGAAAACACTTATGGCCTATTTCCCATCTGCGAAAGAAAACGTTCGACTTACAATTTATATTGAAAACAAAAACAAATTTTCATATTTTATTGTTGTTTTCAATATAAATTGTAAGTCGAACGTTTTCTTTCGCAGGTGGGAAATAGGCCATTATTCACATTCAATCGCTTAAAATCGAAACGTCTACGAACCTGAGAAAGAGTTAGTTTATGGGAAAAGATTAGCGGTATTATGCAGAATGAAAAACTGGCATAAAGTTAGCATAAGTGGCAAAATTTAAGATCGTTTTAAGGAGTTTTGACATAAATTTTACATTAACAATAACGGTAGAGTTTAATAGTAATAATACGCCAATTTCTAATGCCAAATTTAATGGAGGAACTCTAAAATCTTTTTTAAATATAAAATTTTTTTTAGAAAGTACCAAAATGTGCCCTAAACACTCCAATATGCTCTAAAAATTCGAAAAATCCTCAAAATATGCTTGTTAGACTGAAGTATGCAAAAACATGCTTTAAAGGATAAAATATGCAAAAATATTCACTAACAAATCGATGCCAGAATTCATAAAAAGTTCTGAAACGGGTAAATATCTTAATCTTAATTCCAAATTGATATATCAAACAAGAAAAAACATGCAATTACATACTTGTGGTTTCCCTGACTATTACACTTCACAGGCAATTTCTATTAAAATTAACTCCTGAGGGTATGCTCTAAAATTCGGATGAGTTATTTTTATGCAGCTGTTTGTTCTTGTCAGCGTTATCGTTGTAAAATTTCAAAAAGTGGCACAAAAAGCGAATTTAAAAAAAAGGTGGCATCGAAAAGGGATTTTAAGAAAATAAGGGGCAACTTTAAAAACAAGAAAAATTAAAGCAAATCTGCTTATTTTTAAAAACATCACGAATATAAATTAGGTTTTGCATATCTTAAGACTAAAAAATACTATTTTTAAGATAAAATAAAGCCACAAAATATAAAAATAATTCACATAATCTGTGCTTATAATAATATATTACTTGAATCTTCTGAAGATACTAAATATATATTTTTAATGCTTTCTTAGCATTGGCACTTATTTACAAAAAAAAAATAACTCAGCTTATTTACTTTAGAGAAAATGTATTTTATTTATATATTTTAATTAATTTTTTTTAAATATATCTGAATATTGAATTCTCAAGAAACAGGCACAAGACAATTCTGTAAATTTTTTGTACATTGCATTTTTTAATTAACAGAAAAAGATAGATCTGAAAATTTTTAATAGTTATTAAATTCTTATTTTTTGAAACTGTATGTTATCTGTACTTTTGAATAGGTTCATCATTTGGAATCCAGTCTTCCAAATCACTTTACTACAAACTTAAAGAAGATAACACGGTATGAAATGTTTCAACTTTCAGTCCGTTAGATAATTTATTTTCTAGTGATGACAATTTAGAAAAGGAACCGCTCAGCGGGAACAAAGCAAAGATATGTATATAAAGCAAATGTATATAACTTTGGCTAAAAATTTTTATCAAAGCAATTTGAGAACGCTCTTACAAATACATCAAGTCCATTTATTATATTACAAAAAACGGAAACAATTTAATAAATACTGGGTCTAAATAAATACTTAAATACAATCGGTCTTTTAGCGCTTCGCAAATTTTTTGCAGTATATAAATGTTTAATAGTGACCTTTTTTTAATCAGGAATAATTTCTTAATCGGGCTTAGGTTCAGTATTTTTTATTATAATGAAATGAAATATTTTTAGTAATTAATGTGATAAGAAAAGAAAAAATAAACTAGACTTTTTAGGTGGGGGAAGCGCATTTTTCTGTGCAGCCATGAACCTAATGAAGCACACATGTTTATCTACTTGGGCAGAGATTGTTATTAATATCAGCTATTTAAATTGTATTTTTAATGAAATATAATATGAGAAAGGATAGTGTATACAATTATTGATTTACCTTTGTTAAATACATTTGTAAGTATCACTATTAATTTTCTATTTTCCCGATTAAGAAATTATTCCAGATTAAAATTTACTATAGTTCAACGAAATTTTTTTAATATATGTACATTGTATATACCGACATATGTTAATATGTATGTAATTATATTTACATACTCATATGAACATAATCAAGCCTGGGCATATTAATTATTCGAAAGATATGCATAAGCTAAACACGCATCACAAGAAAAACAAAGCCTTATAAGCTTGCTTACAAGCCAATATATTAAAACAGCATAACATATATTAATAAGACCGATAGTAGGAAAAAGTACATCTTCATTCAGTAAAAAGTATTAAAAAGAGGGTAAAATTAGAAAATGTATCAAATTTGGGTGCATTTTGTTAGTGTAGCACAATAGTATCCAAGCAGTCGAAAATGTGGCAAATTGCTACTTTAGTAGCACCAACGGTAACGCTGCTTTTTGTTGGTATGATTATGCCCTAGCGTATAGATGTTGTTACACATCAAAAACTGCACATTTCATGCTTCCAGAACTGGTGGCATAATAATAGAAATTTTTAAATTTCGTTTCATAAACTGTCCATTAGTTTACTTTTTATACCCTTTACCAAAAAATGGTAAAAGGGTATATATAGGTTTGTCATTCCGTTTGTAATTTCTACAATATTAATAAGGGACACATAAAGTATATATATTCTGGATCCTTATGCATAGGGAAGACGAACAAGCGATGTCCGTCTGTCCGTCTGTCTGTACGTGTACGGTTTTCCCAAGCTCCCAGAAGAGCTAGAGACCTCGTTCTTGAACTGGTGTGTCAGAAATTTTCCGAAAAATTTTGCTATTGAAAATCAGCAATATCGGACAGACGGTTTCAGAGCTGGAAAGCTTAAACTCTATTTTCCCAGAGAAAATAACTACCGAAAACAAGTTTTTATTACTTTTTTATTAAATTAACTTATTTTATACTTCGGTATGAATAAAATTGGTATTTATAATAAAAAAAACTATTAAAATTTAACAAAAATAAAAAAACCTTTCCAGGGTTAGAAAACTTTAAGTTTTTTTCTAATAATTAAACATATTTCATGTTTTAGGAAGAAGGCTATTTTCTCAGGAACAGTAAAAGCTACGGGTCTGAAATTTGGACAGTGTATGTAGAACTTTCGTCGCTACAACAACAAATATATAAAAGCTAAAAATTAAAGGGTGTTCCAAAATGAGCGACGAAAACTTTTAAAATCCCATGTAATATACATACAATTGTATGTATGTATGTACATATGTATATTGACACTTGAAATTTGTAAAATTAGTGTATTTTTATATAGGCTACAACAATTAACACTAAAATTAAAAAAATTTTAATTAAAGGGTGGTCCATCAGTTAATGAAATTTTGACTATGTATTTTGACAAATTGCTATATCTGGGAAACTGTAAGAGTTAAACTCTTGAAATTTTCAAAAACGGCCAAACTAAAAAATCCGAAAATTATAAAATCGGCAAAAATTTAAAAAAATCGCCAAAATGAAAAAAAACGTTAAAATTTAAAAAAAACGCCAAAAACCGAAAAAAATCGCTCAAACGAGAAAAACGTGTCAAAACTAAAAATAAATTTCCACAATGACAAAAAAACGCCAAAAATCGCCAAAACAAAAAAATGCTTATATGAACAAAACTCGCCAAAAATTAAAAAAAATCGCCAAAATCAAAAAAAAAATCGCCAAAACGAAAATAAATCGCCAAAATTAAAAAAAAACGCCAAACACCGAAAAAAATCGCCAAAACAAAAAAAAAATTGCCTATATGAAAAAAAATCGCCAAAAATTAAAAAAATCGCTTATATGAAAAAAAAATCGGCAAAATCAAAAAAAAATCGCCAAAACGAAAAAAAATCGCCAAACACCGAAAAAAATCGCCAAGACGAGAAAAAAGTGTCAAAACAAAAAAAATTCCCACAATGACAAAAATCCGCAATAATCGCCATAACAAAAAAAATTCTTATATGAACATAAATCGCCAAAAATTAAAAAAAAATCGCCTAAATGAAAAACAAATCGCCAAAATCAAAAAAACGCCAAAAGGAAAATAAATCGCCAAAATTAAAAACTCCAAAAAGCGAAAAAAAATCGCCAAAAATTAAAAAAAAAAATCGCCTAAATGAAAAAAAATCGCCAAAATCAAAATAAATCGCCAAAACAAAATAAATGGTCAAAATTAAAAAAACGCCAAACAACGAAAAAAAACGCCAAGACGAGAAAAAAGTGTCAAAACAAAAAAATTCCCACAATGACAAAAATCCGCAAAAATCGCCAAAACAAAAAAATTCTTATATGAGTATAAATCGCCAAAAACTAAAAAAAAATCGCCATAATGAAAAAAATCACCAAAATCAAAAAAACGCCAAAAGGAAAATAAATCGCCAAAATTAAAAACACCAAAAAGCGAAAAAAATCGCCAAAACAAAAAAAAATTGCCTATATGAAAAAAAATCACCAAAAATTAAAAAAAAAAATCGCCAAACACTGAAAAAAATCGCTCAAACGAGAAAAACGTGTCAAAACTAAAAATAAATTTTCACAATGACAAAAAAAACGCCAAAAATCGCCAAAACAAAAAAATTCTTATATGAACAAAACTCGCCAAAAATTAAAAAAAATCGCCAAAATCAAAAAAAAATCGCCAAAATTAAAAAAAAAAACGCCAAACACCGAAAAAAATCGCCAAAACAAAAAAAAACTTGCCTATATGAAAAAAATCGCCAAAAATTAAAAAAATCGCTTATATGAAAAAAAAATCGGCAAAATCAAAAAAAATCGCCAAAACGAACAAAAATCGTCAAGCACCGAAAAAAATCGCCAAGACGAGAAAAAAGTGTCAAAACAAAAAAAATTCCCACAATGACAAAAATGCGCAAAAATCGCCAAAACAAAAAAAAATTCTTATATGAACATAAATCGCCAAAAATTAAAAAAAAATCGCCTAAATGAAAAAAAATCGTCAAAATCAAAAAAACGCCAAAAGGAAAATAAATCGCCATAATTAAAAACGCCAAAAACCGAAAAAAATCGCTCGCCAAAACCAAAAAAATTGCCTAGATGAAAAAAAACCGCCAAAAATTAAAAAAATCGCTGAAATGAAGAAAAATCGTCAAAATAAAAAAAATCCGCCAAAACGAAAGAAAATCGACAAAATTAAAAAAAACGCCAAAAATTGAAAAAATCCCCAAAACAAAAAAAATAAGTGCCTATATGAAAAAAAAAATCGCTAAAAAGTTAAAAATTGTCAAAATCAAAAAAATTGCCAGAAGGAAAAAAACTCGCCAAAATTCAAAAAAAACGCCAAAAACCGAAAAAAATCGCCAAAACGAGAAAAAAAGTGTCAAAACTAAAAAAATTGCAACAAAAATATATAAAAAAAATATATAAAATATAAAAAAATCGCCTAAATGAAAAAAATCGTCCAAATCAAAAAAAATCGCCAGAACGAAAAAATCGCCATAATCAAAAAAAAAACGCCAAAAACCGAAAAAAATCGGCAAAACCAAAAAAAATTGCCTATATGAAAAAAAATCGCCAAAACTAAAAAAATCAGCACACTAAAATTAATCGCCAACATTTAAAAAGCACAAAATTAAACATAATGCCAAAAACCTAAAAATTGCACTAGAGAAAAAAGTATGCATTTTTTCACAAAATTATAATGTACCTACATATCTCTGTGCTTATGTATGTATCTCTATACTGCATAAACGCACTTTGGTAAAGGGTACATAAGATTCGGCACAGCCGAATATAGCACTCTTACTTGTTTATTTTAATTTTATTGCGGGATAATTTGTAATGTTTCATGCAAAAGCTGTAGCTGTATAATATATGATAAATACTAATATAATGTAAAGATATTTGAGATCACTGTTTAAAAGCCTTCTTATAAAAGAAAACACTTATGGCCTATTTCCCATCTGCGAAAGAAAACGTTCGACTTACAATTTATATTGAAAACAAAAACAAATTTTCATATTTTATTGTTGTTTTCAATATAAATTGTAAGTCGAACGTTTTCTTTCGCAGGTGGGAAATAGGCCATTATTCACATTCAATCGCTTAAAATCGAAACGTCTACGAACCTGAGAAAGAGTTAGTTTATGGGAAAAGATTAGCGGTATTATGCAGAATGAAAAACTGGCATAAAGTTAGCATAAGTGGCAAAATTTAAGATCGTTTTAAGGAGTTTTGACATAAATTTTACATTAACAATAACGGTAGTGTTTAATAGTAATAATACGCCATTTTCTAATGCCAAATTTAATGGAGGAACTCATTACACCTAGTTAAATTTCGTCACTTATTGTATATTCATACAAATTTTTCATTTTGCATAAGGCTGTAATTAATTCAAAAACCAACTCAAATGAAAAATAGATTAAAATTTATCTACGGTTAACCTTTAATTTGAGGATATTTTTTTAGGCAAATCTTGCCGAGTTTGCTTTAAACTTTAATTTTTGTTTCTGATAATTTTAAAAAATTTATATTTTATAACATAGAAATATCTGACGCAGTGTTTATTTTCATTGCGAATTTCTTTAACCACTAATTGTAGTGGTCAAATTAAAGCTGTGTTTCTCATCCTCATCTTGTTTTTCAACAATTGGCAGGCGCATGGCTTCAGTACTAGCGATACCGCTTTCTTCTAAAGGCCTTTTGTTGGTTGGCGTTGCTGTAATGATGTCAGTGTCTACAGTGTTGTAAGAAGCATCGGTAATCAAACTATTTCTATTAGAGTTACTTGGTGTGTTAGGATGTTGCGATTCAATCAAAGGCAGCGTAGATGGTCGTATTTTTATGAAAGGAAAGTTTGATTGACTTTCAAACTGCGGCGTGTGAACAGCTACAATTTCTGTTTGGGTAGCAGCAGAATCTTTCTTATCTATTGTGTTTGTATTGCTGGCGGCAGAATTTGTGGCGTTAAAAGTATTTTTTGATGTCGTCGATAAAGCTTCAGCTACACCTGCAGTTAAAAGACGTTTGACATTTTCTTGCGGCAAGTTACAAAACAATGTAAGGCAATTTAATATATCTCTCATAGATCCTTGTAACTGTTGGACCTAAAAATAAAAAAATTATTTTTTATTCATATTTATTTACATTACGGTTTTACATTTTAATCCCCGACCAAAAAAGGGGTGTTATAAGTTTGTAGTGTGTGTCTGTGTATCATGTCCACGTACAGACTAAATGGCTGAACCGATTTTGATTTAGTTTTTTCTGTTTAAAAAGTGACTTGAGTGCCCCTGTGGCTGAGTGGTAGCGATGCTATCCTCTCAGTCCAGAGGTCGTGGGTTCGATTCCCACCATAGACTCTGGGTGTTTTCTGCAGACAAGGTAATCGGTTTGCGGGTTGTGTTTGTGTTTGTAAAAAAAAAAAAAAAACTTGATCGAGAAGGTTCTTATCTATGTTTTACGAAAATCAGTCCAGCCATTTAGAAGATATCACATATTTTTAGATATATCGGGGATTTTTAAAATTTTGAATTTTTGTTAATAAATAATTTACCTGATTCGTAAGCATGGTACACGTTTTGGCCAAATCATGCACTACTGTAGTTGAACTATTATCAAGGCTGAAAGTATTTTGATTCGATGTTGTTAAACTGGTGCTCTCTGTATTTTGAAAATCGATTGTCGCGCTAGTGTTTGTGGGCGTTGAATGTTGCATAGAGGAGACCTTTTTCCATAATGCGTTAATAGCCTGCATTTGCAATTGTTGGATTTTGCGCTCATTTTCTAATTGAGCTTTGGTCATCTCCATATCTTTCGTCAATTTGCTAAAAACAGATATAGAGAAAAATAAACTTAAACAATTTTTTTTGACATGCTAGTGTTTGAATATATCGAAAAGGGGTGGTTTTATTAAAATTTTCGTTTTCCGGCAGAGAGCAAACTGTAATTTGATCGTGAGTACTAAAGTCCATTTTTTACTTATCTAGGTACCAAGATTGCTATTTTAGCACTTTTAGATTTAGCACTTTTTTTTCTTTTAGCACTAAAGATTTTGAAAATAATACTAGTGCACTTTCTTTAAACTATTTAGCATTTTTTGCACTTTTTTATTTCATTAAATTCATAAATTTTCCACAGATAATTTCTTAATACAAATTTCGATCCAATTAATATTATATGTTATTATACATACATATGTATATATCTGTGGCAAAAAGGAAAAAGCGCTTAAGTCGAGGTAAGCTAATTTTGAGTTAATAGTACCTCCGTAATCTGCATACTCGAAAGTACTCCTGGTCAAAATCTCAATTAATTTGTATTATTGTGTGTCAGGAAGTTATAGCAATATGATGTGCGACTTATATTTTTTAGACTTTGAATCTCATTTGGAATAATAGCTTAATTTAGGTTATACATACTTTGGTATATTTCAACTTAAATGTATTACTTGTAGTGTGTAGAACGATGTTTACTTAAAAAAATAAAGGTTAACAGATAATTTCCCAACTTAACTGCAAAAGAAATACTTTTCTGAAAATCGACTTGAACGCTTAAAATCAAGTGCTCTCCCGCAAAACGGTAAAATATGACTTAAGTAAGCACTTATTCCTTATTGCCACATATATTATATAATTGAACCGCTCTGAGATGCAAATATGGGTAAAAATATATTAAAGTACATACACTATTTGAAATACTAAATTAACAAAAATTGTTTTAAGTTTTATTCTTTTTAAGAGCTTATATTGTTAATAAAGTTATTGTATATCTGTCAATTAAATCGGTTCATCTTATTTATATATATGTAGCACTCTTAAAGATTTTTCCCTTCTTGGTATTCCAGTTGCAGCTTGATTCAAAATTAATAAATTAAATATATCAAGCGGCCTATACATAAAATATTATTGCATATGTTATTATTTACATCGTTTGGGTTACGTAAAAAAGGTCAAATCTCGCACAATTTAGACAACACCATAATCTATATTATTGTCCGTTTGACCTATACTATGGAATGATTGACACAAATCATTCAAAAAATGTGGCGAAATTTTTTTATAGTAAAAAACTCAACATAATACTATATATAATTTTGCTAAAACATTACATGATATACTTAATTAAATTTTCTTTGTTAATGAAAAAATGTTTCGTGCAACTTATGGATATGATATACACGTTAGCGATGATATGGAATACAAAAAGTTCACAATTTCATTGCAAGTGTATCGGCCGCTTAAGAAATTAGAGAAACTAAAAATTTAGCACTTTGTTGTGTGTGCTGTAGAACATTTTAGCACTTTTATTTCTACAATCTAGCACTTTTCCTCTTACAACTTATGGCAACACTGCTAGGTACACAGTTATGCACCAGCCTGAGTTCCGCACTATGCAAACAGCGTGTATATTATTACACGAACCAATGACAGCTGATTGTGGTAGTCTCCTGAGCTACTGAGACATGAAAGTGCATATGTGCACTTCCAGAGAAAAGTCGACCATGACGGAAAAATTCAAGGTTCACCAACGGATTTGTTTTCTTGTATTATAAATGAGAAATACTTAATATTAATTAAATATAAGAGTTCTAAGCTTTCCTTAGTTGTGATCACGACATAATGGGCTACAAATTTTCTCGTTTTGGTAAGTTTTATGGCTCGGTTATGGATGGCAACCGAACTTCAGTTGCCGAATTAACTAGCAACGCAACTGAAAATAAAATTGGTATTATGTATGTCAACTTCCTATAGTTACCAAAAGATAAGAAATACAAGTACTTAAAACAAAATCATTAAGTAAAAGTGCTTAGAACAATACTTATCTTAAAAATTATTAGCTAAGTGGAATTAATGGCTGATGAAGAGAACGAAATGCAATATGTTGAATCTATTAGACAGCCCAAACAATCTCTTTTTTTAACTTTAAATCATATTTTCTTTAAATATGCAAAGAAGAAACTCACAAAGAAAAATAATATAGCACTAAATTTTTTCACTTACTATACAGCAACTACAAATTTGTGGCTGCCAATATTGCAACTGAAATTACCAGCTGTTAGTTGCCATCCGTAATAAAATTTCGGCAACTAGCAACTGTGCAATTGCACAGTAATACTTTTATTGCAAAGTTTTTGATCGAACAACAACTAATCATAGACATGTAAATAACAGACTCTGTTTATTATTACTCAAATCGAGTTACAAAGTATTATTATTAAATAAAGGTTCTTTACAATATATCTAACTGATATTAGTGATGACTTGCAAAATTGATCTGGTAATGTTTTAGTTAAAAAGGTACTAATATTGTCGCGTACGAGTTGTAGTAAAAGGGAAGTGAATAGTAATAGAATAGAATTCATGGGAATGATCACCATCTCATCCATCTTCTTAACTGCTAAATTAGGAACACTGAAATGGTTGCGGTTGTGATTTGACTCTTTCTGATATTCGCAACATGGGATTTATTTCATGACTTACATTCTGTTCCTGTGGAGCACTGGTCATGGTTTTCTCTTGACTACACCTTTTTAAGTTTAAACTGAGAAAATACAAATTAATATTGAGAGAATTCAAATTGATATCAAGAAAACCAAATTGATATTGCGAAAGTACTAATTTATATTGAGAAATCCAATTACAAATTGATATTGAGAATTCCAAATTGATATTGAGAACAATCAAATTGATATTGAGAAATCTAAATTAATATTGAGAGAACACAAATTGATATCGAGAGATCCAAATTGATATTGAGAAAAACCAAAATAAAATAGAGAAAATCCAAATTCATATTCAGAATTTTTGGGACAATGTACATTAAAACGGAAAAATTTGAATTATGTAAAATTTGCTATTTTTTTCGATCCTTTACTATTATGTATGTTAAACATAGTTATTATTCGCAGTAGTGCATATTACATACAAACATACCTACATCAGATTTTTTTTACCCGACTGCTAAGAAGGGTTGTCTTTTTCGAGAGAAATAGCAACACATCAAAAAACTTTTTCACCAAACCTATCGAGTGGGGTATCAAAATAAAGAGAATTAAAAGGAAATTACAATGCATAAGTTTTTAACCACCTGCCATCAATGGTTGTATTTTAGCGCACTCAAGTGTTCTTAAAGTAACAAATAAATTAAAAAGATAAAAAAATCCGACTCACAAAAATAGCTGAAAAGGAAAAAACAAGTTCAGTAGTGCGTAACATAGTGACTTTTACATCGGGATCCACTATTAAGAAGATTTGAAGATATGGGCCCATACTCATAGTTATAAACAAAGTATACTTTAAGAATGTAAAACCAGTATTACCATACATAATACTGGTTTTAAATTCTAAAAGTATACTTTGTTTTGACTATGAGTATGAGCCATGGTTTTTCATGCTTCCTGGCTGTAAAACTCACTATGTTCTGCAATAAAAGTATGTATTAATTTATGTCTTATTTTAAAATTGAGATTTCTCAATATAAATTTGGATTTTCTCAATTTCATTTTGGTTTTTCTCAATATAAATTTTTATCTGTCGATATCAATTTGTGTTCTCTCAATATCAATTTAGATTTCTCAATATCAGTTTGTAATTTCTCAATACGAATTTGGAATTCTCAATATCAATTTATATTTTCTCAATATCAATTGGGATTTCTCGTTATCAATTTCAATTCTCTCAATATAAATTTTTATATCTCAATATCAATTTGATTTTTCCCAATATCAATTTGAATATCTCATTATCAATTTGAATTCTCTCAATATCAACTTGCATTTCTCAATATTAATTTGGATTTCCCAATATTAATTCGTATTTTCTCAATATCAATTTGGATTTCTCAATATTATTTTGAAATTCTCATTATCAATTTGTATTCATTCAATATCAGTTTTGATTTCTCGTTATCAATTGGAATTAATTATCTTAATATCAATTTGGATTTCTCATTATCAAATTGTTGTTTCGCAATAGCAATTTGAATTTCTCGATATAAATTAGTATTTTCCCAATATCAATTTACATTTCTCGATATCAAATTGAATTCTCTCAATATCAATTTGGAATTCTCATTATGAGTTTGTATTTTCTCAATTACAAGTTAAAAAGGTGTTCATTTGTGGTGTCTGAAACTGTTTGTTCTGACCCTCTTTCAGCTACCGCATTTTCGGGTATTTTGACCGCTTCATTTCTACGTTACTGATTACCATTTGTATCTTCTATTATAAACGATCTGTGATGAACTTTGCTTTTTATCGTTGCCGGGTTCCACTTGATTTATTGGTTTCTACGCACAAGCACTGCATCGCCTTCATTAAATTGACGTAATTCATCTCTAGCACCACGGTCTGCATACCGTTTCTGCCGAGCTCTCTCTTCTTGTAAATTATCACTGAATTTGATAAGATGAGATGAAATTAACTTTTCTTTCGCTATTGGCAAGGTACCACGTATTTCTTGACCAAGAAGTCGCTGTGATGGCGATCCTAAATTTCCCCTATGTATATTTATATAATTTAAAAGACCCAAATAAGGATCGCTGTTGTCGTAATGACTTTTTCAAAATACTTTTTGTCAGCTTTTTCTGCTAATCCGTTGCCACTGAGATGATATGCTGAACTTGTGCAATGGGTAAATTCAGAACTGGAAAATTGTGGACCATCATCGGTCTTCAATTTAAGTGGTGGCACAAATGTCGAAAATATTTCTTTAAAAAATTCAGTTACTCTTTTAGAAGTTATTTCCTATAGTTTCGAACATTTTAGAAAACCAGAATAACTGTCTATGAATACAATGTAATCATTACACCGCGTTACAAAAACGAACTTTTTTTCTGTCCTATGAGCCAAATATAATTTTTCGGAAAGGGGAGAAAAAATAAAAATACACGTGTTTTGGCGATTTTCATGTACACGTCAGATATATACATTTAAAAAAAAATTGATTTTTATCAATTCTCTGATTTTTTTTGAAATTTTTTTTCTTTTTTCAGCATTACTTGAAGGGACTTCAATTTTTACATTACGTGTACATGAAAATCGCCGATATACGTGTATTTAAATTTTTTCTCCCCTTTCCGAAAAAGTATATTTGGTTCATAGGACAGAATGTGTGTAACGCGGTGTTATTGTTAAAATGAAATAGGTCAGCTGCGCCAATATCAAGCCCATGCTTTGGAATTCCTTTCTCTCCAATTTTAATATTTATATTGTTACGCTGATATACCTGACAAGCTGCACATTTCTTAATGAAGTCAAAAATATCCTCACTCATGCGTTGCCAAAACACTGACTATCTGGGGACTCAAACGCATTTGCTATAACTGAAATGGCCGCTATGTATACTTTTTAAATAACTCTGTCGTAAACTTACAGGAACGAGGAATTTTGCAGATTTGAAAATAATTCCATCCTTACTCACAGATAATTCTTCTCTAAAGTAGGAATATGCTTTAATTTCCTTAGGCAACATTTTCTTGACAGGTGGCCATGCATTTTTAATAACCTTACTAAGTATTAAAAGCGATTGGTTAGTTTGCGTATGATTTCTCAGTTTTCACGTTCTTTTTCAGAAATAGACAATATTGTCTGAACTTCGAGGGTTTCTTATTATTCGTTATTTTCTTCGTTTGCCAACACGACTTAATGGATCTGCTAAGTACATTTTCGCTCCCGGTTTGTACACAATAAGTTTATCATATATTAGCAAACTTAATCTGACTCTCTGCACTCCCGGCGGGCACGCGTGAAGAGACTTGTTGAAAATATATTATAAGGGTTTATGTGTTGCCAGAAAACGATGCAGAGAGAATGCTAAATCTGTAAACACATTCTGCTAAAATGTTCTACAGAAGAAAAGTACAATGCCAGATTTAAATAAAAAAAATTTATTGAAATAGTTTTGAATTTCATGTTTATACAAACTTATTATTTACTGGAGAGTAGGCAATAATTGTGTAAAAGCTTGTAACGACACGTTCTTCCGCTTGTAGCTGGGATAGCTTAGTCGCGTCCAGAGTCGGTACATAAATAAAAAACAGCACGATTTAAGGCTTACATTCGTAAACTCGTTTATTTATTCAATAAAGTAAAATAATTAAGAGTAACAATGACTTTCGTCTTTTTAGACACAGCGGTCAGCCAACGACTGCTTGGTTCTCCCGTAGGTGTGGGCACTCTGGGGAATTATACAATTCCTCGCCAAAACACGTCATACGCTATGGGATGACCACCACGATCGTATTCCTACACCAGAGATAGTTTAAGGGAATTATACAATTCCTCACCCAAACGTCTTCTCTTGTTTGTTGGTCACGGCTTGCCACACAATTTTTGTACGGAACGAATTCTTAGCCTCCTAAATCAGTCAACACGTAATTAAATCAACCACTTCAGGGTATTATACAATTCTTCACCAAAGCAGCCTTTAGTGTATCGAGGAAAACAACAACTAGAAACCAACTCAGGGAATTATACAATTCCTCAGCAAGACAGCTTTTAGTGTATAATGCACTAATAGCAGTTGATGCTGAGTGTAAGAATTATTTTGGGGAATTAAACAATTCCTCACAAAACTAGCTCTTACCTACAGGTCCTCTGCCAACCGACTGATCATTTGCTTTACAATGTTGCTGCCTTTATGCTAGGAACACAACTGGGACGAACGACGAATTTTTCGGTGCGAACTTTCGTCAGAAAAATAAAACACATTCGTGCATATGAAAATGAACACAACACCGCCGTACAACGAAATTCGTCGAGCGTGACCATGATACAATTATACTAGGTACATGCAGAACTACAACAAAATTACAACACCAAAAAACACATGTATTTTGTTGGTATAAACAAACCCCAAATTGTCGGAAACAACTGTCTTTTGTTTATAAAAATAACAATTACAGGGTAACTAAAGTACAATTGCAGACGCGGCATTCCTGCATGATTATAGTTATTCAGTGTTGCCAATATGGGTGTAGTTAGACAGTGTGTAATTTCTACTCACATGTGTAGGCGATGTAATTGAATTCTTGTATAATATGTGTGTAATTCTACTTTGGGTTCTATTTTTATTTATTATTGTTTTAATTTTAACCTACACAAAAGATGTGTAGTGTAATTTTCTTCAATGTGTAATTGGAGACACAGCCATGTTTAAATTCATTGGCAACACTGTAATCATTTTGCTTACACACATACATTAACATTTTTGCAGCTTGTAAACAAAGTTTGACAACTAGGTGCAATGTATACAGTGACAGGCTGGGCTTGTGCATGTACCTAGTATAATTGTATCATGAGCGTGACGAACTCTGAGATAGATTTATCTCTATTTTGTACGCCAACGAACGACGAAAAAACAAAATTGAGAGAAAATTCTCTCTCTCTCTCTCTCACAGTTTTTGTACACACAACCAGCGTTGTCATGATACAACATGGAGTTTTTAATTTTGGCGATTTATTTTCCTTTTGGCGTTTTTTTGATTTTGGCGATTTGTTTTTCATTTAGGCGATTTTTTTTTTTAATTTTTGGCGATTTATGTTCATATAAGAATTTTTTTTGTTATGGCGATTATTGCGGATTTTTGTCATTGTGGGAATTTTTTTTGTTTTGACACTTTTTTCTCGTCTTGGCGATTTTTTTCGGTGTTTGGCGATTTTTTTTCGTTTTGGCGATTTTTTTTTGATTTTGCAGATTTTTTTTCATATAAGCGATTTTTTTAATTATTGGCGATTTTTTTTCATATAGGCAATTTTTTTTTGTTTTGGCGATTTTTTTTCGGTGTTTGGCGTTTTTTTTTAATTTTGGCGATTTATTTTCGTTTTGGCGATTTTTTTTTTTATTTTGGCGATTTTTTTTAATTTTTGGCGAGTTTTGTTCATATAAGCATTTTTTTGTTTTGGCGATTTTTGGCGTTTTTTTGTCATTGTGGAAATTTATTTTTAGTTTTGACACGTTTTTCTCGTTTGAGCGATTTTTTTTGGTTTTTGGCGTTTTTTTTAAATTTTAACGTTTTTTTTTTCATTTTGGCGATTTTTTTTTTGGCGATTTTTTTAAATTTTTGCCGATTTTATAATTTTCGGATTTTTTAGTTTGGCCGTTTTTGAAAATTTCAAGAGTTTAACTCTTACAGTTTCCCAGATATAGCAATTTGTCAAAATACATAGTCAAAATTTCATTAACTGATGGACCACCCTTTAATTAAAATTTTTTTAATTTTAGTGTTAATTGTTGTAGCCTATATAAAAATACACTAATTTTACAAATTTCAAGTGTCAATATACATATGTACATACATACATACAATTGTATGTATATTACATGGGATTTTAAAAGTTTTCGTCGCTCATTTTGGAACACCCTTTAATTTTTAGCTTTTATATATTTGTTGTTGTAGCGACCAAAGTTCTACATACACTGTCCAAATTTCAGACCCGTAGCTTTTACTGTTCCTGAGAAAATAGCCTTCTTCCTAAAACATGAAATATGTTTAATTATTAGAAAAAAACTTAAAGTTTTCTAACCCTGGAAAGGTTTTTTTATTTTTGTTAAATTTTAATAGTTTTTTTTATTATAAATACCAATTTTATTCATACCGAAGTATAAAATAAGTTAATTTAATAAAAAAGTAATAAAAACTTGTTTTCGGTAGTTATTTTCTCTGGGAAAATAGAGTTTAAGCTTTCCAGCTCTGAAACCGTCTGTCCGATATTGCTGATTTTCAATAGCAAAATTTTTCGGAAAATTTCTGACACACCAGTTCAAGAACGAGGTCTCTAGCTCTTCTGGGAGCTTGGGAAAACCGTACACGTACAGACAGACGGACAGACGGACATCGCTTGTTCGTCTTCCCTATGCATAAGGATCCAGAATATATATACTTTAGGTGTCCCTTATTAATATTGTAGAAATTACAAACGGAATGACAAACCTATATATACCCTTTTACCATTTTTTGGTAAAGGGTATAAAAAGTAAACTAATGGACAGTTTATGAAACGAAATTTAAAAATTTCTATTATTATGCCACCAGTTCTGGAAGCATGAAATGTGCAGTTTTTGATGTGTAACAACATCTATACGCTAGGGCATAAGCATACCAACAAAAAGCAGCGTTACCGTTGGTGCTACTAAAGTAGCAATTTGCCACATTTTCGACTGCTTGGATACTATTGTGCTACACTAACAAAATGCACCCAAATTTGATACATTTTCTAATTTTACCCTCTTTTTAATACTTTTTACTGAATGAAGATGTACTTTTTCCTACTATCGGTCTTATTAATATATGTTATGCTGTTTTAATATATTGGCTTGTAAGCTTTAAGTATTTATTTAGACCCAGTATTTATTAAATTGTTTCCGTTTTTTGTAATATAATAAATGGACTTGATGTATTTGTAAGAGCGTTCTCAAATTGCTTTGATAAAAATTTTTAGCCAAAGTTATATACATTTGCTTTATATACATATCTTTGCTTTGTTCCCGCTGAGTGGTTCCTTTTCTAAATTGTCATCACTAGAAAATAAATTATCTAACGGACTGAAAGTTGAAACATTTCATACCGTGTTATCTTCTTTAAGTTTGTAGTAAAGTGATTTGGAAGACTGGATTCCAAATGATGAACCTATTCAAAAGTACAGATAACATACAGTTTCAAAAAATAAGAATTTAATAACTATTAAAAATTTTCAAATCTATCTTTTTCTGTTAATTAAAAAATGCAATGTACAAAAAATTTACAGAATTGTCTTGTGCCTGTTTCTTGAGAATTCAATATTCAGATATATTTAAAAAAATTTAATTAAAATATATAAATAAAATACATTTTCTCTAAAGTAAATAAGCTGAGTTATTTTTTTTTTTGTAAATAAGTGCCAATGCTAAGAAAGCATTAAAAATATATATTTAGTATCTTCAGAAGATTCAAGTAATATATTATTATAAGCACAGATTATGTGAATTATTTTTATATTTTGTGGCTTTATTTTATCTTAAAAATAGTATTTTTTTAGTCTTAAGATATGCAAAACCTGATTTATATTCGTGATGTTTTTAAAAATAAGCAGATTTGCTTTAATTTTTCTTGTTTTTAAAGTTGCCCCTTATTTTCTTAAAATCCCTTTTCGATGCCACCTTTTTTTTAAATTCCCTTTTTGTGCCACTTTTTGAAATTTTACAACGATAACGCTGACAAGAACAAACAGCTGCATAAAAATAACTCATCCGAATTTTAGAGCATACCCTCAGGAGTTAATTTTAATAGAAATAGCCTGTGAAGTGTAATAGTCAGGGAAACCACAAGTATGTAATTGCATGTTTTTTCTTGTTTGATATATCAATTTGGAATTAAGATTAAGATATTTACCCGTTTCAGAACTTTTTATGAATTCTGGCATCGATTTGTTAGTGAATATTTTTGCATATTTTATCCTTTAAAGCATGTTTTTGCATACTTCAGTCTAACACGCATATTTTGAGCATTTTTCGAATTTTTAGAGCATATTGGAGTGTTTAGGGCATATTTTGGTACTTTCTAAAAAAAATTTTTATATTTAAAAAAGATTTTAGAGTTCCTCCATTAAATTTGGCATTAGAAATTGGCGTATTATTACTATTAAACTCTACCGTTATTGTTAATGTAAAATTTATGTCAAAACTCCTTAAAACGATCTTAAATTTTGCCACTTATGCTAACTTTATGCCAGTTTTTCATTCTGCATAATACCGCTAATCTTTTCCCATAAACTAACTCTTTCTCTTTTGTTTGGTGACAATATAAATTCATATAAATGGAAAATGCACAAAAAAAAATTAGGAATTCAATACTTATTTGACAAAAAACAATAATAATATCAACTATCAGTTTTGAGAGTGTTGGGCAAAACGAACGCGCCGACTTTGGCCGTGACAAGCTACTAGTAAAATTACTAGAATAGCCAGAACTAGTGCAAAAGAGGTTAACGTTGTTGTGTAAAATTACTACACCTTTTTAACTTGTAATTGAGAAAATTTTAAACTTGTTCGATTTCCTCGAAAACGGCCTCACCGATTTTTTTCACGGTTCTCTCATTTTGTTCTCCTAAGTGTCCACTTTAAGAATATATGACGCTTTGGCATGACAGTTGAACAGTGCTCCTGGGAAAACTCATCCACGGTTTTTTAGCCATTTTGGACTTGCTCGATTTTCTGGAAAACGGCCTCACAAATTTTTTGCATGGTTCTCTCATTTGTTCTCCTAAGTGTCCACTTTAAGAATATATGATCCTTTGGCATGACAGTTGAACAGTGCTTCTGGGAAAATTCATCCACGGTTTTTTTTGCCATTTTGGACTTGCCCCATTATCTCGAAAAGGGCCTCACTAATTTTTTGAATGGTTCTCTCATTTTAATTTTGACCCTTTTTTGCCATTTTAGACTTGCCCGATTTTTTTGGCCATTTTGGACTTGTCCGATTTCCCCGAAAACGGCCTCACCGATTTTTTGCACGGTTCTCTCATTTTGTTCTCGTAAGTGTCCACTTTAGGAATATATGACCCTTTGGCATGACAGTTGAACAGTGCTCCACGGTTTTTTTTGGCCATTTTGGACTTGTCCGATTTCCCCGAAAACACCCTCACCGAATTTTTGCACGGTTCTCTCATTTTGTTCTCCTAAGTGTCTACTTTAACAATATATGACCCTTTGGCATGACAGTTGAACAGTGCTCCTCGGAAAATTCATCCACGGTTTTTTTTTGGCCATTTTGGACTTGTCCGATTTCCCCGAAAACACCCTCACCGATTTTTTGCACGGTTCTCTCATTTTGTTCTCGTAAGTGTCCACTTTAAGAATATATTACCCTTTGGCATGACAGTTGAACGGTGCTCCTCGGAAAATTCATCCACGGTTTTTTTTTGAAATTTTGGACTTGCCCGATTTTCTCGAAAACGGTCTCACCGATATTTTTCACGGTTCTCTCATTTTGTTTACCTTAGTGTACACTTTAAGAATATATGACCCTTTGGCATGACAGTTGAACAGTGCTCCTGGGAAATTTCATCCACGGTTTTTTTTGGCCATTTTGGACTTGCCCGATTTTCTCGAAAACGGCCTCACCGATTTTTTGCACGGTTCTCTCATTTTGTTTTCCTAAGTGTCCACTTTAAGGATATATGATTCTTTGGCATGACAGTTGAACAGTGCTCCTGGGAAAATTCATCCACGGTTTTTTTTGCCATTTTGGACTTGCCCGATTTTCTCGAAAACTGTCTCACCGATATTTTTCACGGTTCTCTCATTTTGTTTACCTTAGTGTCCACTTTAAGAATATATGACCCTTTGGCATGACAGTTGTAGAGTGCTCATGGGAAAATTCATCCACGTTTTTTTGCCATTTTGGACTTGCCCGATTTTCTCGAAAACGGCCTCACCGATTTTTTGCACGGTTCTCTCATTTTGTTCTCCTAGGTGTCCACTTTAAGAATATATGACCCTTTGGCATGACAGTTGAACAGTGCTCCTCGGAAAATTCATCCACGGTTTTTTTTGGCCATTTTGGACTTGTCCGATTTCCCCGAAAACACCCTCACCGAATTTTTGCACGGTTCTCTCATTTTGTTCTCGTAAGTGTCCACTTTAAGAATATATTACCCTTTGGCATGACAGTTGAACGGTGCTCCTCGGAAAATTCATCCACGGTTTTTTTTTGAAATTTTGGACTTGCCCGATTTCCTCGAAAACGGTATCACCGATTTTTTTTCACGGTTCTCTAATTTTGTTCTCCTAAGTGTCCACTTTAAGAATATATGACCCTTTGGCATGACAGTTGAACAGTGCTCCTCGGAAAATTCATCCACGGTTTTTTTTTGCCATTTTGGACTTGCCCGATTTTCTCGAAAACGGCCTCACCGATTTTTTGCACGGTTCTCTCATTTTGTTCTCCTTAGTGTCCACTTTAACAATATATGACCCTTTGGCATGACAGTTGAACAGTGCTCCTGGGAAAATTCATCCACGGTTTTTTTTCCATTTTGGACTTGCCCGATTTTCTCGAAAACGGTCTCACCGATATTTTTCATGGTTCTCTCATTTGTTCTCCTCAGTGTCCACTTTAAGAATATATGACCCTTTGGCATGACAGTTGAAGAGTGCTCCTGGGAAAATTCATCCACGTTTTTTTTTCATTTTGGACTTGCCCGATTTTCTCGGAAACGGCCTCACCAATTTTTTGCATGGTTCTCTCATTTGTTTTTCCAAGTGTCCACTTTAAGGATATATGATTCTTTGGCATGACAGTTGAACAGTGCTCCTGGGAAAATTCATCCACGGTTTTTTTTTGCCATTTTGGAATTGCCCGATTTTCTCGAAAACGGTCTCACCGATATTTTTCACGGTTCTCTCATTTTGTTTACTTTAGTGTCCACTTTAAGAATATATGACCCTTTGGCATGACAGTTGAACAGTGCTCGTGGGAAAATTCATCCACGGTTTTTTTGCCATTTTGTACTTGCCCGGTTTTTTCGAAAACGGTCTTACCGATTTTTTTCACGGTTCTCTCATTTTGTTTTCCTAAGTGTCCACTTTAAGAATATATGACCCTTTGGCATGACAGTTGAACAGTGCTCCTGGGAAAATTCATCCACGGTTTTTTATGGCCAGTTTGGACTTGCCCGATTTTCTCGAAAACAGCCTCACCGATTTTTTGCACGGTTCTCTCATTTTGTTCTCCTTAGTGTCCACTTTAACAATATATGACCCTTTGGCATGACAGTTGAACAGTGCTCCTGGGAAAATTCATACACGGTTTTTTTTGCCATTTTGGACTTACCCGATTTTCTCGAAAACGGTCTCACCGATTTTTTTCACGGTTCTCTCATTTTGTTTTCCTAAGTGTCCACTTTAAGGATATATGATTCTTTGGCATGACAGTTGAACAGTGCTCCTGGGAAAATTCATCCACGGTTTTTTTTCCATTTTGGACTTGCCCGATTTTCTCGAAATTGGTCTCACCGATATTTTTCACGGTTCTCTTATTTTGTTTTCCTAAGTGTCCACTTTAAGAATATATGACCCTTTGGCATGACAGTTGAACAGTGCTCCGTTTTTTTCAGTCACTGCTTTCGTTGGTATTTTCGAACTCTGCTTGATCGCAACAAGCAACATCTATGTTTTTATAGTTGTAATTATTTGATGGCTTCTTGAAATTTCTTTTCAACATACTTTTTTACTGATTTTTCTTTTTACATCTTTTGAAAACATGTGCAAAATCTGGACAGCTTCGAATAGCATGATTCCTACCACAATTACAACAGTCAGGGGTTTTTAATTTATCATATTTTTTTACAAAGCTTAGGTTTATTTCTGCTCGCTGTGAATTTCAGCAGTTTGCTTTCGAGCTAGTTCCGTTTCTTGGCACATTTTTATTGCTTTTTTGAGTGTTATGTCTTCTGATAATAATTTTTTTTCTTAGAGCATCAGTTTTCATTCCCAAAATCAGTTGGTCCGGTAAAATACTATCGTTTAAATTTTCAAACTCGCAGTTCTGTGCTTGAAGCCTTAGTCGTGTTACGTATTCTTCTATACTTTCTCCATCGTTCTGTATAAGTTTGTTTAATTTGTACCTTTCAAACGTGATATTCAGTTTCGGAGTGAAATATAAATCAAATTTTTCCTTAACCAGGAAAGGCAAGGAATTGTAAATCTGAAACATGAAAGAGGCACACTGTATTTTTTCCTCCTTTGCTTTTAACCCAGTTGCCACTTCGAAATACTCATACTGCTGCTTCCACAGTTTCCACTCATTTGTCATGTCTATTTCGTGACCAATTATGAGAGTTTTTGGAGGTCATAAAAAATTATATGTTTCCGCCATATTTTCGATATTACGATCGGGTTTCGGCACCATGTAAATAACAGACTCTGTTTATTATTACGCAAATCGAGTTACAAAGTATTATTATTAAAGATATGTTATTTACAATATATGTAAGTGATATTAGTGATGACTTGAAAAATGGATCTGGTATAGTGTTAGGTAAAAGGGTACTAATATTGTAGCGAACGAGTTGTAGTAAAAAAGAAATGAATGAATGAATAATAATCACCATCTCATGAAAAGAAAACTATTATACATATATCAATTAAGGTTAAAATTTAGTTTTTTTAATAATATTTCAATATAACATTATTAGCATTTATTTTCATTGTCTCTACGCTGACTATAGCAAGTTCGTGAAATTTTGCTTATTAACAAAGTGTTATTAGCTTATGTGATATTAATAAAAAATCGTTTATAAACATATATTTAATATAATATTAATTTTCACAAGTGTTTAACGTAAGGCCACATTGTGAGTATTTTTTGCATAGTACAATGTTTGTTTAAAATTTATTTAAAATTTTTGTTTTCCCTTACAAAAGTTTGCTGCAAAATTAGTATTTTTTTTTATATCCAATACAATACAGACATATTTTCAGAGATATTGTAGTGAACCACACTTATACTAATGCACTGTAACAGAAATTACTTGCATTGCTTTAATATCAGTTCAGTGCAGAAGCATTGCAACGCAGCCCAGAACAATAAAAATGCTGAATGCAAGAAACTGACTGACATACTTTTGAGTAAAAATATAATTACTCATTGACAAATCTCCTTTATTTGATTGGTTGTTTCAAATAATGTTAACCATTGTAATAGTAAAGAAAAGAACTAAAGATAATTGTAAATATGTAAACGTAAGTTACAAGGGCTAAAGAAACTAAGCTAAAACTATTATATAAGTAGAGTAAAATATTCAGTAAATCAGACTTGAATTTGTAAACGCAATCCGGCAATAACTTGCCTTGTTTTGAATTAAATTCTCCATTCTTTGGGCACCTCTTTTGAGCGCTTGCTGATTGGGATGGTCTCCCTGACAGCCATATACACTAACCAAGGGACTATAGGGCAAATCTACTACAACAAGCTACGACTAAACTTTACATCCTGGTAGTTAAACTTTAGGGTTTTCCCCGAATTTCAGTTGGCGTGCCTCAAGCCTTAATCTTCAGCAATTGACTTGGAATTTTGTAAGTCATATTTTTTACCCATAGTCACAAATTTGGGTGAGAGTAAGGAAAAGTTGAAAAAAAATTCCCATATAACTACACCCACCCTAATGTATGTATATGTATGCATACTTCCTTACTACTATTCAGGCTTATCATAAATAAAATTTCAAACGGAAATTTCCAAACGTGTGAACAATTGGTATCAAAAAACTTCATACCATTGCGAAATATTTTGACAATTTATGAAGAAAAGTATTCACAAAGATATGTATGTTGGGAAAAGTGGAAATATGTAAGTTTTTAATTTTATTGGAATTGATGAGACGAAAATAAAATCCTGGTGAACGAAAAAGTTTATTTTTATGATTACAAATGTGAAAGTAAGTTTGCTTGTTTGTTTGCCGCGCTTTCACGCCCAAACCACTAAACCCATATTCAAAATTCGTTCACGAATCGAAAGCTGCATTACCAGCGTCAAAAGTACACTTTCGGGTAATTTTCGATTCGGGTTGGATTCTTAAACTAGTCTAATAACCGGTTTTTATTCTGTATTTTATTTTTTTATTTCCTTTATCAGTGCGTGACAATTAAAAAAATATTTATAAATTTTAAGTATAGTTTTCAAACAATAACGCCAGAGGATCCGCGGGTTTAAGCTGGTAAGTATATATCCTCGCAAAAAAATAAATGTGAAAAAAGGCCAAGTTCCTTTCCAAAATTTCGGCCATCAAAAGTAGTGAGATAAAAATGTTGACCAAGTTCGTGTTTGGTACAATACCTACCACTGCAATATGGTATGCATTATATAAATTTGTAATCGTAAGGGTGTTTATACTTTCTAGATAATCTGCTTACTTGACAAAATTTTTTCCGATATAAAGAAATGAACAAATATACATTATTTTCTCCTTTCAATTTCAAAAATGGGCTTGGACGTCATTTCGAGTGGGGAGCCTACTTACTGGCCTACTGACATACATAAAATTCCGGATGTTATAGATTTTGGCGTCATGAAAAATATTTCTAGGGAATTAATTCATGTTGAAGCTTCCCCAGACCTATCGTCGGATCACTCTCCCACGATCGTTACAATCTGTAGCCCACTGAGAAGTGCTCTACCTCACCCATATGTTAAAATGGTCAGTCGTGTTAATTGGCTGCGATTCAAAAAATATCTTAGTAGTCATTGCACTGAAAACATTAAGCTAAGAACTCATGATGATATTGAATCTGATATTGCTAATCTTAACGAAAATATTAAGCAGGCAGCTGAACATGCCACTTGACTCGAGTCACATCCTAATCCGCTTGCTCGTAACATCTTGAATTTTACTGGCCACATCTGCTTGAAAAAGAAGGACACAAGGGCTCTTATACTCAACACTCCAGATAAGATTGCTTGAAAATATTTTTTCTCTCTTTTTTTTGATTATCACTACTTATGTATTATTTATAGCTATCACTAAGTTTATGTACGACAGTGGTCGGGCCTAATACCTATATTTTAGATTTAGGAATTGAATACTTATTGTTAGTTCATAATTGAAGATACAATAAATAAATAAATGTAAAAAAAAAATTTCTCCCTTCTTAGAAGAGTAAAAATATTGCCAAGTTAGCACATTATCTAGAAATTATATAACACCCTTACCTTTACAAATTTATATAATGCATACCATATTGCAGTGGTAGGTATTGTACCAAACACGAACTTGGTCAAAATATTTATCTCACTACTTTTGATGGCCGAAATTTTGGAAAGGAACTTGGCCTTTTTCACATTTATTTTTTTGTGAGGATCTGATTACTTTTTGGAAGGTTTTCTTAATAAAGCTTTTTAAACTTTAAATTTCTAGTCTGTTATAGTTCTATTCATAATATCTGCGCCAGTTCAAAAGGCAGACTTATATAAAATAATGGGTTATACGGTGATATGTGCATCATAATAAAGACCGAGTAATTTGATTAATTTTTTAAGTCATCTGAGTAGAAATATGTAAAATATAGTGTAAATTTTAGTGTAGTAAAGTTTGCTCAGACGAAGTCCTTTAGAAAACGCAAAATTAAATGCTAGCATGAGTGAATTGCAAGCAAGTGAATTGCATGCATGCAAGCTTTCAATATAGTAACTTGTGTTTTAAATTTATCTAGTTGGGAACTTACCTAAGCCTATTTTTTTGCAAGATTTTAGTTCTCTTCCGTGTAATATTTCGATATAAATTTTATAAACGTGGCCCTATTTCCTTAACTTAACAATTGGTGCTTTCAGAGTTTTCCTGTTCGTAAGTCCCTTAACTTAAATTCTTAATTTTGAGCTTAAAGTGCGTGTCCATGCCCCCAATTCAAACTTCAAGGACATTAAATCTTTCTTGGTGATCTCTAATTTAGATTTATTTGTGTATTGAATTTAAGCTCTCTAGTGCAAATTCTAGCTTGAAATGTTATAGACGTTACCCCCAGTCTTGAGTTTTAAACTCAAGATTTTGTTATGAGCAGCGCTCAATTATCATCGTACCCCTTACTAAGATGATAACTTTTAGTTAACGCTTCAGTTAAAAGCTTCAGTACAAAATTATCGTGGCCCCTGCCACTCCTGGTTAAAATATTTGGCTTTTTAGATTTTTCTATTTGGTTCCTCATCTTGACCTACTTGCGTATCAAACTTCAGCTCTCTAGCGCAAAATTTAGTTATTTAATTTTTATGGGTGTATTCCCACCAATTTTTTTTTAATTAATTTTTTTTGCCAGTGCCAATCATAGGTGTCAAATTTCGTTGGAAACGGATATTAATGTTTAAATAAAGAGTATATTTAAATCTGCTGATCTGATCTGAACACCCACTTTTTTCAACGAAATTTTATAACTTTGCATTATTCCAACATTTGCGCCAAATTTCAATAAAATCGCTTGAGATAAACATTTTAAATATGCTTTTTTAATTGTGTGGTTCATTAGAATAGCCCCGCCCCCTGAACAACATCTCCGGGTTTTCAAACTTTTCTAGTTAGTTGCTAATCTAGACCTACTTGTTTATTAAATTTTAGCTTACTAGCGTACATTTTATTTATTTTCTTGTTATGGGCGTGATATCGCCCACTTTTTCAATCTCAATACCTGCTGTAGCCATTAGTTATCTTTGCTGTCGAGTTTCGTTGAAAACGGATGGTAATAAATATATAAATATGTAGTATATTCAAATATGCTGACCCCAAGTACATGAAATAGGAGGCTTAAATTGCAAAATGTATGCCAAATTTCTAAAAATCGCTTGAGTTTAATGCCTTAGAGTAGTAGGGAACTAACGGTTGAGGCGCCGATTAAAATTGTTAAATTGTGGCTGAAATTGTTAAATTGTGGTTGAAATTGTTAAATTTGGGTAATTAAAATTTGAAAATTCTTAAATTCTTGGAAATTTGTGAAATTTGATACCTGCGAGGGTGGTTCAATAAGTCCGTCCAAATTTTTGTTTACATAAGAAGTTTTTTGTTTACATTAACTTTGTGGGAACGGGTGATTTTTTTTGGGTAATATTAATTGTGATAACGGGTGATTTTTTTTGTGGGTGTGGTTTAAGGGGTTTTATAAGATTAAGATTTCACAAGTGTATATGCCGACGGGAAAATCATGAAAATGATTTTTCCTAATACCAATGGTGAAATAGTGATTATTAATTTTTCCTAATGCCTACGGCAATACATGATAATTTTTCCTAATGCCTACGGCAATACATTATAATTTTTCCTAATGCCTACGGCAATGCGTGATAAGTTTTCCTAATGCCGACGGCAATACATGATTATTATTTTTTTGAAATGCCTACGGCAATACATGAGCATTATTTTTTTCAAATGCCGACGGCAAAACACATTTTTATTTTTTTCAAATGCCGACGGCAAAACATGATTATTATTTTCTAGTACCAGAGGGAAAATTGCCAGTGTTGCCAGACTATAGAAATTTGTTGTCGTATTACTATATCAGTAATATCAGAGAAAATAGATTTGATGACTACTACGCGATTCTCATATGAATCGGGAGAATGTGTGTATGATTTCCTCACGCTAATAAATTGTTTATAAATTAAATAAATTAATAAACAATTAATTTAATTATTTTATTTACTTATGAAATGTTCTCTTGTATATGAACACCCTATACTTGTGTGTGGATGATCCAGCTTTTTTGTCGCTGATATTTATTTATTTGTTTAAGAAATATAATTGTATGTATGTATGTATGTATGTATGTATATTTGTATGTGTATGTATGTATGTGTATTTGTATGTATGACTGAGGATGCTTGTGCGTAAAATATCTTGTAGAATACATTTATATTTTGCAACGTAATCATTTTCTTTGTCTACGATTATTTTAAAGCAGCAAAGTTTCAATTAAGTACAGTCATCAGCAGAGAAACAAAAAGTAAATATGCTGCAAGGATACTGCTACTAATTTTTGTATAAATACGCCAACTTTTCTTACAATCACATCAGTACTTCATTGTATTTACAACCATCATCAGAAATTGTGTTAAAGTGAAATAATAAAAATAAAATATTTAAAAATGAGTTCTTCAGGTTATCAGTGTGAAAGATGCCATAAGGTATATAAATACCAAAATTCCTTTTTGGATCATGTCAAAAATCATAGTGTGCAGGATGAAGTGGTCGTAAGCCGGAACAGAAATCAAGAACAACCGCAGACATCTCTTGAAAATTATCAACAGCACCTAAATATGTCTCATCATAAGCAACATCCTTCTCTACATTACCCTCAATATCAAGTGCCAATGAATTATCATCAATACGGTATGCCATGGAATAATCAGTTTTTGGGATTAGGAGTGCCAATGCAATATGAGTACTCAATTTACAATTATAATCCCAACACACCAGATAATCAAATGCAGCAGTATTCCAATTTCATGCAATGGCAACCTCTTAATTATCATCAACAAGAGCAGCAGCAACAACAAGCTCAACAACAAGGTGTGGATATCCATGGAGGGAATTTGTACAACGATGCTATGGACATAAGTTTACCGGAAAGTGATGGAGAAGAAGAAGAAAGAAGAGAAGAAACTCTGCCAACTCCAATGAGTGCTTCACATTCTAGGACAGAAGAAGTAGCAGAGAATGTGAGATGTTTCAAAATATCGAAAGCCTTCAAAAATCATATCGCCACATATGCTATTTTAAATAGAAAGGACCAACTTCTTCTGGAAGAGTTTATGAAGGAAAACATAAATATTTTTATTGAGAGACTTCACATGACTTTGTGTAAGCATACAATTATTAAATTTCATGTGAGTATTGTTTCGGAGTATATCAAAATTGTTGAAGAAGATTTGGAGTTGTGTGTTATAACACATGTAGCTAAAATGAGTTTGGTGACGAAGGTAGATAACATAAAAGAAATATTTCGTAAACAGATTGAGGAGATTTCAACCAAAATGTCCGAATTTGAAGAGCGCGATTCTGGTTGGACTTTATCACGCATAGTCCGAGCAGAAATCAACATCAACAAATCTTCGCTCGTCAAAGGATCAAGTTGGATATCCACACCTCAAAAACTAGTAAGAAAAAAAGCTTGCATCAATATACAAAACGATGATGAATACTGCTTCAAATGGTGTTTGATTGCTGCCATGTATACAACCAAATACAATCAAGAACGTTGCAGTTCTTATGGTATTCAGGACATTTCTGCAGACATTATTTTTACGCGAAATTGTGAAGTGCTAAATTTCAAAAATTTAAGCTTCCCATTAGCTCTAAAAAATTAACGTGTTTGAGGTGAACAATCCTGCAATAAGCGTTAACGTATTTGGGTATGATGAGGGGACAAATGAAATCATTGGTCCTTATTATGTGACTAAGGACGAGAAAATTACTCATGTAAACTTGCTTCTTTTGGAGAATGGAACTTCACCATTCACTATATTTTGATAAAGGACATATCAAGGTAAGTTAGAAAATTTTACAACACTTTAATTTAATGATACATATACTTGTTTTATATATTTTATAATAGATACATTTTACTAATAAATAAATAACTATTTTTTATTATTCACAGACTTTTACGAAGTCAGATAACGCAGGATGAACATAAATTAATTTTCTGCAACACCTGTCTCCAGTATACTCGCAGGGAAAATGTTATGCACAATCATAAGACTGAATGCGGTAAAATCGTGACAAGTATACCCTCAGGTCCGGATGCAATTTTCAGCTTTAAGGGGCATCAAAGGAAAATGGATGTCCCCTTTGTGGTTTACGCTGACTTCGAATGCATCCTGGAAGATATAAGTGATAATGTAAGTAATAAAACTAGTTTAATTAAAAAGCACACTCCTTGTGCATTTAGTTATTATATTAAGTGTCTCCATAACAGTAAGTTAGATAAGTTAAGGGTTTATACTGGGAAAGATGCCTCCAAAAAATTTGTATCATATTTAGTTAAAGATTGTGAGGATATTTACAATAATTATTTAGTTAATAATAGGCAAATGGATACTTTATCCCCTTCTGATGTTTATAGTTTTTATAGTGCGGTAAATTGCCATATTTGTCAAAAAATTTTAGGTAAAGATCGCGTTAGAGATCATTGCCACATTAGTGGTAAATATAGAGGTGCAGCCCACAATAAGTGTAATTTAAATTATCAAATTCCCAAGTTTATACCAGTTTACTTTCATAATTATTCAAACTATGACTCACATCTTTTTATTAAAGAACTAGGTGAAATTTCAATGCAGCTGAAAGTACTCCCTCTCAATAAGGCGCTTTATATATCCCTCTCCCAATTTTCAGAAATGAGTGATGGTCATAAGCTTGAAATAAGATTTCTTGATACAAAACGTTTTATGGCTGAGAGTTTGGAATCATTAGCCTGCAATTTGTCGGATAATGATTTCAGCACTATAAGGTCCTTATTTCAGTCAGAAAACGAGTTTCAGCTTATTAAGAAAAAAGGTATTTTCCCCTATGAGTACCTAAATTCACTTCAAAAATTAGATGAGTGTCAGCTCCCTTCACGCAGTGATTTCTTCAATAAGTTGAACAATAAAGAGTGTTCTTTAGAGGAATACTCACATGCTGTAGAGGTATGGAATACTCTTGGTTGCAAAACTATGAAAGACTACATGGAACTTTACTTAAAAACAGATGTCCTCTTACTGACAGATATTTTTGAGAACTTTAGAAAAGTTTGTAAGGGTATTTATGAGCTCGATCCATGCCAATATTATACAGCACCTGGCCTTTCCTGGGATGGAATGCTCAAATATACAAAAATTGAATTAGAATTATTGACAGACATAGACATGTACAATTTTATGAAAAAAGGTATACGTGGGGGGATCGTACAGTGTAGTCAAAGATATTCGAAAGCGAATAACAAATATTTGGAAGATTTCGATGCATCAAAACCATCAGAATTTCTTGTCTACTTAGACGCAAATAACCTTTACGGTTGGGCAATGTCGGAATATCTTCCTCATGGTGAATTCAGATGGTTATCGCAAGACGAGCTGAATCTGGATCCAAACAGCATACCTGATAATGGAACAGACGGTTATGTATATGAGGTCACGTTGGATTATCCCTCTCATTTACACGACTTGCATAATGATCTTCCTTTTTGCGCTGAAAATAAGAAACCTATGCAAGCGAAGTACAACAAGTTGATAAGCGATTTCTCTACAAAGCAATCATATGTGATACACTTTAGAGTTCTAAAACAGTGCTTAGAATATGGCTTAGTTTTAAAGAAAACTCATCGTATTCTAGCATTTAAACAATCTCCATGGTTAAAAGGCTACATTGACTTAAATACTAGACATAGAGCCACTGCTAAAAATGCTTTTGAAAAAAAATTTTCAAACTACTCAATAATGCAGTGTATGGTAAAACCATGGAAAATGTAGACAAGAGGAGAGATGTTAAAATTGTCAATAGTTGGGAGAGAATTAACTGTAATCATTTGGGTGCCCAAGATTGGATATCAAAACCAAATTTTCATATTTTATCTATATTTTCAGAGGACCTGGTAGCAATTGAAATGACAAGAGTCAAAACCTGCTACAATAAACCAATTTACTTAGGATTTTGTGAACTCGAGCTGTCCAAATGGAAAATGTATAATTTCCATTACGGGTACATGGAACCTAAGTTTAAGACAAAACTCTCCTTAAACTATATGGATACGGACTCTTTTATATATTCAATAAAGACGGACGACTTTTATGCTGACATAAAAAATTACATACAAGAACAATTTGATACATCGGACTATCCTACAGACAACATTTATAATTTTCCTCTAGTTAATAAAAAGGTGCTGGGTATGATGAAAGACGAAAATTGTGGAAAAATAATGAAAGAATTTGTCGGGTTGCGATCTAAAGAAATCGAAGGGGGTAAAGAGAGCCATATTAGATAAATATAGTTTAGCTACTTATAAAAATTGTTTATTCAATAAGACCAATGTATATGATAGTATGTTAACATTTAAATGTAAGCTACATCAAATATATACTAGTGAATTAAATAAGGTAGTATTAAGTTATGGAGACGATAAGAGAAAAATTAGGTCAAATAACATTAACACATATGCATGGTATCATTTTCGTATTAAGGAAACTAACCCTGAATACGAACTTGACATGTTGCTAGATGAGATTGCTAGAATGCAAGAAAATGGTTAAAATTAATGAATTTTTAGTGAATTAGTTTTAAATTTTTAAATTGTATATAAAATCTTTGTTATTAAGAAAAATTATTGTAAATGAAATCCTATTTATTAAAAGAAAAATTATTGTTAATAAAATCCTATTTATTAAAAGAAAAATTGATGTATATGAAATCCTATTTATTGTTGTTAAAATTATATAATTTTAATTATAAAATCCTATTTATTTATTTATCAAGAAAAATGATTGTACATATGTAAATAAATTTTTAAGAAAAAATTTGAAATAAAATATTGAAAAAAGAATGAAATATGTGACTGGTGTTTATTTCTTTACTGGTTTTACTTCGTTGGATCAAAAAAATTTTTTGTTTTTGCTTATTTGCAAATTCTTGTTTTCATATCGCTTAAACATACACAGTCTTGTTTTCATATCATTTAAGCATGCACAGTCTTGTTTTCTTTGAGAAGTTCTGTACAAGAGAAATTGAATTTCATAATATTATTAAATTCCATTACATTTCATAAAGAGAAACAACCAAGACAATGAAAAATATTTTTCAATTGAGGTGAATACCAAAAAACTTACAAACAGATGATTCCTAATTTTCCTTTAGAAAAAATAATACAAAACGAGGAATATTTTAATAATTCAATTTTATTTTATATTTATTTCTTTTGTTTCTTTTAATAATACAATTTAGTTTAATTTTTATTTATTTTATTTATAATGATGGAAACATTTCGTAGTATCCAATTATTAGATGTTCTAATATACTTTTTCGTAAAAAATATATTGTACATCTACAAGTATCGGGTCCTTCCTCACACACAGGATCATACCAAGGACAGCTTTTGAAGTGCCCTTCTGTGTTGTCTTCATCTTCCATAACTCCATATTCTTCGTTCTCATCCAGCATATTTTGGAAAAATTTTATCATCTCCCAATAATCAGAAAGCCTGAAGCTTTCAAAATCTCTCATAAATTGGTTTAGAGTACGTCTAATTTGGCTCATTTTATTTGTTGATAAATGAATGATGATGAATGTTGGAAGGTTCCTTAAAGACTAATTTTCTCAGTAAATTTTTAAACATCTCTATTCCATTATTCTTTTTAGCACTCTATCTCTCTCTATCCCTTTTTCTCTATAACTATCTCTTTCTGTCTATCACTATCCACCACTTATTCACTATTTCACCATAATTATTTTTGATTAATCTTCTTGAAGTCATCATCGCTTCTTTTAAGATCATTTCCAGTTAAACATTCAAAGTGAGAAGAACTAATTAAAAAAATGGACTCCACATCAAATCTAATTTCAAAATTTAATAATCTAAACAGCAAGACTTTAATCCACATAAAATAGCTTGAATCATCAACGAAATACACTATTAAAAATGTGTTACGTGTAACAACTAAATATGGACCAACTCTAAAAGTGGAAATGAATAAACACATAATGTTCCTGCTTAAACGGTATAATATTTTAACAGATGACGATATTAAAGATCTATCCAGTGGATCTTATTGCTTAAGCAGAGAAGGTGAAGAAAATCTAATCGTTGAGAGTGAGCTGAGTGAATTTCTAATTCAAAATTCCCAATTTCCTATTTGGCAATAAAATATATTAGCTTTGTATTTTAAATTATAAATAAAAAGACATTAAAGAGTTTTGTAAGATATAAATGTTTGTGTTTTTATTTAATATTTTCAGTTATTTCATAAAGAAATTTAAGACATAAGTGACCACAGGTAAATGTATTAAAATTCTGATGTTGGTTATTGTTGTATTTTACATTTGTACCAAGATATTTGACTACTTCTGAAGGAGGTTGTAAGTTTCCAAAGCTATCGAAATATTCTTTTTCATTGTTGTTTTTATAATATGCTACCCAATGTGTACCAGGTCCTGTTGATACATCTAAGTTGATTATTCCACATTCAATTTTCTTTGCTCGTTTTGGTAGAGTATTCAACATGAAAACTCCTCTAAAATATGGAATATTTATAGAGAAACGGTTTAGGTCCACATCAGATAGTGGTCTGTTGGGCAGCATCTCTAAGAGTTTTTTGATTCTTCTTTGTGAATTAAGCCATAACCTTTTTTATATGGTTTTAAGTAAAGTCCTTTGCCAACTGCTATAGATTCCATCGCTCTATTATGTCTAGTTGCTTCATCAAGTTGATTTTTGGCATTCTTTGTTGCATTTACAGCTTTAGCTATGGCAGCACCTCCAGTTGTTAGACTACCAATTGCACCCAGAGCAGTTAAAATCGGTATTAGAGGCAAAAATCCACCAATTTTTGGGACACGTATTACACGTGGTACTATAATTTGAGATTTTTTTCCTTTTAATGATTTGTTGATAGTTTTTCGTGCAATTTTAATAGCTGAGTTAATATCTAATGGCTTTTCCTTATTTAGTATTTTTGTTGCAGCTCTAATTGAGGTTCTAAACAGTTTTTTATCATTTAGCTTGTTCTTTCCAACATTTTTCTTTTTCTCCACACCCATACCAAATTTTGTTTTGGCTTTCACTGCGTTAGTAATCATATATGCAAATGATTTTTCAGCAAGACTACTATCTTTTGATAAAACTCGATTCCAAGCTGAATTTTCCAGTATTTTATCAGCTTTATGTCTAGTACTTAAATCCTTATTTTTTGAATACGCAATATCGTGATTTTTACAAGCAGAGTCCAATAAATTAATTCCTTTATCACCTCGATTTAAACGTTTTTGTAGTTTTGTTCCAGGTCCACAGTACTGATATCCAGGAAGATGAAGTTCAACAGGTAGAGCGTTTATTATTTTATCTACTATACCTCCTCCAACGAAGGTGTTTTTATGACTAAACGTTTTCTGATATCGTATAATCATATTATCTAATTTTTTCTATAATAAGAGGTAACAATTATGAAATGCATTTAGTTACAAAAATGCAGTTAGTGAAACAACATAAAAATATTTTAGTTCGTAATATTGATCAATCATCGAACATTACTTCAAAAATAAAGCACAGCCCCCTCTTACCAAATTCTATTCGTGCTCTAATAGTGAAACCATCAAATTGTGGAAAGACTAATGTTATGATTGGCTTACTAGAAAGTCCTAATGGACTCAAGTTTGAAAACATCTATTTATACTCAAAATCTTTATATCAGCCCAAATATGAATATCTGAAGAAACTAATTTCACCAATTAAAGGAATGGGATATTATACATTTACAGATAATGAATCAGTTATTCCACCTGACGAAGCTAAAACTAATTCAATTATGATATTTGATGATGTTGCATGTGAAAAGCAGAATAGTATACGTACATATTTTTGTATGGGGCGACATAGGGATTTTGATTCATTCTACTTGTGTCAAACTTATACTAGAATTCCCAAGCATTTAATAAGAGACAATGCAAATGTATGTAATATAATGTTTAAGCAAGATGAGACGAATATGAAGCTTGTTTATAGGGATCATGTTGGCAGCGATATGAGTTATGAAAAGTTCCAAGAAATTTGTCGAGAGTGTTAGAAGGATAAATATGGATTTTTGGTGATAAGCAAAGATAATGAATTAAACAATGGTCGCTACAGAAAGCAATTTGACTATTTCATAACTATATAAACTACTCTTGATAAACATTCACTTTAATTATTAAATTAACTTTAAACTTCATACATCTATTTGCTATAAGCTGAGCTGCTACCTGATAAACTGATCTGAAAACCAGACCAGGTCCTGAAAAGCTGATCTGATAACCAGACCAGGTCCTGAAAAGCTGATCTGAAAACCAGACCAGGTCCTAAAAAGCTGATCTGAAAACCAGACCAGGTCCTAAAAAGCTGATCTGATAACCAGACCAGGTCCTGAAAAGCTGATCTGAAAACCAGACCAGGTTTTAAAAAGCTGATCTGATGACCAGACCAGGTCCTAAAAAGCTGATCTGATAACCAGACCAGGTCCTAAAAAGCTGATCTGATAACCAGACCAGGTGCTAAAAAGCTGATCTGATAACCAGACTAAGTCCTGAAAAGCTGATCTGAAAACCAGACCAGGTCCTGAAAAGCATCTGAAAACCAGACCAGGTCCTGAAAAGCTGATCTGAAAACCAGACCAGGTCCTGAAAAGCTGATCTGAAAACCAGACCAGGTCCTGAAAAGCTGATCTGAAAACCAGACCAGCTCCTGAAAAGCTGATCTGATAACCAGACCAGGTCCTAAAAGGCTGATACCTAATCTAATAGCTGATACCTGTTATTTACTATTATTAAGTATGGATGAGAAAATTTTAAAACAATTGGTGTTGACAAGAAATGTCTTAAAGAAAAAGCTTCGTAGTATAAAAACTGTTGAAATAGATACACATGAACAACTAAGAGATACATTTAAACCTATAACAGAACCACTTAAAGAATTCATAAATAGTTCTAAAAAAATTAAACGAATTCCCATGAAAGAAGAAAGTAAAATGAAGGTAGAAGTTGAAAATAAAACAAGTCTTAAGCCTGAAAAAACATCAGGCAAGATAGAGTCAAGTACACCAAAGAAACTAGCTGAAGGAACAATATTTGATAATACCATCTCATTAAATGATGCTAATACTGTAAATGATGAAGACGATGATGATGATGATGATGATGATGATTTTTACTCACAGACTTCCAATAAAGAAGATACTTATACTGACTTATCAGTCTTGGAAGGAAGAAATGAACTAGATACAAACTATGGTCCACATAAAGATTTCAATAATGAATGGAAATTTGGTGATAGTACGCTCAAACTTAATGAAAATAAAATACAAGTTGGTGGTCAAATATGGGCCCTAACACCAGGGCTATTTTCTCTAATGTTTCATAAAATACCAAAAAATTATGATAAATTTGAACTCGAAATCTATAAAAAGATTTTAATTACTACTAATGGATATAGAAGATACTATACACCTGATGGTCAAATAAAGGGTACCAGAGGATATAAATATAAACATATTATTAAGAAATTTATTGACGAGAAAAACCAGAAGAATTTACCCCAATCAACAGGATCTAAGCCAAAAGGTAGCTATTTCGGTGATGGAATGATGGAATTTAATATTCATAAGCCCAACTATATATATTGGGATGATCCCAATGAGTTAGTAGATCGACTTCGACTACTGCTCGCATCACAAGGTGCAGGTCATACTAATCACAATAACGAGATTGTATCAATTATTGAAGAGCTACGTGAAGCGAATATAATACATTAACTCTAATAAAGTATATAAAGCATGTCTGTTGATAAATTTGGACACTACTTAAACGATACTAGCAACATAATTTCTTTGAAAAATGCACCTAAACTGTTGGGGTTATTTGTGGATACGAACAACAACACTGATGTCCAAAACAAAAGGATCAAAAATGTTGCAGAAGCTCTGGAGGAAAACGATGTTATCAATAAATTGTTTCTGCAAACTCAAATCGAAAAACTAGAGAAGAAATTATTAACATACTTTAAGGCAGACAATACTGTAATTCAAGAAGATCTTCAAATGCAAATCGAAGAACTACAACGTGAAATAAAATTAGATATAGAAGAAAATTATAAAATTCAAAAAGATATCCAAAAAATGAAAACATCCTTTGAAGAACAAATTGAGCAGCTTAATGAGAAAATTTATAGATTGGAATATTACATGTTTGTATCAATAGCTGAAAGTCCTTCAAGTAGATCACAACACTCTCCAAAAAATCAGTAAAAATAACTTAATGTCTTCAAAAAGAAATTTAGTAAACGAACTCCATAAGCAAGCACGAAAACATTTTGTGCGTCGCAGAGTTGTAATGAAAGGAATTGATGATCTTTGGCAAGCTGATTTAGTTGAAATGGGGAACTATTCTAAAGAAAATAAAAATTATCGATTTTTGTTTACTATAATCGACACATTTTCAAAATTTTCATGGGCAGTACCGCTAAAAACAAAAACTGCACTCGAAACAACTAAGGCAATGGCAGATATTTTTGAATTGGGACGAGTACCAAAAAACTTACAAACAGATGATGGTAAAGAATTTTTCAACAAAAACTTTGAAAAATTAATGCATAAATACGACATTAATCACTACTCAACATATAGCAGTATGAAAACGATTTAATAGAACATTGAAAGGAATGATGTGGAAAGAATTTAGCTATAATGGTTCATATAAGTGGATTGATATACACAAAGATTTAGTTAATGCATACATTAAAAAATTTCATCGCACAATTAAAATGTCTCCTATTAAAGTCAACTCAACAAATGAGCAAAAGCTGCTTAATACAGTATACAGTCATTTGAAGATGTATAAAATGTCGAAATTTAATGTAGGAGATCATGTTCGCATAAGCAAATATAAGCATATCTTTGAAAAAGGTTATACTCCAAATTGGACCACAGAAATATTCACAATTATCAAAGTTCAAAATACAAATCCTGCAACATACATATTAGAAGATTATCTTGGTAATCCTATTAAAGGTGGATTCTATACTGATGAACTTTAAAAAACTAGATTTCCAAATACATATCTAGTTGAAAAGGTTCTCAAAACTAAAGCGAAGAAAGTATATGTTAAATGGCTAGGATTTTCAGATCAACACAATTCTTGGATAAGTAAAGATGAAATATTATAGTTGGAAGAAAAACTAAAACAACAAGAGCATCATATCAAGAACAATAATAGCATTAATATTAAGAAACTAATGTTAATTTTAAAATAAGAAAATGAAATAAATATGTAAATTATGCTTATAAACCATACTGTGTACTAAACTTTATTTAATTGTAATCAGTCTGTTATAATGTCAATAACACTTACTCTGAGCTCTAACTCATCACAATTATCTGCTAGTTACTTTCCTCCTATTGAATTACATGGTGCATATGAGTGTGCTCTAACTGATTTTCATTCATACAACAGTATTCCAAATGTAGACACTTACAACAATATATTTCATATAGGAGAACATAAAATTGAAATACCAATTGGATCTTACGAATTAAATGATATAGTTGATTTTATAGAAGAGCAATACAAACGACTTTGCCCAGCAAATAAGATTTTTATTGAAGCCAATAACAACACAATGCAAGTTAAAGTTAATAGTTCCAAAGATCCTGTATATTTTAATAAGGACAACACAATTAAAAAACTTTTAGGATTCAATAGCAAAATCCTAACACCAAACAAATATTATTACTCAGATCTTCCAGTTAATATTTTTAAAGTGAATCTCTTGCGAATTGAAAGTAGTATCGCTATTAACACATATATGAATAACTCCAAATCGCATACACTTCATGAACTTCCGATAAATGTGCCTCCAGGCTATAAAATAGATGAGGTCTCAAGAAATCTCATCTATTTAAATGTGAACACCAGAGAGATAAGTTCACTAGCGCTGCGCGTACTTGATCAACACGGTGATTTAATTAATTTCCGAGGAGAGGAAATTACAATACGAATACATTTAAGGTCAACTAAATAATGCTAATATACAACACAAATACATTGAAAAATATAGCAGCAAAAACAACAACAACATTAAAGCGAACAGCTCAACAAAAATCTCTAACAACATCAAATAAAAATTTTCTGAAGTCATTGAATTTGAAATTAAAGACAAAATGAGTTCAATAATAGATGTCTTAGATAAACCTTTGTCTGATGAAAATATAATCAAAAAGGACTATCATACATATGTACCATACTTACAGTCTTACAACAATAATGATGAAATTAGAATTTCAATACAAAATCAAGATTTGTACGTGCTACCCAGTGAGAGCTACATTTATGTGGAGGGGTTTGTTGCCGATGATAATAAGACCAAATCTTCGTCATCTTCAGAGAACTTTATACTAAAAAACAACTTTGTGGCATATCTGTTTGATGAAATTCGGTATGAGCTCAATGGAATTGAAATTGATCATACAAGATATTTAGGAGCCACAAGCACCATAAAAAATTTGGTTTCTATGTCACCAACTGAAAGCAACGTGATGCAAAATGCTGGATGGAACAAAATTGACGATGTCACTCTTGTAAATGGATTTTTCAATTTCTATGTACCTCTAAAAATGCTTCTAGGATTCGCTGAAGACTACAACAAAGTTATACTAAATGGAAAACATGAATTGATACTCTTGCGCAATAAAAACGATGAAGATCTTGTGCGCTCGAGTGTTTCTACTGAAAAAGCTATACCTACAATTTCACTCATCTCATGGAGAATCCCACATGTACAATTATCGGACTTTAGCAAATTGAATATGATAAAAATTATTAATAATGGTGCTTCTATACATTTCGCAGTTGGGATTGTCATATTAATACACAATTAAACATAGGAACTAGCCATATATGGAATGTTAAACTGGCTCCAAATAGAGAACGTCCACGTTTTGTATTGATTGCTTTTCAACAAGAAAATAAGTTTGTTCATTGTGATTTGACTAATTTAAAAGTACATTTAAATTCAGTCTCATATCAATATAATGATCTTAACATAAAGTTTAAAAATGAACGATATGCAATTCTATATGATATGTATATAAGATTTCAACAAAGTTATTATATGAAAGAATCTCAACCGCTTCTAACTGCACCAGAGTTTAAGACAAAAGCTCCTATTATTGTAGTAGATGTCAGTCATCAGAATGAATCACTCAATAATGGACCGATTGATATAAAAATAGAATTTGAAACAGCAAATAATATTGCAGCAAAAACAACAGCTTACTGCATTCTTATTCATGATCGTATAATAGAATATATACCTATCAAAGGACAAGTTCGAAAAGTCTGATAAATTGAGTAATATGGATAAAAACATAATTTTTATAGACGTACAAGGTTTCAAGAGTAATTCAAATGATTTCATCGCAAAAGAAGTAGCGATTGTTTTCAACAATTATGAATATAACCATTTCATTATAAAATCCCCATTTGATTTTAAATGGTTATCAATAAAAAAGCAAAGAGAAGCAAAGTGGCTAACAAAAAACTATCATCACCTAAACTGGACTGCTGGATCAGTTTCATTTCAAAGCGTTTGCAATTTTTTAAAAGCCAACGCAAGATGTTCAACAATTTATGTAAAAGGTGAAGAAAAAAGACGATGGCTGGAAAAAATGGTACACCGAAAAATTTCTAACGTTGAGGATATAGGCTGCATCAACTTTAAACAAATGGAAATCAAGTATCCAGAATATCTTTATTGTAGTTATCATAATTTTGGTGTTTGCGCATTAAAAAATGCTATTTTACTAACAAAAGAAATGTCTTGCTTTAATTGAACTTTTTTACTTCTTAAAATATGAATTTACATACATATGTATGTATTATTATAAAATTTAAAAAAATGTTAAACAATAAATGAAAACAAAATAAAAGAATGTACAAGTGTTTTCTTATTTCAAATACAAACTACATAAATGAAAGAGAAGGAAGTGGAGAGGAGGAGAGTTAACTTTATTGCTTACTTGCAAATTTTTACTTTTTGTTTCTCTGCTGATGACTGTACTTAATTGAAACTTTGCTGCTTTAAAATAATCGTAGACAAAGAAAATGATTACGTTGCAAAATATAAATGTATTCTACAAAATATTTTATGCACAAGCATCCTCACTCATACATACAAATACACATACATACACATACATACACATACATACATACATACAATTATATTTCTTAAACAAATAAATAAATACCAGCGACAAACAAGCTGGATCATCCACACACAAGTATAGGGTGTTCATATACAAGAGAACATTTTATACATAAATAAAATAATTAAATTAATTGTTTATTAATTTATTTAATTATTTTATTTATAAACAATTTATTAGCGTGAGGAAATCATACACATATTCCCCCGATTCATATGAGAATCGCGTAGTAGTCATCAAATCTTTTTTCTCTGATATTACTGATATAGTATTACGATAACGAATTTCTATAGTCTGGCAACACTGGCAATTTTCCCTTTGGTACTAGAAAATAATAATCATGTTTTGCCGTCGGCATTTGAAAAAAATAAAAATGTGTTTTGCCGTCGGCATTTGAAAAAAATAATAATCATGTATTGCCGTCGGCATTACGAAAACTTATCATGCATTGCCTTAGGCATTAGGAAAAATTATAATGCATTGCCGTAGGCATTAGGAAAACTTATCATGCATTGCCGTAGGCATTAGGAAAAATTAATAATCACTATTTTCACCATTGGTATTAGGAAAAATCATTTTCATGATTTTCCCGTCGGCATATACCCACAAAAAAAAATCACCTGTTATCACAATTAATATTACCCAAAAAAAAAAAACACCCGTTCCCACAAAGTTAATGTAAACAAAAAACTCCTTATGTAAACAAAAATTTGGACGGACTTATTGAACCACCCTCGCAGGTATCAAATTTCACAAATTTCCAAGAATTTAACAATTTTCAAATTTTAATTACCCAAATTTAACAATTTCAGCCACAATTTAACAATTTTAATCGGCGCCTCAACCGTTAGTTCCCTACTACTCCTTAGATTAGTTTTTTAAATTCTGAGCCTTATGGGCGCAGCCCCGCCCACCTAGGTAAAATTTTTGGGTTTTTAGATTTTTCTAGTAATTTGATAATATATAACTACTCGTTTATCAAATTTCAGCTCACTATCGCAAATTTTAATTTTTATACTTATAAGCGTGTTCCCGCCTACTTTTCCAACCCCAAATTTTTGTTTGGTTAGTAGTTATCTTTCTTGTTTAGTTTCGTTGGAAACGGATAATAGTAAATACAAAAATAGTACATTTAAATGTGCTGACCCGAAACACAGGAAATAGGAGACTTAAATTGTATGGGCGTATTAACGCCCATTTTTTTAAATAAAAATTAAGAGCCTTGTATTATTACAACATGTGTGCCAAATTTCAAATTGCTTGAGTTAAACGCCTTAAAAATATTTTTTTAATTCTGAGCTTTATGGGCGTAGCCCCACACCCTTGGTTAAAATTGTTGAGTTTTCAGATTTTTTTAGGTTAGTACTCACTTAGTTCTACTTGTGTACCAAATTTCAGCTCACTAGCGCAAATTTTAATTTGTATGGGCGTAGCACCGCCCCCCGTTGAAATTCTCTGGTTTTCAGATTTTTCTAGTTCCTTGCTCATTTAGATCTACTCGTGTAACAAATTTCAGCTTTCTAGCTATAGTGGAAGTGCTTCATCAATTTGATGAGTGTGTCAGTGGTCAGTGAGTATGTCTTAAAATATGCACTTTTTGCACCTCCATATCTCCGGGACCTTTCATTGTAAAACTTTCAAACTTCGCATATTGAGGTTACATGAATTTATTATAATTATGGTTTAAATTTTATATAGTTTTTCGATTGCGGGGAACAAAGTTATGAGGGGGTGAAAACAGCTCGAATGGCTTCCTGGAAGTTGGCCTGGCGCACTACCCTGCGCCTAGATTTAGATAACAAATAAAGAAATGAAAATTTAAGTAAGACCATATAACGTAACGCCAGATGCTAAGGCTAACAAAACATACTCAATGATTGACTGACTCACTAAAGCAGAGAACAGTGTTAAGGTTTAAAGGGCAATTACGTCATTTGTGGTACTTTTTTAATTAAATTCATAGAACTTTCAAGCAGAATAATGACACCAACCATTTTGCACGTATTTTTCAAGATATTCCTGTACAAATACTTTTGTTCAATGCATTTTTTATACTTTTGTTACTATTGTTGTTATTTAATTATAAGTTACTTTCTTATTTTTCTGCAGGGTGTAGAAAAGCAAGCGACAGAGAAAATCACATTTTATGTTATTTATACGAGTGTTTTTTTTTTAATTTTTCTTCATGCTAGGAACACAACTGGGAAGAACGATGGATTTCGTCTAGGGCAACGAATTCTTCAACAAGAACTCGCTGAGTAAATTCGTCGTCTGAAGCACAACAACGGCGAATAAATAATATTTCTTATAATTGATAAAATTGGTTACGTGCAAAGAGAGAAATTTGCTTTTTCGTCTTTCGTCGGCGCAAAAAATAGAAATAAATCTATCTCAGAGTTCGTCACGCACGACCAATTTCGTTTAACGGTGCTGTTAAGTTTTATATACACACATTTTTATTTCTGACGAAATTTCGCATCGAAAAATTCATCGTTCATCCCAGTTGTTCTCCTATCATTATACATAAGTATTTAAATTTGTTGTATGTTGTAAATATTTTAGACACTGTAAGTTTTCTTTGAAAAGTCTTAATTCAGCTGTGTGAAGGATAGAGGGAGGAATACTATCTCTTTCCCAGTTGAATTAAGACTTTGTAAAGTGAACTTTCCGTGTCTAAAAGAAGTATTTCTGCATTTTATTTTGTTCATTCGATATGACAGTAGCTCTTTATAATACGGATCAGTGCTTCTAGAAATGTATGTATTTATATTTCGACACCCTCCCACATATTCAGGTCTGCCCAGGAACTTTTAAACTGAAAAATTTAACAACTCAAAAATTTAACAACAATGAAATGTTTATGGTAATTGTAAAAAAACATTTTAATTGAACTTTTATGTTTACTGGATTAGATAAGATTAGATTAGCATTATTTTTGAAGAGTTAAGAAAGTGGTAGGTTTTTTCTGGAAAGTTGTAGAGTTCAGCCAGATACTCAAAACAGGTAGTTTGCATCGCTATTACGAACTCCAAGCTGTTAGCAGTGGTAAAACAAGTATATATCACTCAAAAGACATTTGGATCTGACGACAAAATAGATTTTACTAACTTGACTTTTAGACCTTTTACAGATCAAGTCCTATGGAATACATATGTATACCCAGTAACAGTATCTGTTTTGCGAGGTCGGTATAGAAATGAAGTTATTCATCTGGAAAATTTCTCTGATATTGCTCTGATATTGCATTGCAACAGAAAAAGCTAAATCAAAATCGGTCCAGACGTTTGGTAATTTCGTACACAAAGAAACAGATAAGCACACTTCAAACTTATAACACCCATTGTTTAGTCGAAGATGCAAAATGAGAATCCTCAAAATATATTGCTGTTCGAAAGCGTTTAAAAATCTATGTTTGTTCAAAATTACCTAGGACATTTATCTAGGGACATTGACTTTAGAAATATTAAATAGGGATCCATTAAAACAATTATTTAATATATAAGGAAATTACTTACAACCATCTAATTTAAGTGTTGATAAACTCTGAGGTTGTGAAAACTCAAATTGAATTTATTGAATTTGTATTATAATATTGTGTCATATATTGAATTATAGTATAGTATAGTATAGTATAGTATAGTATAGTATAGTATAGTATAGTATAGTATAGTATTAGTATAGTATAGTATAGTATAGTATAGTATAGTATAGTATAGTATAGTATAGTATAGTATAGTATAGTATAGTATAGTATAGTATAGTATAGTATAGTATAGTATAGTATAGTATAGTATAGTATAGTATAGTATAGTATAGTATAGTATAGTATAGTATAGTATAGTATAGTATAGTATAGTATAGTATAGTATAGTATAGTATAGTATAGTATAGTATAGTATAGTATAGTAGATAGTATAGTATAGTAGAGTATAGTATAGTATAGTATAGTATAGTATAGTATAGTATAGTATATGTATAGTATAGTATAGTTAGTATAGTAGTATAGTATAGTATAGTATAGTATAGTATAGTATAGTATAGTATAGTATAGTATAGTATAGTATAGTATAGTATAGTATAGTATAGTATAGTATAGTATAGTATAGTATAGTATAGTATAGTATAGTATAGTATAGTATAGTATTGTATAGTATAGTATAGTATAGTATAGTATAGTATAGTATAGTATAGTATAGTATAGTATAGTATAGTATAGTATAGTATAGTATAGTATAGTATAGTATAGTATAGTATAGTATTAGTATAGTATAGTATAGTATAGTATAGTATAGTATAGTATAGTATAGTATAGTATAGTATAGTATAGTATAGTATAGTATAGTATAGTATAGTATAGTATAGTATAGTATAGTATAGTATAGTATAGTATAGTATAGTATAGTATAGTATAGTAAAGTATAGTATAGTATAGTATAGTATAGTATAGTATAGTATAGTATAGTATAGTATAGTATAGTATAGTATAGTATAGTATAGTATAGTATAGTATAGTATAGTATAGTATAGTATAGTATAGTATAGTATAGTATAGTATAGTATAGTATATAGTATAGTATAGTATAGTATAGTATAGTATAGTATAGTATAGTATAGTATAGTATAGTATAGTATAGTATAGTATAGTATAGATTACTATAGTATAGTATAGTATAGTATAGTATAGTATAGTATAGTATAGTATAGTATAGTATAGTATAGTATAGTATAGTATAGTATAGTATAGTATAGTATAGTATAGTATAGTATAGTATAGTATAGTATAGTATAGTATAGTATAGTATAGTATAGTATAGTATAGTATAGTATAGTATAGTATAGTATAGTATAGTATAGTATAGTATAGTATAGTATAGTAATAGTATAGTATAGTATAGTATAGTATAGTATAGTATAGTATAGTATAGTATAGTATAGTATAGTATAGTATAGTATAGTATGTATAGGTATAGTATAGTATAGTATAGTATAGTATAGTATAGTATAGTATAGTATAGTATAGTATAGTATAGTATAGTATAGTATAGTATAGTATAGTATAGTATAGTATAGTATAGTATAGTATAGTATAGTATAGTATAGTATAGTATAGTATAGTATAGTATAGTATAGTATAGTATAGTATAGTATAGTATAGTATAGTATAGTATAGTATAGTATAGTATAGTATAGTACTAGTATAGTATAGTATAGTATAATATAGTATAGTATAGTATAGTATAGTATAGTATAGTATAGTATAGTATAATATAGTATAATATAGTATAGTATAGTATAGTATAGTATAGTATAGTATAGTATAGTATAGTATAGTATAGTATAGTATAATATAGTATAGTATAGTATAGTATAGTATAGTATAGTATAGTATAGTATAGTATAGTATAGTATAGTATAGTATTGTATAGTATAGTATAGTATAGTATAGTATAGTATAGGATAGTATAGTATAGTATAGTATAGTATAGTATAGTATAGTATAGTATAGTATAGTATAGTATAGTATAGTATAGTATAGTATAGTATAGTATAGTATAGTATAGTATAGTAATAGTATAGTATAGTATAGTATAGTATAGTTAGTATAGTATAGTAGTATAGTATAGTATAGTATAGTATAGTATAGTATAGTAAGTATATAGTATAGTATAGTATAGTATAGTATAGTATAGTATAGTATAGTATAGTATAGTATAGTATAGTATAGTATAGTATAGTATAGTATAGTATAGTATAGTATAGTATAGTATAGTATTGTATAGTATAGTATAGTATAGTATAGTATAGTATAGTATAGTATAGTATAGTATAGTATAGTATAGTATAGTATAGTATAGTATAGTATAGTATAGTATAGTATAGTATAGTATAGTATAGTATAGTATAGTATAGTATAGTTTAGTATAGTATAGTATAGTATAGTATAGTATAGTATAGTATAGTATAGTATAGTATAGTATAGTATAGTATAGTATAGTATAGTATAGTATAGTATAGTATAGTATAGTATAGTATAGTATAGTATTGTATTGTATATATTAGTAGTATAGTATAGTAAGTATAGTATAAGTATAGTATTGTATAGTATTGTATAGTATAGTATAGTATAGTATAGTATAGTATAGTATAGTATAGTATTGTATA